>CM042163.1:75917505-75980005 GCA_023376005.1 Doryteuthis pealeii | reverse complement strand
GAAATTCTCCAGCTGAGTAGATTGAAACATTAATGAAAAGAAAGTAACGGGGCGATAATTACAGAACAGGTTCACTGATTGGTAGGTGCAAGTAGGGAAAAAGGATTCTTTCTCTTTCATTTTCTCTCTGTAATTTATAATAACAATGAGCAATACAATACATACGCCAGATAGATATGGGCAGGCGGGGATAAATTATTGCTGAGAACAAAATTTATATACGAGCCATTTGATTATCTGAAATACACACACATGCAATTTTACAAATAATAAATCATTGTCTTAAGCAAAATAATTATACATAAAGGATGTATATAATTGTTCATTTGAAAATATTACTAATTAGGTACATACACATATGTTGTAAGCCACGACCAGCCAAATATAATGCTAAACAAGGATATGATATATAGAGATAATAATTATATATATATATATATATATATATATAGATGTATCATTAATCCATACATATATGATATATATTCAGATGTATAATATATATATATATATATATATATATATATATATATATATATATACAGATGTATCATTAATATATGTATATGATATACAATATATAATTCATGTATAATATATATACAGATTTATGATATATATATATATATATATATATACATAATATACAAATACATAATTATATATATATCTATATATATATATACAGATGTATGATATATATATATATATAATATAACAAATACATAATTCATATATATCTATATGATATATACAGATGTATGATATATATATATATATATATATACATAATATACAAATACATAATTCATATATATCTATATGATATATATATATATACAGATGTATTATATATATATATATATATATATATATACATAATATACAAATACATAATTCATATATATCTATATATATATATACAGATGTATTATATATATATATATATATATATATATATATAATACAGATGAATATTATATATATTTTATATATAAATATATATTATATAGATATAGATACAATAATTATATATATATATATATATCAATTTATAAAAAATAAAGAGAAGAAAAGTGGCCAAGCTACTAATATTTTGATGATTAAGAAGCAAAATAATTATATAAGTAATGTATACAATTGAGTATACTACAGGTAATTAAATATTACACCAAATAAAAATTTAAATAATAAAATAGAAAAAATATACACATGTGCATATATATATATATATATTATTCTTTGCTCTCATATATAGATATATATTCTCATATGTACAAATAAATATATCAGTAGATCAAAAGAGTTTACACACATGTTTATGCCTTAATAATTATATGCTGCAACTTTTAAAAGAAGATATCTTTTTATGTTACAACAATTGCATATTTAAGTATGTCTAGATACAATTAATTATATATAGTAGAAAACAGAGATAGATAGCTAGAAACGGTATTTATCAAGAAAGATATAATTCGGGCTTCAGAATAGACTTGAATGTGCATATCATTTCATTTCAATCACTGAATGTCTACAAAACCAAATTAAAAACTTAAAGAGAGATGTATTTAATATAAAATTAATCTTCTAAAAACAAAGCACACACAAAAAAAACCCTATTAATGGAAATCAAAATTAACGTTTTCCATCAGGAACTTCTTCACAACCATATTATTTAAAGCCGGAAAAAAAGAAAAAAACTGTAAAAAAAAGAAATAAACTTTTTCAGCCTTTTCACTTTGAAAATAATTAAAACTTTCTAATCCATTGTTGTATTTGAGGGAAGCAAGAATTAAATCCTTGCTTCTTTGTCCACAAATAATACTGTCAAAGCTTTTGTTTTAATCACAAAAATGCACTCAAATACACCCAGAAAACTTCTTTGTTACTACATGTATTTGCTTCCATCATGAGAGAGCAAGAGAGACAAATTTTACTTCTTTCTGGTGAACTCTATCTTCTAATATTCTAGCAACTGTTGGTTTGTCATCAATTTAAGTTCAAGACATATGATAGACTTTGTCTGAATTTCCCCTTCTAGTAAAAATACAAATACTGGAGGGACTGCTATTTAAATACATAAAATTTTAAAGGCCTCCTCTGATCAATAAGCTGGTCCTGCCCTAACACGTATATGGATGTCCCAACCCTATTTCCATATTGGCAAGCCCCAAACCTTTTTATCATATGTGTGCTAGTAGGCAGTGGCTGAGGGTCTTATTGTCCTGAGTATGACATTAAACTCTATTTGATGGTGAACTTTAAAAATTGTTTTAAAAAAAATGAGTTTAGATAAAAAAAATTTGAATAGCCATCAAGAATAAATAAAACAAGCCCTAGCACCAATATGATTGTCCCAATCCTATTGCCCTCATGGCAAGCCCCAGCCTTTTTATCATATATGTGCTAGAAGGCAGAGGGTCTTATTATCCTGAGTATGACTTTAAACTATTTGATTGGGAAGTTCAAAATTTGGAGTTCTAGGGAATGTGGAGTACCCCTTCATCACCATTACTCCCTGGAGTGGTAGCACCTGTTAGGGTCCCATCTATGGGGTAAATAGAAAAAAATGATTTTTAAAAAATGAGTTAAAAAAAAGTGTATATCCATAAAGAATGAATAAAACAAAATGTCTTCAAGAGTTGACATGCTGTAAAATCCAATAAACCAGCCATCAAGAAAATTCAAATTTCATAGGTCATCTGTAAGACACTGGATTGAAAATAGACTGTTCTATTTTTAATGAGAATTTTAATGACATCCAATGTGTCTTTTTATACTGTGCGTAGCATGTGTCCATATGTGCATGTAAAGGGAAGAAAGAAAGGAAAACATTTCCTAAGAAGGTTTATTTCAAGTCACCCACAAATCAACTCAAATGTACATTAAAATGTCCTGGTTTCAATGCATGCTCATAACAATTTTCAATAATTATATATTTCTGATTCAAACATAGATAAAGAATATCATAGTAATTTCATGGGAAATATACAGCATTAAATAAAATATTGCTATTTTTTGCACACATATAAATAAAACCAATGTCGGCAAGAAACTATGAATGTCAAAAAAATGCCACATTTTCAAAAAAATAAAGTACTAATTATGCATAAATTTGTACTTCATACACAAACATTAATATCAATATGAATTTACACATAATATATATAAGGACCTACATGAGTCAGACATTATCTACCTAGGTTTCACCCGAATGGTTCTTCAGTATAATTCTGACTGAGTCAGAATTATCCTGAAGAACCATTCGGGTGAAATGATGTCAGTTTGAAATTTTTTTTTATTTCGAAAAACTGAATTACCTGGGTTTTTCCACACCGGTAGAGTTTAGAAGTAAAAAAAAAAAAAAATAAAAATAATAAAAAAAATAATAAATAAATAAATATATATAAATAAAAGATGAACAAAAATTGATAAGACAGACAGGAATGTTTTTTTATGTTGTTTATTTTTCTCAACTAGTTTCTACCTTAGGTCATCGCAGGAGAAAATTTCTTTTAAAGAAATTGTTTTTAGAAAGTTTTAAAAATTAAGAGAAGTTTTTAATTGGGTCAAACACTTAAAAACTTCTCTTAATTTTTAAAACTTTTAAAAGCCACTATAATCCGGGCAGAGAAGTGTATTAGAAGTGGCAAGTTCATCAGTTCAGTGAAAAAAACTTCTTTGTATACATATATGTATATATATGTACATAAATGGATATACACACTTCTAAAAAAAAAAACTTCCTCACACACACATATATATGAACATTTAAAACAAATTCAACTCAAAGAAGTTTTTTCGATCCTAAAAACGGCAATAAAACAGTCAGGAACAGCAGTTGACTCTGAGACTGGAACCAGGAGAATCTTCAAGCATCACATTTCTGACAAGATCAGAGACTTCTGAGAGCCTACCAACCTACACCATATCATCATGCCCCACACAACCATACCTCCAGACTCCATACTGAGTAAAAGAAGAAAGCCTAAAAATCTACCAACTTTTGTTTATTTAAAACTAGAATGGGATACCTGGCATTGCCTGGGTAGTGAGGGGAGGATAAAATAGTTAGTCTCACAAATCTATTGATTGTTTTGGTCTTCCGATAATTGATTTGTTTATTTTTTCTAAAAAACCACTAATGACTTTCCCTTCTCTTTCAATTCAAATCCTAATTTTTAAATATCTTCACAAATATAAATAAAATCATTATTTCTGCATAAAAAGGAAGCTCTGGTGATAAAAAATGTCTGTATATATTTACTATTTCAAAATCGACCTACCCTAATGTGGAGTACCCTTTAACACCAATACTCCAGATTTACCCTGACCCAGAGTGATAGTACCTATTAGGGTCCCATCTATGGGTTAAATAGAAAAAAAATAGTTTTTAAAAAATTGAGTTTAGATAATAAAAAAAAACAAATTAAATACCCATGAAAAATGAATAAAACCAAATATTTTTGGCATAAAATAACTCAACAAGGGTTGACATGCCGTAAAATCCACCCAATCAGCCAGCCATAAATGTTTTAGTTAATCCACTTGTAAATAGTTTTTGGGAGAAAATAATTTAGCAAATGTCACAATACACATAAGAAAGTGTCAAAAGACTTCACAAATACAAATTTAGAACTAAAAAAAAATAAATAAATAAATAAATAAATGCCTGGGGTAGGGAAAATTGGTATCCTCTTGAAAAATTGATAGCAGAAGGAACGGAAGATATTTTTTGACTAAGAATGATTAATACAGACAAACTTACTATCTGGAAACAAATGGTAATGGGAGTTGGTTCATGGCTGACAGCTAATTATAGGTAACTCTCTAGTCTTTTGAGGAGGACAGATCCTGCAGATAATTGGGGGATCAAATGCAGTATCAAGATAGAAAATTGAAAAACAATGAAGGATCATGGGAAAAAAGGAACTGTGAGACACAAATAATCTGGGTTTGAGGTAGGGAAGATCATTCAGGCATAGAGGAGGCTAAGCATCAGCAATTGTTTGAGTCGAGGTTGAGTCAGTTTTATAATTTTGTAAATTAATTCAACATTAATCTTGAAGAGAGTTTGTTCTTTTTTCCTGGAGCAGATAAAAGTATAGTTGTACTGGCTATCTCTTCGAAAAGTCGCCCAAGACTTTATAATCTTGATTCATTTCAAATACCTTGGGCAAAAGACTAAACACTCAGCAGTTTTGTTTGTTTTTTTGGGGTTTTTTTAAGATTGGACTTTTTTTTTTTAATTTATTTTGAAAAAAAAAAAAAATAGAAAGTAGTTTTGCGGGTATAAACTAACTGCAGAAAAATGACTTGAAAGATAAAAATTTGTAGGCATAAATTTAAATCATATAACAAATTAACAAAAGTGAATAGATAACAAAGAGGGGAAAAAAAAAGGTTTTAGTGACGCAAATTTGCAATATAAAACTATAAAAATATAAGCCTAGAGGTTGAATGATCAAAATAATAAAAAAAAGAAAGCTTGGGGTGGGGTTTCACATAAAGCAGTTAACCCTTGCAGTGCCACTGGCTTAGTATGAGAGCAGAGAGTCAGATCCTGTTCTCAAATCACACACATCCACAAAAAAAAAAAAAAAAAAAAAAAAACGGTGACTGACTAACAAAAAAAAAGGTCTAAAAATTGAATGACAAATACTTTTCTCTCTTTTTTTTAATGTAGTATTTTTTTAATTAAAATAAAAAAAATAGATACTTAGAATTTTTTTTTTAAACTAGATACTTAAAGGAATTGTTCAGTAGTCCATTATATTATAGGCTCTTTGTGATTTAAAAATTTTAGGTGATGAAAATTGTTTTATTGGGAAAAGAAAAGAATTAAAATGAGGAAAATATTTTAAAAGTCAGATGAGATTCGCCAAAGGGTCGTGTGAGTTTTTTTTCATTAGCCATTTTCTTAATTAAGACTCATCTTACTTATGAAGACAGTGTAAAACTTTGGAGCATTGCAGGCAAAATCCTATTTCCTCTCTCAAGTTTCAAGGATAATGATGATAAATATTTAGAATGATGGAAGCAGTTATTGCTAATTAATTTCGATTTTAATTACATAAGACTTAATTACAAAGGTATCATTTGTTTCAATGCCACACAGCCACAAATATACTTTTGGTAGAAATAAAAAAATTAAAAAAATAAAAAATATTGAAAACGTAAGAATCACAAGAAAGAAGAAAAATTTTTTTAAAAGTAATAAAAAATAAAAAAATAAAAATAAAAATAAAAAGGTGATTATATGTGAAAATTTTTGCCAAAATATAAAACTAATATTATCTTTATATGTTTGAAGTAATTCAGCTGAAATGGAAGTAGGGATCTATTGAAATTACGTTAGCAGTTAAATTAATTTCTAAAATTTTTTAATTACATTTTCAAGTTTGTTAATTAAATAGATAAATTTATGCATGCAAATATGCTAATCAGCTCTGTCATGCTGTGCTTCTCTTCTTGAACGCAGATAACGACGCAAGCGCACATACAAAGCGCATGTCTTCTCTTCTGAGCGTATGACCATCACTTTTCTCAAATACAGTACAGAGTGCAAGTTACATGAATATGCAGCCGCACTTGTCTCCCGATAATTAAAAATCCAAGTGTATATTTTCAAAACTCTTCTGATAGTATAATAGACAGCTGGGATTAAAAACTGGTAAAAAATTAAGAAAAATAATATTCAATTCGATATGCTAAATACCATCTTGTTTGTCGCTTGCTGCAGGCAGTATTTATACGAAAGGGAAACCTTAGATTGTAAACAGAAAAATAAAACAAATACGACTTTTGAAAAGCTTAGACGTTTCGAAAGTTTTCAAATTTGGAAAAGCTTACAAGAAATAATTGAAGTGATTTTTAGAGATGTCCTTAAGGATACTTAAGTCTTTTCTGGGTTGTGAATTTAGAAGGAAATGTTAAAAACAGAAAAACAAAACATAAGATGTATAATGAATAAATTACATGGATTATGAACAAATGACAACTCAACAAGCGTATGAATGTAAGTTAAGATCATTGTTAACTTTTACTGATTAATTTCATTTTGCCTCTTTTATATTTCATATCATCATCAAGTTAGAAATAATGGATAATTGATATAGAAAGATTTAATAAGATATTTTCATTTATTATCATTATTATAGTAAATCCTAAAAGGGTTTGGTAGAGCACAGTCAGTAGAGCACATGCTTGGGAATTGCAAGGTTCTTGGTTCGATATTTTGATTTGAGTTTTCACATCAGCATTAGCTGATGGTCTTTCACTGGAGTCTGAGTGACAGCAAGTCCCCTCAGGTCTCCAAGACTCTTCTGAGTATTCTGGCAGATTGCAGCAGTGCAGTGTTCTGAATGGTTTCAATCCTTCCTCTGATATCCAAACTTTCCAAACCCTTTTCTAATCCTTTTGGGACTGTTCCAAGTGCACCAACTACAATTGGTATCACTTTCACTTTCATGTTCCATAACTTTTTCAGTTCTCTGGCAAGGTCCAGATATTTGTCCATTTTTTCATTTTCCTTCAGCTTCACCCTGTGATCTGCTGGCACTGCAAAATCCACCAGTTGACAAGCTCTTTCTTTTTTGTTTATCAACATTAGGTCTGGTCTTCTTGCTGGGATAAGGTGATCCGTTTTTATTTCAAAGTCCCAGAGAATTTTTTGCATTTCGTTCTCAAGAACAGATTCTGGTTTATGCATATACCATTTTTTGTTGTATGGTCAAAATTTAATTTTTTGCATAATTCCCAGTGGATCACCTTCCCAACCCAGTTGTGTCTATATTATTATTATTATTATTACACTACAGCCTAAAAGAGGTTGGTTTAGATCAGTCAGTAGAGCATCAGCCTGGGAATCGCAAAGTTCCTGGTATGATATTATTATTATTATAGTACAGTCTAAAAGGGTCCAGTAGAGCATCCACCAGGGGATTGCAAGGTTCCTGGTTCAATAATATTATTACTACAGTACAACCTAAAAGGTTCCAGTAGTGCACAGTCAGTAGAGTATTTGCCTGGGATTCACAAGGTTCAATGGTTCGATACTAGTCCCCACCGAATCAATACATGAGTAGCACAGATTGAGTAATCTGATCTGTGTGGTAAAGTAGAGAGCTGATGGTAGGTATGGCGATCCACCTCAGCAAAAACAATCTTCCTGGTCTAGCACAAGTAAAAAAGGGGATAGACTCCCTTGCTATCTGGCTGATAATGACAATAGGTCACTCTGCCAACGTTTTTATTATGACAGGTCAATTTCTTAAGCAGAGTTTAACAGGTTTGAATTCAGAGTTTTCCTTCACCTAGACTGGTTACCTAGCCCTGGTTAAAGAGTCCAGTCTGCCCTGCTATTTACCCATAGCTGGAGGGAGAATTGGATTCATACCTTTCCCAAGGGTATTAGCACTATGTGAAATGCAAACAGCTCGTCCTGGAACTGAACTGGGGTTGACGAGTCCATTTCCTACGACTCTAACCATTAGAACACGCACCTCCATAAAAAGTGAAAAGCCCTGTCTTATTTTGGGGAAAAAAACAGTAGATCTTAATACTAAAATCTTATACCTGGACTTATTGTATGGAAGTTACTCTGGCAGACCCCTTCCAAATTAATGTCCACATTATTTTCAACTTAGATTCAAATTCTGTAAGAAAATTCAGGCAAATGTCTTCTGTTTTCTCTCTTAATTTTATTCCATGGTGTTGTAGAATAATCATACTAAGTTTCAATTACTTTCAAATTGGTAAGACGGATCTAATCTTGTTGCAATCCTACTGCAGAATGCCAGGGTATTTATGAAGCCTCATAATATCATAGAAACCAAGCAGCCAATCAGGACTCAAGGAATGGAATCACCCAAATACATGAATAGACTATTCTTGAGTTCCATAAGTACCAGCTGTCTTGGGCACTGGTTCAGTTGTGCTTAGCCAGTTGCTGTTGTCCAAACCAACAGTATACTGACTGACTGACTTCAATAAAATAAGAAAACAAGGTGCAACAACTCTTTGTCTTGACACTCGTCAAAGAAAAGAAAGAAAAACAATAAAAATAGAAATAAAGATTCACAATTAGGAGACATAAACTCCTAAAAAGGTGACCAGAATCATAACAACTACATGCCAAATTTGCTTTCCCCCGGGGAAAATTAATGGGTCCCAACTAAGGTTTCTTAATAGATTGTATTGTGTCTCTGATCAGGGGAAATAACTAAATCCGTCTAACTCCGACATTGTAACCAATCCTGTGTAAGTCGTTTCTAAGAAACTATTGATATATATTTACAGTTAGCTTGAAATAGTAAGGGTAGAAGAAAAATCACTGGGATGCATGGATACTAATTTACTGCGTCCTTTTAAATTCTTGTGCGTCAGGAACGTAGCATCTCTGTTTAAGTACAACAAGTTCTCAAGACCTGTCATGTTTAGATATAAAAACAAATTCCCCAGGCAAAAGAGATAAGATACTGGTTTGCTACATCATAGATATAGACCAGATATTCATTTAATCCAGAATTGTACAGAAAATCATTAAGATATCTTGTAGAAAAAAAAGAATGAGTATACATGAACAGCATGTTCGCCATCATCTGCGAGAGATGTCTGCGCTGGCTTGGTCATATCATGAGAATGGACAAATGCCACATCTCCAAAGACCTACTGTATGGCGAATTAGTAGAAGGCATCCAACCGGTAGGAAGATCATGCCTGTACTTTAAAAACATCTACAAGAAGGATATGAAGACATGCTGTATCAACAACAACAAATGGGAGGCTTGTGCAGAAGACCAAGCGGCCTGGCACCTCCTTGTCAAACAAGGGATGAAAAAGAGTGAAAAAGATAGGAAAGAAGACGCCACCGAAAAGAGAGCCAGAAGGAAGGAGAGACAACAGCAACTCCAGCAAGCATCACTGTTTGTTTGCAGTCACTGCACCAGAGATTGTCATTCAAAAATTGGCCTGTTCAGCCACTTGCTCAGATGGAGTTGGAATAAAAAAATTGTGGACACTACGTCAAAAAAGATAGAAAAGAGAGCCAGAAGGAAGTAGAAACAACAGCAACTCCATCAAGCATCACTGTTTGTTTGCAGTCACTGCACCAGAGATTGTCATTCAAAAATTGGCCAGTTCAGCCACTTGTTCAGATGCAGTTAAAAAATTTAAAAATTGTGGACAGTATGGTATCACCTTTGGCAGATGGAAAGATGCCAACAATATTTTCAACTTAGATTCAAACTTTGTAAGAAAATCCAGGCAAATGGCATTTGTTTTCTCCCTTAATTCTATTCCAGATTGTCTAAAATAAGGAAATAAGGTGCAACAACCCTTTCTCTTGACACTCCTCAAAGAAAAGAAAAGAAAATAATAATAAAAATAGAAATAAAGATATTAATATTAAATTCTTTGTGAGACGTTTTTCTGAATATCTTTATCTTTTATTTTACTTGACGTTTCTAAAATATTTTCTATCATAGTTAATATTTGAGAAGGAAGCCAAATGAAGAATTGAGTTGTTATGAAAGGTAATTTCTTTGGTTGGCATCTAAATAAAAGGGGGAGGGGGTTAACAAAAAGATGGAATCATAATACAAGAATAAAAGAAACCAAAAGGTGGAGAAGAGAATCAGAAGCAAAACTGAAATGTCTACAAAAAGATGGAATCAAAATACACAATAAAACAAACCAAAAGGTAGAGAAAGTCAGCAGCAGAATTGAAATGTCCACAAAAAGATTTTTTTTTTTAAATCCAAGAAAATGGCAAAATGGACTCCATTGATGAACATGTATACAAAACTGGCCAGTGGGCAGGATTAACACATCTACTTCATATCCAGTTTGAAGGACAACACCGCTGCCTACCAACAAAGACCCGTTAACAAATGAACAATTGATATCTAAAACAAAATATTCATTGTTATAATAATCCATAATTATGGGATCCTTTCAATTGGTTATGGTTTAATTCACACATTATTTGATTTTTCCTTCTATTTCCATTTTATTGTGTCTTTCAGTTTTGGGTTCTTTTATAAAAGCATTGCATTCATCTTCATTATAAGAAATATCACGTCAATAATAGTTTTGTAAAAAGTTGAACAAATCTCTTTTCAAATGTTTCAAAAGGACATGGTGGTCAAAAAAAAAAATGAATAAATAAAATGAATGAAATAAAATGAAAATAGATAAATAAATGATAATAAAAAAGACTACAAAAATCATCAACTATAATAGGAATGTGGTATTTCGACTGTGAATTGAAAAGAGTTCTTTTTGTATCCAATATAAAAATTAGTTTCCACTTTATAGAAGCAAAACTTTGCCTGACTGAATTTTCAAACAAAAATATTTCAATAATATATTTCGGACTGTTGTCCTCTTTTTTATTGTGGTATATATATCAGAGAAGAAATTGGAACAAAACACACAGATGTTATTAATTAATGTTGTACTTATTGGCTAATATTGTAATATTTAAATATTAAAATATTAACCAATAAATACAACATTAATTAATAACATCTGTGTGTTTTGTTCCAATTTCTTCTCTGATATACTGTCAGATTCCTCATTTTTTTTATTGATATTGTGGTATGTATAAGCTCAAAGTTCAGATCGCTGTATCCTCAGGCCTTGTTTAGGTGTTTCTTATTTACCTTAGAATAAATTAATCATCAGATGATAACTATGAATTCAAACATGGGTTTGGGACATTAATAATGTTACCACTAGTTCAATAAAGATAAGGAAAAAAAATAAATAAAGATAGATAAATAATACAAAAAAACTATAAAAATCAACAATAATAGGAATTTGATGTGATATTTTGAATGTGAATTGAAGGGAGTTCTTTTTAGTATTATTTGGATTATTCGGACTATTGTCCTCATCTTTATTTTTATTTGTACAACAGGCCTGCTTTAGATATTTCTTGTTGGACTCAGGAGCCTTCTCAAAGTCAGGAACCTTCTTGTCAGACTCGGGAGCCTTTATCCACTATGTTGTGTGTCCAATTGGCATTGGGTTAAGACAGTTCTAAACGACAGTTATCTCTAGGCTGCAGGTTCAATCCTGGTATAGGGTGACAGTAACATAGAATGATAATTAACACAGCTTAACACCTGTACCCTAGCTAATGTTAGCGGAATGAGAACAGGATACCCTCGTGGATTGAATAAAGGATTGGGTTCAAAGTTTTGCGATGGCTCCCAATAAGGACAAGAAGGTTCTTGAGTTTAAAAAGAAGGTTCCTAAGTTCAAGAAGGCTCCCAGGACCAACATGAAGGATCCTGATTTTGAGAAGGCTCCCAAGTCCAACAAGAAATACCTGAAGAAGGCCGGAGGGCACATCGGCTGAAACGTTGTATAAATAACAATAAAGATGAAGACAATAGTCCAAATAATTTAAATAATACTAATTATCAAGCCTCATCTAAAAAATTCAGAGAAATGATTTCTTTTTGTACTAGTTTCACTTTGTAGAATCAAAACTTTGTCAAACAAAAATATATAATTATTAGATGTTATTTTGGGTTATTTAATGCCAGTGCCATCTTTGTAGATCTAGTTCTGTGATCTGGATAGACTTAATTCTTCCTCTGATTAGGAAACTTAGAAAACTTGCTGATACCAACAATAGGCCACTTTTGCTTTTGAACTTGTACAGTTAGGATATCAACTTTAGAGACTTTTCCAAGTGAAAAAAAAAGCCCCCCCCCCGCCAATGATCAGAGATGGTAAAGACAACTATTTTCTGGTATAGAGGGGGGAGGTAGCTAATCCTATACAACATATGCTTTAAAGCTCAGTTGGTAGAGCATTTGTCTAACAATCACAAAGTTTGTTACCAGTCTAGCACTAGTGAAAAGAGGATAGACTCCCTTGCTGATACCAACAATAGACCACTTCGCTGACTTTACTTTTGGACTTCTACGGTCAGGATATTCACTTCAGAGACTCCTCAGGATGATTTGTAACTTCACCAAGTTAAAAAAAATAAAAAATAAATACACAACCAAAAAAATTATGAATGATCAGAGATGGTCAGGACAAAGAAACATTGGAACTGTTTTGCAAATTCAATCTCTCCGCAGCAAGAGATGACATTAGGTATTTTTCTCCAACAAACAGATCATCTTACAAAACTTGTACAAGTAATAATGTAACCTCCTCTGTAAAAATACAATGACAAACAGAAAACAAGTTCATCGAACAGAAAAAAAAGAAGAAAAAGAAAAACAAGTTTCAAATCAGCTGAACACTTTTGCATTACCAGATCCAAATCTTCCATCAACTTTTGGACAAAGAATTGGAGCTGAGGTGCCAAGGGAGATAACCTAATTTGAAATCTGGCATGTGACAAGATGCAAGCACATGGCAAGTATCAGAATCTCTATATGTAGTCGGTGAGAGATGAATAACATGAGGAAAGAAAGAGAAAGCAACAGTGCTGCTCTCGTACTTTATCATAAGAGGCTGAGGTAGAAATCTATTCTGGTCCTACTGGAAATATTTGTTAAGCCATTGTTTTTTTAAGCTTACGTTGACATATAGATTATATTGGTTTATATATATATATATATAATCATGGCTCGTCTTTCAAAAAATATAACACTAAACAAATACAGTTACAAACTTTCTATAAATATTTTTCTAACTCCTGTCATCTACAAAACATCCATCAATTTCGTCACCCCATAATCTATTCTGATGAAGGTTTAAATAAACCGAAACGTTTAAGCGTCGATAAATAAATTCATCTTATTTTTGGAACACTTCGTTTTTCAAATTTCTTAATATATATATATATATATATATATATACACATAACAGTAAATAAAGTCAATAAGATTGTAAGAAAAAAATAAACACTTAAAAAATATCAACACAAAAAAATGTAAATGAACAATGAACACAATTCCCTAATGTTTTAGGCATGAAATAACTCTAAACAGATTGACATGCCATTAAACAGCAGTCCATCTAAAACAAGGAAAAGGCTTTTATAAAAATTCTGCTGCTTAGTTGTTATACCCCATTTCAACAAAAGGCTAGGGAAGTAAACCTCAAAATCACATCTGGAACTGGAGTCCCTAAGTTGAAGGCCATGGCATAATGGTTAGAGTCGTAGGAAATGGACTTATTGACTAGAGTTAAAATCCTGGACAAAGCTACAGTTCACATAGAACTAATACCCTTGGGAAAGGTAAAAATCTAACTATTCTCCCTCCAGCTATGGGTAAATAGTAGGGCAGAATTGGCTCTTTAACCTTGGTTAGGCAACCAGTCTAGGAGAAGGAAAACTGAATTCAAACCTGTTAAACTCCGCTGGGGGTAGTTACTACTAGAATAGGCTCAGTCCTAATTTCTGATCTATTTCACTATTTTTTTTAAGGTGGTGTGATCCTAAACTTCAGCAACTCCTGCAACACTATTGTTGCCAAACTGCATTGTTTTTTTTTCCCCTTGGCAGTGTGGAGACGTGGGTGACTGCTCATTTTCCATATCAACCTGCCCAGGCTATTTAGTTTGTTTTGTTTTACGGCATACCAACCACGGTGGGTCATTTAATGCCGGCAAAATTTTGAAAGATTTTGAGCGATAGTTTGGAATAAAAAATTTTTAACTCAGTTTTTCTATTTAACCCATAAATGGAACCCTAACAGGTACTATCACTCCAGGTCAGAGTGGACTTGGGAGCAAAGGTGATGAAGGGGTACTCCACATTCCCCAGCCCTCCAGAACTGGGACCTCACCATCAGATAGATTAACATTATTACCACTGCCCAGGCTATGTAGTTCCCCTTGTTTTTGGACACTAAAAACCAAGCTTCTACAGTTCAAAAAGCCTTTGGTAACCGGTTTAGCTCAGTCGGTAGAGCGTCCACCAGTCCTCGCCAACTCAGCATATGAGTAACACAGGGATCTGTGCGGTAAAGTAAGGAGCTGATTGTAGGTGTGGTGCTCGACCTCACATGCAAAAACAATCTCCTTGGTCTAGTGCTCCCTCGCTGTCAGGCTGATACTGACTTTAGGCCACCCCAACGACTTTACTTAATTACAATGACTAAAAGTTTTGACAACCGGTCCAATACTCTAAGCTTTCAAATTTCATTTGATTCTATATAGACAACTTAATAGATCTATAAATACAAATATTATCAGAAGGGATGGTAACACTGAGTTTTTTTTTTGGGGGGGGGGAGGGGGAGGTGGAGGGGGAGTGGGGCTTTTTAAAAGCTCTAATCATTGTGCTGTGTTCATGCATTATCCAATAAGTTAATAAAAATGAAACGGTCAATTATTGGTTATTTATGAAATGGAAAGGAAAAATTTTACAAGTCGTCGTGAATGCAGGTTACAAAGCGAAACAATTGAGAAATTCAATAATCTATTTTATTTAACTAAAAGATGATTTTTATTGTTAATTTTGATCAAATGACATTAATAAAAAAATATATTTATTTTTCAATAAACAAAAAGAGAAAGCAAAGAAAAATTATATATATAAATATATATATATATGTGTGGGGGGTGTTATTTAATGTATATATATGTGTGTGGATGTATGTGTTATTTAATATGAGGAATATATATATATATGTATGTGTGTGTGTGTTATTTAATGTCTATATATGTGTGTGTATGTATGTGTTATTTAATGTGTGTGCATATATATATATATGCATGTGTGTGTGTTATATAATGTATATATGTGTGTGTGTGTGTGTGTGTAAGTATGTGTTATTAAATATGTGTGTATAAATATATATATATATGTATGTGTTATCTAATGTATATATATATATGTGTGTGTGTGTGTGTGTGTGTGTGTATGTGTTATTTAATATGTATGTATAAATATACCTACATATATGTATATATATATGTGTGTGTGTGTGTGTGTGTGTGTGTTATTTGATATGTGTATACAGAGATTTAGAAAAGAATGATATAGTAATTAGAAAATGGATTTTTCCATTGAAAAGCAAATGAATGAGGGTTTTTATTTGTAATGTTTGCATAAAGCTAGTCAGAGGTTCATTGATTAAACATTTCCAAGGCTTTCACAGTATTTCTTATAAGGAAACTCAAACAGATAATTTAGTTTATTGATTTAGAACTTCTATCATCAATTGGTATTAATATGCAAAGACACAAATGTATACATATTGATTTATTATTTCTAAGAGCAAACAAATTTAACAATACATGCACAGTAATGTGTAAGAACTTATATATATATATATATATATATATATGTGTGTGTGTGTATATAAATATATATGTATGCATGTGTTGATGTATGTAAATATATATGTGCTTATGTATGTATGTATATATGCTCTAATATATACTGATATATTTATATGTATATAAATATATATGTATATATATAAATATATCTGTAGGCCAAGTTTATATATATATATATATATATATATATATATATATATACATATATGTATGTATGCATATGTGTGTGTGTGTATATATATATATATAATATATATTATATATATATATATATATTATATATATACACACACAAATATATGTACGTATTTATGCTCTGATATATACTAATATAAACCAATATATATGTGGAAGAATGCATATATACATATATATACATATGTATATAAATATATCTGTATGTATGTATTTATGTATATATACATATGTATATAGATATAATTGTATGTATGCATTTATGTATGTATATATATATATGCTCTGATATATACTAATATAAGCCAATATATATGTGGAAGAATACATATATATACATATACATGTGTGTATTTATGTGTATGTATATATGCGCGCATATATACTAATATAAGTCAATATATATATATATGGAAGAAAGCATGTGGATATGACATGAATATACATAGGTTGAGGTAGATACACATTTAAATGGATATTGATAAATAAGTAATTATAGATCAGATAATTGCATCTATTCATGTTTCAGACTTTATGCCTAAAAAAAAAAAAAAAAATTGAATAAATAAATAAATTTAAAAAAATAGAATTAAAATATATTTTTGTTACTTTTATCTGATATCACCCAGATCTAAATTACATGTGATATCAGCAAAATTTGCCACATCATTTCACAATTGTTAAATTTCTGACCGCTCTGCTGCTGATAGTATTATATATACTGAAGGTCTGAGAACACCTAGGTATTACACTTTGGACACTCGTGGAGTACGGACCTCATGTGATTATCTCACTGGACCTCATAGGACTTACTAAAGGATTCTGTATTGCAGGCCTTATTCACTCACCAAAGGATTCTAGATTTCAGGACTTACTTACTTTAAGTTCTTACAATGATTAGTCGCCCCCAGCTGCGATTCAAAGATGTCTACAAGAATGATCTCAGGTGCTTTGGCATTGCTCCTTCCAGCTGGGAAAATTTGGCTCAGGACCACCCTCGCTGGCGACAGAATCTCCGTAGAAGACTGTTTATGACAGAAGTCAGCCTGACGCAACACCATGAAGCTAAGAGGTCTTGAAGAAAGCAGTGGCAACAAAGCACTGGCACATCAACATCTTCAGGGACAGCCTTCAAATGCGAAATCTGTGGCCGAGAATCTTTTCAAACATCGGACTTCACAGTCACAGGAGGCGCATAAAAACTTTATTATAGTCATCCGAGACTGAAATGCCAATGAATTGTTAAATTTACACACACACATTTATAAGGCAACTCATTGTGACATAATGGTTAACAAGCTAGTCTTGCAGATTCATTACTACTGAAGATTGAGTGTTGCATAACCAGATTCTAAGGTAGCATGTCGAAAAAATTACCTATTTTTGGGGATAAAAACCACCAAATTATATTCTGTATATGTGGAAATATCATAAAAATGATGAAGTCAAACATACTACTCATAGATGTATTCTCTAATAAGGACTAGCTAATATTTTATCGTCAAAGTTGGAAGCGTGCTGGGCCCATAACCTGTTAAATATCTGGCCGCCATCGTTGGTTCCAGATGTAGTAAATAAGTAAGCAAGCCAATAAGAATCCGGTGTTATAGTATTCTTTGTAAGTCCGACGTCCAAGATAATCCGAGTGTCAATGACATAATTTCAGAATCAGGTCTCTATAAATACAACAACAGCAGCAGCAGCACTGCCAGTGATTGGCCTATAGGAATCTTTCTCAGGTCACGTGCTTATAGGCGAGTCTATAAATAGAGGTGACCATTTGCTTCATGCCTTATATACAAAATATTCCAACAGATTTCCAATTAAATATCAGAGAAAAAAACATAACATGTATAATTCCATTGTTAGAAGCAAAAATATAAGTCAGACGATGTATAATCATTTTAAACCAGAATCTGTCCTAAAGAATGAGACGCAAAAATCCTTTGAAACTTTGAGAAACAGACAGATCACCTAATCCCCGC
Source organism: Doryteuthis pealeii (assembly GCA_023376005.1). Classification (NCBI taxonomy): domain Eukaryota; kingdom Metazoa; phylum Mollusca; class Cephalopoda; order Myopsida; family Loliginidae; genus Doryteuthis; species Doryteuthis pealeii. The sequence continues at coordinate 75,961,559 of CM042163.1, read as the reverse complement.
TAGGAGACTAGACTTAGGATCCAATAGGGACTGTGCAAGAGATTCAATTTTCACCATTTCATTTAACTAAATGGTATATGCACAAACCTGAATCTGCCCTGGAGAGTGACACGCATAATCCCACGTTAATAGGGCCTTGTGCCTGACCTTGTACAAGTGGGGTACGAGGAAAATAACTGGAGAGTGACACACATAAGGTGAAAACGTTAAGTTGAAATAAGAAAATAAAATCGTTAAAAATATTAAATACATTTATTTTGATTTTTCGGACTACTGTCCTCATCTTTATTGTTATATGCATAACGTTTCTGTTTTGGTTACAGAAAAATAGAGACTGAATCACCATTATTAACAGACTTACAAAAAAACTACCCACCCCTAGCCGTGTAAAAAAACTTACTCACAAGCCATAGCCTTTATGGTAATGCATATAATGGTTTTCTGTTGTTCTTATAGTAAAGAAAAACTTTTTGAAAAGGTGCCCAAGAAATGGCATTTTTTAATTCTCTGAATTTTTTTAGATGAGTGTTGATAATTTGTATTCTGTTCTCATTCTATGTGGTAGCATAAATTATTGGCAACACCCTGTAGGAGAATTCTGCAGGTCCAGTTTTTTCATATCACGAAGTGGAATATCACTGGCCAGTCTCACACGTCACAGGATTTTGACTTAGGTCAATTGACAGCCAGACTTTGGGTGAGACAGATGTGTCTCACCTTGGCTGTCGGCTCCACGCGATGAGTTAGGAAACGACAAATAAAACTTTAAAAAGCCACAAGTCTTGTTGATCAGTTGTTGCATGACTTACACAAATGCCTTAGTTAGGCAAGAAAATGAAGGTACAACGAGAGAAAGACTAGACAAGGTAGAATCCAACATGGTGACTTGGTGAAATAGAAAAAGAAGAAAGGCGACTAGGGATCACAAATGGCCGAAGTAGAAAGTAACAACCAAGTAAGTTATATATATCTATCTATATCTCTCTTTGATACTCTCTCTCGTAAGAACTCATTGTTTATATACCACGAGTTTGCTCCTCACTTTATGCTCCATACTCGTGACCAAATTATCAAAATGTTCGGGTAATATTTATTATATATATATATATATATATATATATATATATATATATGGGAGAAATATGAGGGAGTTAATCCGACAATATGTGGAGAAAAACGCCCTTCATTGAAGCAAGAACTATATTTGAGTCCTGAAGAAGGTCTAGATGACCGAAACGTTGCATCGTCGACAATAAGCATCCAGTTTCCATAGCATCCCGTGTTTGTCTACTTTTCTCTACATATATATATATTATATATATATATATATATATATTATACTAAAGCTGATTGAATCATTGTTTGTCTCCTAAAGGCTTTTTTACTGTTTAGTTTAATGACACTAAAGTTATTCTGAATTATTCCTTAGTTTTAGAATTGAGTTATGTTTTAAATTTTTTAAAATTTTAATTGGTTCTGTAGTTAAAAAAGATGATGAACAGGCATTCAAAACATTTATCTTTTTAACGACATAAATCATTATTGTCCTGAAGAACGTTTCTTTATAAACTGAAATGTTTGAAAATTGACACTACAACTAATAAATTTCTATCCATTGTAACATGCTGTGTCGAAATTTGCAATTAAGTAAAAAAACTGGCCTGTCTCTGACTTACATCCATTGTAACATCCCATATTTGTTCATATATATATATATATATATATATATATATATATATATATGAACAAATCAATTCTGATGAAGCTTCATTAACATAATAAGAATTGAATGAAGTCATTTGTGTTTTATCCATTATTCCTTAATTCTTAATCACATTTTGGTGGATTTTACCCAATCTGTTATTCCTCATAATTATATAAGTGGCATTGTTAATTGCAATGATACTAGATCATTATTATTTTTCATATGTTTTCTTCATAATCAGTTCAAATTCTATTAAAATCATTTTAATTATTTCAAGAACATTACATTCATATGTACACACTCACAGAATCAACAAAACCTTTATTTCAGCAACTATGTGTGAATGTATATATATATATATATATATATATATATATATATATATATATATATATATTTGTATAAGTATAAACACAAGTACTGAGACAAATACATGTTAAGAGACATACATAAACATGAAAAATCCATTAAATCATTAGATCTTTCAGCATAAGAAGTAGTTCCCCATTTTTAGAGATGACTTTCAAGAGACAAATGATGTCAAGTATCTCACTCAAAACAGCTTCAGTGAAAAGACCCAATTATTTAATTTCATTGAAAAAACAAAAGAAAGACAAAATCTTGACAACAAGACTAACAAGACCAAGGAGAACAAATATGCAGAAAACTTATTATTCATATAATGACATCCCACTTGGCTGCAGGGAGGAAATGTAGAAGAATAAACAAAGCAGATAATATAAATAGTTATAAAAAGTAATAAGAAGTATTCAACACATCTATGTATAAGAATATCTCAATTGATTGAAGGGGAGGGTGGAAGAATATCCCACTTGGCTTTGTGGAGGGTATATATATATATATATATATATATATATCTTATTATAATGGAGATTGTGTGTTTTTCTGTCTGTAACCGAAACTATATTACTACTCAAGTCACAATTCCCTTCGTTATTTACATCACATTCTTCATGATTTTATTTATATTTAAACCTCAATTATTAATAAAATTGCTTCACCTTTTTATTAGTGTTGTCCATATCTACATACAAATAACATGCAATTGTAATTATATATACAAAAAATAGCGGTTTACAGTGTGAATGGGAAGGCTAATTTGCATATTGATATTAAAAATGTGATTTTATTAAATATGTGCTTAGTATTATTGATTTCTAATTGTTTGGTTTTATTCTAATGAATATAAGCAAAAGTCTCTTCAATGAATCTTAAATGAAATCCATTAACAAGAAAAAATAACTGTCATTTTATTCTTTATTTCCTAATTTAACTAAATAGTTAAATAAGTAAAATTCAGCAATGAAAGACGGAAGTGATGGAAGAGTAAGTTTCATTTCTATTTTTCTATTATACCCCCACTCTGTTTCAAATCTTTTTATCTGCATTCTTATTAGACTTTCTAATTTAATACGATATTTCATTACATTAAAACTTAAATACTTGCACCCGGAGGGTGCATATATTTGCTAGTATAAGTAAAAAATATAACAGAAGACTTTAATTTTTTGCATTATAGCCTATTTCAGGAAGCTTAGACAAAGTGTCTGATACACCCAATCATCAGATGCGAATGATGAATTCTTTATTACTTTTAAGGCATTTGAAAACAGATTTTTTTTTTTAGATCATTATTATTTTTCATATGATTTCTTAAAAATAAAAAAATAAAAAATTCATCATTCGCATCTGATGATTGGGGGTGTTAGACACTTGGTCTAGGCTTCCTGAAATAGGCTATAATGCAAAGAATCTAAGTACTTCTGTTATATTTTTTACTTATAAATTTGCTCTGTGACTCTAACAATAAGGGCACACATTGAGCTCTGCAAACTGTGACACGTTTTAAAAAAACTTCTATGTCGTAAGGAAGATTTCTTCTCCAGATTTTTGGATTATATATATATATATATATATATATATAATATATAGAGTAGATGTCATTCTTAATGCAGAAAAATGCTGAGTCCTTAAAAACTGAAAATGATCCAACATTGATCGCAAAAAGGTCATTCTATGGAATCCAAAGACAATTTACATTTCTTATATAAGTAAACTAAAGTCATCGGTGCAGCCTTAAATGGATATCAGCCAGACAGCAAGGGTGTCAATCCCCTTTTCATTAGCACTAGACCAAGGAAATTGTTTTATCATCTGAGGCAGAGTGACACATTTTTCCGCACAGATCCCTATGCTACTCATACACTGAGTTGGCAAGGGACGGTATTGAACCTGGAACCTTGTGGTTCATAGACGGACACTCTACTGACTAAGCTAAACTGGCCCTATATTTCCTATATACTCGATATACATTGACAAACAAGTAAAAGAAACAACAAAAACAAAAAACACATAGTATAAAAGGGTGTTGAAAGAGTTTAAATTATTACAAGAAAGGCATCAAGTGACTCTCACTAGTGAAATATCCCACAAATGAATTATTTGACAAAAGAGATGTCATTCTTGATGCAGAAAAATGACATCCTTAAATAAAGATTAGTTTATCATCTGAGGCAGAGTGCCACACTTTAAAGCACAGAGCCCTGTGCTACTCATACGCTGAGTTAGCAAGGGCTGGTATTGAACCCAGAACCTTGTGTTTCATAGTCGGACGCTCTACAGACTGAACTAAATGGGCCCTATATTTCTTATATACTCGATATACATCAACAAATTTAAAATGACCCAACATTGATCGCAAAATAGTTATACTACGGAATCCAAAGATAACTTACATTTCTTATATACTCGATATACATTAACAAACTTAAGATGACCCAACATTGATCGCAAAATAGTTATACTACGGAATCCAAAGATAACTTACATTTCTTATATACTCGATACAATGATAACAAAAACAAATACAATACATAGTATAAAAGAGTGTTGAAAGAGTTTAATTTGTTACAAAAAAGGCACCAACTGGCTCTCAATAGTGAAATTTTCCACAAATCAATTGTTTAACAAAAGAGTCATGTCATTCTTAATGCAGAAAAATGACGTCCTTTAAAACTGAAGATCAAAAAGGGGAGATGAAGAATAATTAAAGTTCCAATTACCGATGAACTGGGAAGACAAGGCAACAAACGATTGTAACTTAAATACAAACCCGAATAGTCACAAAGTCTACTGCAGAATGACAGGATATATATAAGACTCCACAATGTCATTCAAATCAAGCAGCCAATCAGAACTCAAGGAATGGAATCTCCCAAATTCATGAATGGGTCATTCTTGATTTCTATATATACCAACTGTCTTGGACACTGCTTAAGTTGTACTTAGTTAGCTGCTGTTATTTAAACCAACAGTAGACTTACTGACTTCAATAACTATGAAATCCAATGACAACTTACATTCCTTATATACTCAATACATTGACAACAACAAAAGCAAATACAATACAAATAGAATATATAGTGTAAAAGGATGTCCTTAAAAACTGAAGATGACCCAATATTGATCGCAAAAGGATCATACTACGGAATCCAAAAACAATTTGCATTCCTTATATACTTGATACGTTGAAGACAACATTAACAAAAACACACATATATATAATGTCAAAGAGTGTTGAAAGAGTTTAATTTATTACAAGAAAGGCACCAACTGGCTCTCACTAGTGAAATATCCCACAAATGAATTGTTTGACAAAAGAGTCATGCCGGCATGAAATATTGCTAACATGGGGTAGTTTCTTTCAGTTAAAGGCTGAACCACCTGCCATCTTTCCATGAGGATTTCTCCCGGAAATTTTTCCCCCTAATGAGCTATGATATACTGCACAATTCAGCAGTGCATTGTAGTTTTTCTTTGTATTGTGCAGTGCAGCTCATTAGAGCTTCGTGAAGTGTCTATGGCCATTTCTATTGCGATTATGCAGTCATATGAAAGTGCGATTATTTCAGTCAGAGAAACTTATGTGCCAGCTTCGGGGGGAAAAGATAAGGAAGAGGAAGAGGAAAAAAAAAAAAGACAAGTAGAAAGAAAAAAAAAAAGAAGAAGAAAGCAAATAAGAATGGTTCTGACTTTTGTGAAGATCTTGTCTCCAGTTTTTACTAATGCCTCGAAATTGGCAGGAGAAAGATGTGACTAGAAATTAAAGAAAAGATTTGTTATCAATTTTCTCTATCTATAAATTAATACTCTTGTTCCTTAATCCTCCGACCGTTATCACCTTGCAAAACCCTCTGGTTAAAAATGAGACCGTCCAAATTGTCCATGATGAAATGCAAATATGTAATTCCTGATTATCTGGTGCTGCTTACTGATGAATTCTTATTTCTTCTGAGTGTCATCACCTCAGCTAAATAATGGACCATTCCATTTTCATTATAAAGAAAGAACGGGAAGAAAAAGGACATGCTATACAGAAAAATTTAAATGAATAATAATCTAGATGGATGGAATGAATAAAGGTAATCTGCAGATTAAAATGAATTGACCTTGATATCAATTTACAAATAAAGTTGTCGTCTGGGGTTTTAGAATACGTCGACTGCACCTCTGCAGGGGGTAAGACCCCCCCACCACCACCAATGGGACTATGTTGGCAGTGGGTGGCGACTTGTGATGTTTAAGGACAGAATCCTAGTGGTTGAGCAGTCAATGATACGCAACACTCCACTTTGGCCTTTACTCAGGCTAGACAGGTGGCTGGAGAGGCCCCCTCTGATCAATTGGCTGGCACTGACATGATCATCCCTATTCTATTGCCCTCATGGAAAATCCAACAAATAGTTAAATAGAAGAAAATTAGTTAACAATAATTTGTTTTTAAAAAATTGAATTCAAAAAAGGTAATTTCCAATACCCATCAAGAATAAAAGAACAATGTCTGTCTGTATGTGCGTCTCTCTCTCTCTCTCTCTCTCTCTCTCTCTCTCTCTCTCACATTTCTCAACTGATTTTGCTTTCCTCGCTATCAATACAAACAGTCTCTCTCTCTCTCTCTCTCTCTCTCTCTCTCTCTCTCTCTCTTGCTTCTATATCTCTTTCTTTCTCTCTCTCTCTCTCTCTCTCTTTTACTCAGTCCCTATCTGTCTGTCTGTCTGCAGCCCTTCCACTTCCTCTCTCACTCACTCTCTCAACCCCTGCTCTCTGTCTCTCTCTCACTCATATTATATTTCTCGACTGATTCCATTTTCCCCACTATCTATACAAAGAGTGTTCGTCTTCTTCCTCTCTCTCTCTCTCTCTCTCTCTGTCTATCTATCTATCTATCTATCTACCGGACATAAAATAACCCATAAAAGGTTGATAGGTCATGAAATCCAACAAACCAAACTGTAATAAGTAATTGAGAGTTACCTCCCCTATTTTATGATTACCTTCCCTTTGGAGAACTCTCTAGTGAATACTAGACTATATAAACTCCCAATAGGTGTACCAATTATTCTAAGAAGAATAAAGCTTGCCAAAATCTATTGGTGTTATCGTTTGTCATAACACAAACCAAACCCGACCAATCCTTCCTTAATCAAGAAATATAAATTTGTTCCTGGCTTGACTAGGTCAAAGTTACACAAAGTTTACTTAGGAATGTTGAATATAATTCATGTGCAATTTGTTGGATTTTGTGTCAAGTATTCAGTTCTGTTACAAGTTGAATGCAAAACTATCTCTAGAATGTTGGTAGGTGGTTTGGGTTATTCCACTATGAACTCTGGCAAGTTCACTTCCTGGGTTTTGATTGGCAGATGGTTTTCAGGGTGAGTAAAGATATGGATAAGTACCCACTCTTCAGCCATCAGTCTGCACTATGCCAGCAGCATGCAAGGTCTGTATTTAAGTTACAGCTTGCATGTGGTTCTTGTCTGCTAACTCGATGGTAGTTAGAATCCCACTGCAACGGTGAGTATTGTATTGTTTCTATGATATCTGGAGGATAACTTCTATACAATTTACATTGGCTGAAGATGAATTGAAAAGTCAGTTTTGGTGTTGTCAACTTTTGGTTTACATAATAAAAACAAACTCTAAACTAAAAACAAGTCCTACTTCAGCTGGAATAGGCAAAGCATACATTTCATTATCAATATTTAACTTGCTTATCAATTAATTAACTCAATCAAGAGATTTAACTCACTTTAATCCTAATCAAAATCAGATTTAGAAGTTTTAATTCAAATGAGGTAAGTTTAACTTCTTATATTTTAGCAGTGATCTAAAACTGTTCACTAATGACAAGTTTGAAAATGTAGGGTACATTCTGGAAGGATTACACTTCTACAAGTTAGAAGGGAGAGTGTAACACAATGAATGTGTGCAATATACATATGCATACTGTATTAAGATTATTTTTAATTCAAATGAGGTAAGTGTTAGAATCTTTTGGGCCATCATGGAGGCCTTAAGCAAGAGCACTTATCCAGTGGAATTGGATTCTTGGTAAAGAGTCCTGGGTATTGGTAAAGATCTGGTAATCCTGTAAGTCCGTCTTGAGTATTGGTAAAGATCTGGTAATCCTGTAAATCTGTTCTCAATGAGTGCAGTTAGAATTATGTCCATGTGGAGGGTTTAAGTAGTGTATCAGCCACGCTGTATTGCCAGTGATTGGCTGCAGGAATAACTCACGTGACCTTGGCTAGTCTATAAATCCAGGTAGGGAATTAGAGCGCACCTTATATCAAAATATTCCAACAGTAAGTTTAATTTATTATATTTTAGCAGTGATCTAAAAATGCTCAATAATGACAAATTTGAAAATATAGGGTGCACTTCTGGAAGGGATTACACTTCGACAAGTTAGAAGGGAGAGTGTAACACAATGAATGTGTGCAATATACAATGCATACTGTATGTAGGTATAAAAATTAAGATAAGGGCCATATGGATATATGTATGTATATTTCTTTTAGAAGTCCATTGCAGACAACGATGATGTCACTATATGATGTTTAACAGTTGTGGACCCTCTGGTGGCTAGTCAGTCCAATTCTGGACTTGCGGATGTGGTCACACACATTGCAAGGGAAATTTCCATCAGCATTTAGTGGTTCATGATAACAAAGACGTTATCACTCTGCAGTTTTATTAATCTCGATATTGAGCCACTCAGCTCCTGTGTGTCTGATCAACCCTGTCTGTTTTAGGCTTCCAGATCTTCCAGGTTTGAAGGTGTGATGATGTATTTCTTCTGCATTGTCTTCATTTGGTCTTTGAACAGTATAAGTATATATATATATATATATATATTCTTTGGTGGGGTACCAAGTAATTTGGTATTAGGATGATTCTAAGCTGGTCCTTTCTTTCAACTGCACGGTGTTGAGAAGTTCAGGTCCGATTTGAGAGCTCAATGTTTAATTTTTATAAACAGAGCAAAGTAATTAGAATACAAAAAGCTTAAAAATCGGATATTAAGTGATTATGGTCCATTTCCACTCATGGGTATCTGAAACTCAGAGGGTGCTCAGATACCCACAAGTGGAAATGGACCATAATTACTTAATACCCAATTTTTAAGCTTTTTGTCTTTACTAACTATATATATATATATATATATATATATATATATATATATATGTGTGTGTGTGTGTGTGTGTGCGTATTTAGGCAGCATTTTTTCATTTATGCATGTTGAATTAAACAAAAGACACATCTCCTGTTTAACAATTTTATTTTTGATCTTTTCAAGTTTTTAATTTTTAATATTTGGATGGAATTCCACCCAAATATTAAAAAGTTGGCCAGAAAACTTGAAAAGATCAAAAATAAAATTGTTAAACAGGAGATGTGTCTTTTGTTTAATTCAACACATATATATATATATATATATATATTATATTGATAATATTTCTTGCTATATTTATAAGTAAAGAGTGCTCAATATCATTGATTGAGCATGTATCTCTAAGTTAGGGTAGCAAAGACATATAACCAATGGTACTAGGTAGCTGTTAGTCAGTTTCTCGTCTATGTGATTTTCAAATGAAATACCTTAACTAATATATATATTAAGGAATCGGACTGATGAAAAGTCAGTCGGGTTTCATTCCCAGATAGAAGTAGTTGCTAACTCTAGCCACACTGAAGAGACATGAAATGTCAAAACATAGTGTCTGTGGATGACTATATATATATATATATATATATATATATATATATATATTATTGGACAAAAATTCCCCAACAAAAACAGACTGGAAAAATGAACTAGTTTTTATTATTGGTATAATATTCATGGATTGTATGGTAAGTATTGAAATATAAACTAAATTCAATACACCTACTTTGTTAATTGAATACTGATTACAATGAAATGATAATTAGAATCATTCACTCCTTTCTAAAAAGAAGCATCAATATAATCAAGGACCACAATTACAATGAGTCATCTAGTAAGCATTAAAATATAAACTAAATTCAATACACCTATTTTGTTAATTGAATACTGATTACGATGAAATACTAATTAGAATCATTCACTCCTTCCTAAATAGAAGCATCAATATCACTCCTTTCTAAAAAGAAGCATCAATATAATCAAGGACACAATTACAATGAGTCATCTAGTAAGCATTAAAATATAAACTAAATTCAATACACATACTTTGTTAATTGAATACTGATTACGATGAAATACTAATTAGAATCATTCACTCCTTCCTAAATAGAAGCATCAATATCATCCTTTCTAAAAAGAAGCATCAATATAATCAAGGACCACAATTACAATGAGTCATCTAGTAAGCATTAAAATATAAACTAAATTCAATACACCTATTTTGTTAATTGAATACTGATTACGATGAAATACTAATTAGAATCATTCACTCCTTCCTAAATGAAGCATCAGAAGCATCAATATAACAAGGACCACAATTACAATGAGTCATCTAGTAAGCATTAAAATATAAACTAAATTCAATACACCTACTTTGTTAATTGAATACTGATTACGATGAAATACTAATTAGAATCATTCACTCCTTCCTAAATAGAAGCATCATCATCATATAATCAAGGACCACAATTACAATGAGTCATCTAGTACATTAAAATATAAACTAAATTCAATACACCTATTTTGTTAATTGAATACTGATTACGATGAAATATAATTAGAATCATTCACTCCTTCCTAAATAGAAGCATCAATATCATCATCAATATAATCAGGACCACAATTACAATGAGTCATCTAGTAAGCATTAAAATATAAACTAAATTCAATACACCTATTTTGTTAATTGAATACTGATTACAATGAAATATAATTAGAATCATTCACTCCTTCCTAAATAGAAGCATCAATATCATCATGGACCACAGTTACAATGAGTCATCTAGTAAGCATTTAAAATATAAACTAAATTCAATACACCTATTTTGTTAATTGAATACTGATTACGATGAAATATAATTAGAATCATTCACTCCTTCCTAAATAGAAGCATCAATATCATCAAGGGACCACAATTACAATGAGTCATCTAGTAAGCATTAAAATATAAACTAAATTCAATAACACTACTTTGTTAATTGAATACTGATTACGAATGAAATACTAATTAGAATCATTCACTCCTTCCTAAATAGAAGCATCAATATAATCAAGGACCACAGTTACAATGAGTCATCTAGTAAGCATTAAAATATAAACTAAATTCAATACACCTATTTTGTTAATTGAATACTGATTACGATGAAATACTAATTAGAATCATTCACTCCTAAAAAGAAGCATCAATATAATCATGGACCACAATTACAATGAGTCATCTAGTAAGCATTAAAATATAAACTAAATTCAATACACCTACTTTGTTAATTGAATACTGATTACGATGAAATACTAATTAGAATCATTCACTCCTTCCTAAATAGAAGCATCAATATCACTCCTTTCTAAAAAGAAGCATCAATATAATCAAGGACCACAATTACAATGAGTCATCTAGTAAGCATTAAAATATAAACTAAATTCAATACACCTATTTTGTTAATTGAATACTGATTACGATGAAATACTAATTAGAATCATTCACTCCTTCCTAAATAGAAGCATCAATATCATCAATCATCTAGTAAGCATTAAAATATAAACTAAATTCAATACACCTATTTTGTTAATTGAATACTGATTACGATGAAATACTAATTAGAATCATTCACTCCTTCCTAAATAGAAGCATCAATATCATCACATCTAGTAAGCATTAAAATATAAACTAAATTCAATACACCTATTTTGTTAATTGAATACTGATTACATGAAATATAATTAGAATTGAAGCATGTTAATTGAATACTGATTACATGTAATTAATGTACTATGGCTGTTTCCTCATCTGTGTTTGCAATGTGTCTGATGAGCGATTGTTATCGCAGATTTGACACCTTGTTTTTAGCTGACTTTCCTTCAAATATTCAGGGAGATTTGTTTCAGTATGTTTTAACTCCCGCAATGCAATGCAAATGTTTGTTTTTTTAAATGTTTATATCAATTAGCTTATCATAATTCACATCTTTACATTTTGTGCTGTTCCTTGCAGAAAACATAAGTCTCGGCAGATCTATTAGATATATTAGCAAAAAAAAAAAAAAAAAAAAAAACACCCCTCCGGGCAGTGTAAAAATATTTTTTTTAAAAGATATTGCCTGAGATGGGTGAGAAAATTAAATGAATAAGATAGAACATTCAATATTAAAAAAAAATTACTTACTTAAAAAGCATCATATTCACTCTACTCCACTGAGATATTTTTTTTTTACGACAGTAACACCAAAATGTTTCTAAAAATATCTGATTCAATTATTCAGACTCTTATCTTTCGAGAAAAATTTATAAATCATACGAGTAAGATATATTTAGTTCAGATTTCATAAAATTAACTAAAGGGTGAGGGTCCACCTAGTAAAAAAATCTTTCCCCAAATAGATAAAACATAAATTCATCTAAAGGTGAATAAGTATGAAATTTTACGATTAATTGATTTTTCCTAGAATTTTATTATTTTTATGTTGTAATGACACTGACTATAAATCAAATACTCATTAATAAACATACTTAATTCCTGAAATAACTGTGACGTAGTTTCGGTTACAGACAAATAGAGACCAAATCTATTATCAATATATGATGTATTAGATATACTAGATCTTTTTCATGTGATACCATTTGAAATTATATAATGAAATATTGTCCGTTTATAATTTTTTACAGTAATCTTTCTTTTGTGTTTTAACGCAAATTTCGGGCCGTCATTCTACCATCATTAGTACGCAGCACTAGATAGAAATAAAGAATAAACCAAACATGAATTTATTTTTGATGTGCTTACTAACAATACCTGGTCTTAGGCACTGCCAAAGATGCCGTAAATCCGTGTTTACAAAATACATTTTACACCCTAGACTGAAAAAAAAAAAAAAATTAACAAAAACCAGGGAATTGTCAGATTTTAATGAAATTTTCAGTGTTGATTTATCAATGAATGAATTTTATAATGCATCAGTTATTTTATTTCAAAACTTTCTGATTTTATTAGGTATTTCTACTATGATAAATTAATATATAAAGAATATATATTAATATTTATATTTTTGCTTGAAAGCAATTACAATGCGCATATTGCATAAAATTCGATAATTATAGAAGATAATAATGACAAGTGAATTTTGCAAAGAATTACTCGGTGTGTAGAATATCGTACAGGCTGTTTCAACTTTATTAAGTCTCATCAGCGATATATACTAACGATTTCTCTCCGACAGAAATCGAAACCGGAGAAATTCCTGCGAAATTAACCTGTCAATGATACTGGTTAAGCCCGAGTTTGTTATTGTTCACTCAGCGCCCCCTTGCCTCATATGGTAGAGACGTCTCAGTATCATTGACAGGTTAATTTCGCAGGAATTTCTCCATGCTGTACCGTGGCTGAAGCAGTATAGTTTCTGACTATCCTGCTGAAGTCCCAGTTTCGTTCTTCGCAAAAAATTTATACACACACACACACAACCTCACACCTAAAAAATGCACAATGTTTCCTTTCGATACACACACATACACCATCCCATACCAACGCCGTAAAATAGAATATTTGACGTCATTTTTCAAAACCGTTCTTTTTTCAAAGCTCAAAAATTTTAAAACTGAATCACACATAACTACCACTCGCTTTTCTCATTATTCTGTGATAAATAATTTCTTATCACCTTCCATATACCAACAAATGCCTTGAAGATGATCTAATTAATAGATCGAAACACTGCAGCGTCGGCCAATAAACTCGCCACTTAACCCATTTAAACCTGTGTTTTTTCATTTTTCCTAATATACTACAAATATTAATATATATACTCTATTCAACAATGCTTCTAAAATAAACAAACATCCAAAATCTTATTTAATATATAAAATTCATTTAAAATATGAAACGCCTAATTTTAAGTTTTAAATTTCATATTTTTAGATTCTAATCATTAATTTTAATTCGTTATTAAAATGAAAACTAGTCAACATTTTGGCAGTGCCTACTGTACCCCTTACTCTTGGCAATGTAGATGTGTTGTCTCTAAAATGGATAATCTATTGCCCTTATGACAAGCCCCAATCCCTTTTTATCATATGGGTGCTAGAATGCGGTGGCTGCGGGTCTACATGTCCTGGGAATGACGTTAAACTCTATCCGATGGTGAGATTCCAGTTTTGGAGGTTTGGGGAATGTGGAGCACCCCTTCATCACCATTGCTCCCTGGTCCACTCTGACCTGGAGTGGTAGTACCTGTTAGGGTCCCATCTATGGGTTAAATAGAAAAATGTATTTATAAAAAAATTGTATTATCCATTAAGAATTGATTTATTTCAAAACTTTATCAGCATTAAATGACCCACTGAGGTTGATATGCCGTAAAACAAAACAAACCAAACACTAAAATGGATAAGCGCTAAATATATTCAATTCTCTTGTTGGCTCTCAATATTTCTTTTATATGCCTACATTTGCTTCTTCATTGTGGCTTGCCAGCACATGTTGCGTTATTTTATTTATTTATTTATTTTGGCTTTTGCTAACAGTTCAACGCCCCTCCCCCTCACCGACTCATTATTGCGGACGACTTTCCATAGAAAGCGTTGTACAATAGCCGCGGTGACATAAACCGAGATGCCCACGGCTAAAGAAGCCATATATAGTGCATTAATTTATTTATTCGTTTTGAATTTATTTAACATTTCTTTTTGTTGTTGTTGTTTTTATTGTTAAGATGTCTTTTTGGGAAAAGTCTATTTTCTGTCTGTTGATAAACACTTCTAAATTTGCAATCACAGACTCGCACACACATACATGCTCCTCGTAGACAATTATTTTGGTTTCTTAGTTAATAAGAGACTGGAATGTGTCATCAACAACATGTCTTTAAGGAACGGTCTTTGATATTCAACTGCTGTGAAAGGAAGGTTAGGTCTTTGAATATTCTTGCATTTTCTGGACTTCCTTTATTCCATGTGCTGACAATGCCAATAGCCTCTCATATAGGCAAATATTTCATATTCTACGATTAAAGTGTGTCACCTGTTGAATAATGTGATTTTATTTTATTTTATTTTATAGAATCCTCATTCATATGTGATGAACAAAACGTTCTTTGAAATATGCAATCCTAGATTTGCCAAAGGACTTAGTTGAAAATTGTTTTTAGATAGAAACTTACGGCTTCCCGATATATATGCTTCTCTGTTTGATAAATTAGATAAAAGTGTCTCCATTTAGATTAAAAGAGCTTGAATATAAAATTAAAACTTTTTATAAGATGTAGCTATATAGTTATTTACTAAGCTTTGCTTAGATGTGGCACAAGTCCAGAAGTGTGGGGCACCCAGTGAGAATCGAACTCACTACCAATGGTCTGCTAATCTAGCTTGCTAACCATTAAATTACAAGAAGTATCCTTCTTCAGGTATAGTTATTTACTAAGCTTAGCTGAGATATGGCACAAGGCCAGAAGTGTGGGGCGCCTTGTGAGAATCAAACTCACTACCAATGGCCTGATAATCCATTTCGCTAACCATTACACCATGTGAAGTGCCAATATAGAATTTTAAAAATCAATTTTTTTCTTAAACAGATTTTTAAAACTCATCTTTTTATCTATTTAACCCTTCAATAAGACCTTAACAGGTACTACCACTCAGAGTTATAGTGGACCTGGGAGTAATAGCAATGAGACTCCATGCTCCCCAAAGCTTCTGAATTAGAATTTCACCAGTTTAACATCATACCCAGTACACTAAGACCCTCAGCCACTGCCTTGTAGCACATATAGGATTAAAAGGATTGGGGGTATGCGGTCAGAACAATAGGGTTGGGATAATCATATAGATGCTATGTGATACTATGCATTGCATTAAGTGCAGAATGCATTTGGAGGCAGGCAAGTGTGTGTGTGTGTGTGTATATATATATATATATATATATATATATATAATTAGTTATGTGAATATATAGTATGTAAGATTATGGATACATATGTGTTTACATATGAGTGTCTGTGTTTGAAAAAACGCTAGACGGTGATAGCTGAAAAAACAAACACCACCTACGAATGAAGGCCCTAGCTGAAGTTAACTTTGAACCACATATCTTTGCAGCATAACACAGATTCACAAACATACGTGGTTCAAAGTTAATTGACCTAAAAAAATGTAAAAGTTTTTAAATAAAATAACTGGTGCATTATATCTTTTATTCATTAATATATCAACACTGAAAATTTCATTAGATTCGGTTAATTCTTTGATTTTTAATATTTTTTTTCTTTTGGCCTGGTGAGATACGATGGTGGAATTTATGTCTGTTAAGTAGGATTTAACTTTTTTTCTATCTCTTCTACATATCACTTGCCGTCTATTTGCTTAACCGGAGGGTGTTGCAAGATGACAATAGTTGGAAGATTAAGGAACAAGACTATTAATATATAGATAATTATAAGAATACAAGCTTATCTAAGCAATAGAAGATATTTCTGAAAGAAAAATAAAGGATTGTTAATCCTAGCAATATCAGTAAAAAATAATAACGATAACAATTATAAAAAAAAAAAAAAATCAGGTTTGTCTGCAGAATATATTTCCGAGAAGAAAATATAAATATCGGAGCAATCTTAACTGGCAATTGAGATCTTTTTATAGACATAAGATACTTTAAGTGGGAAGGATATTTTGTTTGGAAAAGGAACAGGGAAAAAGGGAAGAATTCTTTTCCGGTAAAGTCAAATCAAAAGGAAAAAGAAATATATATATATATATATATATATATATATATATATATATATATATATATACAGGGGCCTGCAAAAAGTAGGTATACAACAGTATCACACAGATGAAATTAGTAGCATATTATCTGAAGTTTCCTCATTTTGTAAAATTTTAGTGACATTAGCCACATTTAATTATAATTAATAATTAACATGTTATTAATAATAATAATTAATGTCATTACACGTACTAGTACAAAATAAAAAACGCACTCCGGGCGATGTAAAAATAGTTTTTGAAATATATTTTCCTGAGGGGTGGGAGTAAAAAATTCAATGTCAGCAAGTTTGTACCCTAAGTAAGTAAAATCATCAAATTCATTAAAGGATTAAAAAATAAAACAATTTAAAATGTAAACTTAAAATATGTATTAAAATAAAACAAACTATATATAGATATATAATACCAGTCATGTATTTATTAAAATTTGTTTTAAAAAACAATGAGGACTGTCTAATGTTGCATGTTCAAATTTTCAGTGTATTTATTCTATGTTATGGTGATTTTGGGTAATGTGACGTAAGCAGTGACGTAGTTTTTGTTACAAACAAAAACTGGAAGCGAATCTCCATTATTAATAGATATGTAACATTTGTTTGTTTAATAAATGCAATGAGTATTGTAAACATTTTTTTATAACTGTATACCTACTTTTGCACCCCTTACACACACATATATATATATATATATGTAATTTTTGTTACAGACAAAAACCGGAAGCGGATCTCCCTTACTAATATATATATATATATATATATATATATATATATATATTAATAATTGAGATTCGCTTCTGGTTTTTGTCTGTAACAAAAATTATGTCACTGCTTACGTCACATTACCCGAAATCGTCATAACATAGAATAAATACACTCAAAATTTAAACATGCAGCATTAGACAGTCTTCATTGTTTTTTAAAACAAGTTTTAATAAATACATGACTGGTATTATATATCTATATATAGTTTGTTTTATTTTAATACATATTTAAAGTTTACATTTCAATTTCAGAGGGTGTTTTTTTTTTTTTGTACTAGTATATATAAAATAAAGTCGTCTGGGAGGCCTAATGTCAGTATCAGCCAGACAGTGAGGGAGTCTATCCCCTTTTCACTAGTGCTAGAGCAAGGAGATTATTTTAGCATCTGACTTGGAGCGCCACACCTACCATCAGCTCTTCACTTTACCACACAGATCCCTGTGCTACTCAGCCGCTGAGTTGGCGAGGGCCGGTATTGAACCAGGAACCTTGTGAATCCTAGCCGAATGCTATACCAACTGAGCTAAACCAGCCCTATATATATATATATATATATATATATAGACAGAGAGAGAGAGAGAGAGAGAAGAGAGATATCATACGCTAGGTAAATCTAAGAATGATGTGAAACTTATTTGCTTACATGTAAAGCTCTAAAGAGTCTTTGCCCTGTCGGACACATTTAGATGCCCAACTGCACGTTGATGTATGTATTGCGATATCTACTCCGAAAAGCACAATTCAGTAAACATGACAAGATGTCAAAATAAGTTGTGGAAGAATTCTTTCAAGACAGGGAAGCAATGCATCTATTCTCAAAAGGATCCCTCTCATCTTCTTATACATATATGTAAGACACTTATCTAGAAACATGTAAGATAAGAGGGGGAAGAAAAAAAAAAGACAGAGAAGGGAGGCAGTGGGATCTTAGCGGTGGGGAAAAGGCTGCAAGACAGAGACAGAGAGTGAGTGTGAGTGTGTGTGTGTGACAGGTAGGTTGGGACGGGATTCTAAACGATTGTCAGAGAACTGAGCCTTCTCGCAAATGCCATAAGAATCTGTTTGTCTGACAGCTAGTGACTCTCTTTGTGTCATTTTCTGCATCTTTATGAAAGGCGACACTGAACATCATGGATAGCTCTCTTTCTATCGTATTCAAGCACATGTTAAACAAGACTCAAACTTGTGGCAGGTGATAGCTTCCATGCCATCAATGATAACCTTTATGTTGTAAGTCTTTGCAAACTGCGGGCCAGAGACTTGTTCCTGCTTCTCATCTTCCAGTGTTTGGTCTTTCACCCTTTATATAGCATTACTGTATAAGGTTAATTTAACAGTTTTACTTTTCTGTTTTTTTTTGGTGGGGTTGTGTCTTTTTACATAGATCAGAGAATAGAATAGCCAAATAATCTGTCATCATATTAAAAGGAATGTTTGCAATTACCGCATAGTAAGAAAGTAGAAAAAGATTAAGCAACCACTCATGTTTTTTAAAGTCAAAATATCTTAAGCAGCCACTTGGTGTAAGCTTTGTGGTTAGAGCACTCAAGAGAAATACATATCCTCTGTAGTTCAATGATCGTATCTTAATTATTAAGTTAGATAAATTGCTTATCTGTCAAGTTTCAAGTTTTGTCTTTTTACATAGATCAGAGAATAATTGAACTAAAACAGCCAAATAATTTGTCATCATATTAAAAGGAATGTTTGCAATTACCGCAGAGTAAGAAAGTAGAAAAAAGATTAAGCGACCACAAGGTCAATTTAACAACTTTAGCTGAAGGTTTTTTGTTATTTTTTTTTCTTTTCTTTTTTAATCTTTTTTGCTTTACACAGATCTGAGATTTGTTGAACTAAAGAAGCTTGATAATTTATCAAAATATTAAATCGAATATTTAAATTATACTTTTTACATACTGAACTATAGACCCATAAGGCACTCCTTTTTGATCTCGATTAAGAAAGGACATGTTTTTCATTTACACCATCAATATTCAGTTGTTTTAACAGATGATTTTTAGATTTTTATTTTTTCATTTTAAAACTAACCCCTAACAAACAACCGGATATTAAGGTGTAAATGAAAAAAATGACCTAATGAAACAAAATCGAAAAGGGGTGCCTTAAGGTAATATGGTCCTGAACTACTTTACAACAGCTCTTAAGTCAACATATCAAACATCATAATAATTAAATCCGCAGGATGGATGATGGACAAATGCTCTCTGAGACTGCAATACCAATGACAATTAAATTTGCATTTCATAGATATTTCTGTTATATCAATAATTCAGATGATTAAAAATAAATGCTGTGCAGATTCCATATAATTATTATTCATTTGCAAATTGGGCTGGAAGTTGTTTTATTCTTGAATTATATTTTATATTGGTGTTCTGTTCAGTTTTATTCAAATTTCTAAACACTTAATAATGATCAGTATCTAAGAAGACAATATGAATATAACAAATCCACCAACTCTCCCCCCAGCTATGGGTAAATAGCAGGGCAGACCAGGCTCTTTAACCAAGTTTAGACAACCAGTGTAAGAGAAGGAAAACTGAATTCAAACCTATTAAACTCAGCTTCAGAATTGACCTTGTCACATCCTGCTCATGCGGAGGAGTTAGTAAATATGTGTGTGTGTGTGTGTATGTATATATATATATATATATATATAATATATATATATATAATACACACACACACATATATGTGTGTGTGTGTGTGTGTATTATATATATATATATTTATACATACATAGGGCCAGTTTAATTCAGTCAGTAGAGCACTTGCCTAGGAATTGCAAGGTACCTGGTTCAATACTGGCCCTCACAAACTCAGCATATGAGTAACACAGGGATCTGTGCAGTAAAAGTGAGGAGCTGAATGTTGGTGTGGTGCTCCACCTCAGATGCTAGTGAAAAGGGGATAGACTCCCACACTGTCTGGCTTATATATATATGGGGAGATTATGTACTTAATTAAAGTCATACCTAATTTGTTAATTTATTATGATTAAATGAATTAGGCATGCATATTGGTTTAAATGTAAAGCGTAAACAAATCGAGAAAAAGTCGATCTCTGTATGTACATTTCAGCCTATTAGGCCTCATCAGCAGAGTTATAAACAGGACAGTGCTTTGTGCGTGATTCGAACCCTCTCTATAGCTCTGCTGATGAGGCCTAATAGGCTAAATTGTACATACAGAGATCGACTTTTTCTCGATTTGTTTACGCTTTACATTTAAACCAATATGCACGCCTAATTCATTTAATTATATTTGATTAATTAACAAACTAGGTATGACTTTAATTAAGCACATAATCTACCAAAAATTGTCAGCCTTCGCCATTTCAAACACATTG
The DNA here is from genome assembly GCA_023376005.1 of Doryteuthis pealeii. Lineage (NCBI taxonomy): Eukaryota > Metazoa > Mollusca > Cephalopoda > Myopsida > Loliginidae > Doryteuthis > Doryteuthis pealeii. Next base: position 75,940,434 of record CM042163.1, on the reverse strand, counting down.
TTTGTCCACTTCATATATATATATATATATATATATATATATATATATATACACACACACACACACGTTTGTATGAATATCTTTTAGGAATCATAATATGATTCTCTTTAAATTTCACACACACATAATAAATTAACTCTTAATATAGAGACACAAGTTGATCGTGTTTGCCTGTATGTAACTATAAGTGTACAAATACACATTAGCGTTCTACCGTGCCGAAAAAGCATGTATACAGAAATTGATGCATGTTTGCATGTATATCAAAATAAATATTTATGGATAGGAAGTGTTTATTTTAATGGAAATATTTGCAGAATTAAAAATTTTATGAGAAACAGGAAGAAATACAGAAAATTAAAATTAATTTATCTTAAAATTCATAAAAGCTCTTATTTCTTTTTTAATCTATGCTATTAAATTAAGTGATATTTGGATGGATGCATATCTATTCTGGGTGTTTCTGTGCACGCATATAACTGCACATACATATGCATATATATATATATATATATATATATATACATATACATGTGTCTATATATATACATACATACACGTGTATATAATATATATATATATATAATATATATATAATACATGTATATACATATATATATATATATATATATATATATATATATATATATATATATATGGCCGGTTTAGTTCAGTTAGTAGAGCAATTGCATAGGAATTGGAAGGTTCCTGGTTCGATACTGGCCCTCGCAAACTCAACATATGAGTAGCATAGGAATCACCTCAGATACAAAAACAATCTCCTTGGTCCAGTCCTAGTGAAAAGGGGATATACTCCCTCATTGTCTGGTTGATATAGACATTAGGCCACCCCATCAAACTTATATATATATATATATATATCCTTGAAAGGAAGGAAAAACTTAACACCGTTATTCCATAATGAATTTATTTCGACCAAAATTGGTCGAAATTTTGGTCGAAATAAATTTATTATGGAATAACGGTGTTGAGTTTTTCCTTCCTTTCAAAGATAAATATTGCTCTGTATATAATCTAAAAAGATTATTATACATTGAGCTCTCTGTAGTGATTTAAAGATTCACTGTATTTATACATACTGGATCATACAATAATAATACAGTGTGTCTTAGAAATCACATATAGAATCATCCTCACTACCAAATTTTGGATACCTCACATATATATATATAATATATATATGTATGTGTGTGTGTGTGTGTGTGTGTGAGAGAGAGAGAGAGAGAAGTGGAGTAGAGAGATTTACTGAGCTAGTATGACACAAGGCTAAATAGAGAGAAGGGCGATTTTCAAACCTTTTCAATGGCTTTGAAAATTTCCATCCTAAATCCTGGCCTTTACCTTGGCCAAAATTCTGATGTGAGTTCAATTCTCACAAGGTGCTCCATACTTCAGGCGTTGTGCCATAACTGAGCTAAGCTTTGTAAATAACTTATTGATGCTTGTGACAATTCTGTTTATGCACTTTTGATTCATTTTATTGATTCTATGGCATGTCAACCTTGTTGGGTTATTTAATGCCCAAGTCAGTCTTTCAAGCAACTATCTGGTTAATAAGCACGGATTTAACTCATTTGTAAACAATAAGTAAGTAAAGTAAAGTCGTCCAGGTGGCCTACGGTCAGTATCCACCAATCAGTGAGGGAGTCTATCCACGTTTCACTATCGCTAGACCAAGGAGATTGTTTTTGCCTCTAAGGTGGAGCGCCACACCTACCGTCAGCTCCTTACTTTACTACACAGAGCCCTGTGCTACTCATACACTGAGTTAGCGAGGGCTGGTATCGAACTAGGAACCTTGTGGTTTCTAGCCGAATGAACTAACCCAGACTTCCTCGCCGTCTGGCTGATACCGACATTAGGCCGCCCCGACGACATTACTTTTTGTAAACAATAACTTCAACTATTTTGATTCAATCATTTTTTGTACACTTGTTTGGTTTGGGGTTTGTTTTTTGTTTTTGTTTATTGGGGGGGGGGCGTTTTTTAATGGCATACCAACCCTGTGGATTATTTAAAGCCAAGTTGTTTTTTGTTTGTATATGATTTGTATGGGAAGAGACGATGAAGTAGTGTCAAAGTTTTTTTTGTTTTTGTTTTTTTTCTTTGAACTACATAGCCTGGGTGGGCTCATATGGAGGATGAGCTGTTGCCCATACAGCAAATCCCTCCTTTTCACACACACAAATTTTATTTGCTATTAGTGATGATATTAACTGGTTAAAGTTGAAATGAATGTTATTGAAATTATAATTGACTTGCAGGACCTGTGGATAGAAAAAAAGAAAGAAAGAAAAAGAAAAAAAAACAAGAAAGAAAGAAATGAAAAAAGAAAGATAGAAAGAAAGATGTGAACAAAAGGGAACAAAACGATGAAATTAAAGAAAGAATGAAAGATAGAAATGGAGAAAGAAACCTTCTAACAAAAGAAGGAAAGAATATGATATTTTAATTATTACATTAGATATGTTTACTTAAGAGTTATTGCAAAATAGTTCAATATGTAAAAAGTATATTAATCTTCATTTAACTCTCTCTCACTTTTTCTTTCTTTCCTTCTTTTTATTATGTTTGAAACAGATTAGAGTTATCATCCTCTCTTTCTTTTCCTTCTTTCTTTCTCATTATATTTTTCTATATCACATATCCTTTTCCTTCCCTTTCTTTCTTTATAATAAAAACGGAATGGTGCATTATTTACCTGAGGTTATAGGCACTCATAAGAAACAAGAATTTGGTGGATGAGTCTACCAGATAATAAGGATTTACATTTTTAAATTTCATCTAGAATGATTTGGTCAGTCTCATTTTTAACCAGAGAGCGTTGCAAGATGATAACGGTCGGAGAATTAAGGAACAAGAGTATTGATATATAGAAGTTTTGGTGAAGAGATTAGAAATCTAAACCTTATTCGTAGATCTAAATTTAACCTTCTGTACATCTACCTTCCTCTTTCTAATTTCATAGTGGTAGTACCTGTTAGGGTCCCATCTATGGGCTAAATAGAAAAATGTGTTTATAAAAAAAATTGAGTATCCTTTTAGTATGAATTTAGTTCAAAAACATTGTTGGCATTAGATGACCCGCTGAGTTTGATGTGCCGTAAACCAAACCAAATTTGTCTATACAGGGTGTTCACAAAGTCTTGAAACAGTTTTAAAATTGAACCTTTAATAACTCACATTATACAAATGATAAAATCTTTTGTAAAAAACATATAAAAGTTCAACTCTTAAAGGTTTAATATTAACTAGCAGCGGATACCCAGCATCGACAGGGTAGAGGGGGATTTTTTTAAGTTAGTCCAGCAGATCCATTATTACTGAATCGTGAGTTGAATCCTGATACAAGTCCCATTTAAATCCCTATGTAAAAAAAATAGACCTTGCATTCATCCAGCTACTCGATGACTTATTTATAATGTTTAATATTTAAGCCGTTTCTTTGCTAAATTTATTGCTCTGTATATAATTCCCCAATTATTGTACATTGAGCTCTCAATATAGACTACACTAATTTTAATATAAAGGACCCTGCTTAGAATCATTCCTTACACAAACTACTAACCTGGTTATATATATATATATTATATATATATATATATCGGCTGAAAGAAATTTATAACTGTTAATAAGACTTGTATGTAAGACTTTTCTTTGCTAAAGATAATCCCCCAATTATTGCAAACTGAACTCTCAACATGCACTAAACTAATTCTAATATTTTGATATTAAAAAAAGGCCCTTCTGCTTAGAATCATTCCTAACACCAACTACTAATATATATAAAACTGGAACCACACCATCAGAGTTTAACGCCATTCCCAGGACATGTAGACCCTCAGCCACCGCCTTCTAGTACTCATATGATAAAAAAGGGTTGGGGCTTGCCATAAGGGCAATAGGGTTGGAGCAATCATATAGTTCCTAGGGCTTGACATGGCTAGCTGATTGATCGGAGGAGGCCTCTCCGACCGTCTGTCTAGCCCAAGAAAAGTGGAATATTCCAAGTCATGGACTGCTCAGCCACCTGGGTTCTATCCTTAAGCATCACGGGTCGGCATCCACGGCCAACAAGTGGGGGAGTCTTACCCCTCTGCAGAGGTGCAGTCGGTGCATTCTAATGCTAGTTTTAATATTTCGATGTTAAAAAAAGGGCCTTAAATCTAAAATTTAACTTTCTATACATCTACCATCCTCTTTCTAACTTCTTACTTCTATTATTATTCTGCTCATCTTTGGTATCTTATGTTCTTCTTCTAGCATCTGGACTTCGTCTTTGGTCTTCCATTGGGGATTTCTCTTTATCAGAGGCCCTGTGTCATTGGTAGTTTTTAGATAATAACTCAAGACTTCGATTTGCTTCAGATCATATTTTATTACGAAATCCCCACCAGACTACCTGCACAGATTGAGTCAGCCGTGCACTTAACACGACTTACCACCTTCGTGGTTTGGCCGATCTGAACTAAACTCTCTTTCTAATCTAAACCAGAAGAGGGTCTTCTCCACCAATTCTCATGGTATCCCCGAGAAGGAGGATCAGACTGAGGTCAAGCCGAGTCACTCAATCCTTCAAGGCTGCCGGCTGCAAATTATAACAGCCATTTTGGTTTCTACACTAATGGTACATAAGTGTTAGGAATCTAACAATTATGTAACAATTTCAGTTAACACACCTCTTTTATATCTATTCTAAATATCACTTGTCTTATACTTCCTGCTTTCCTGGTAATTCAGAGTTCATAGATATAAAATTATATAATAAAGATTAATGATACTCTCCAGGGTAATACCAGTTAACCTTACTAACAAAGATAAACGTTTGCAAGCCGACATACATTTGCATGCATTTATTTGCCTCTATGTATTGCTTTTTTCTTTACTTTTCTTTTTCTTTTTCTTTTTGTGGTGCAGCTCATATAAATACTCATGCATACTCTTACCCGCTAATAATTGCATCTAAATTCAGCAATCATGCAAATCCTATTTTCTCATAAATATATAATTCCTTTTGCCTTTTGCAATGTCTTTTATCATTCTCAGGTTCGGCTTTTAAAAACTTAATAAAATTCTAATTACTCTCACTCACATTTTATATGCATTTCTTTCTCTCTTTCATATATATATATATATATATATATGCATATGCATGCACATATAGAATAGTTTTATGTATGTGAGTATATATACATGCACATATAAAATATTTTTATGTATGTGAGTATATATATATATATATATATATATATATATATATATATGCATGCACATATCAAATATTTTTATGTATGTGTATGTGTGTGTGTGTATATATATATATATATATATATATATGCATGCACATATATACATACACACAAACATATATAAAAATGTTTTATATGTATGCTGATGTATTTATATATATATATATATATATATATATATATATACATGCAAATATAATAATATATATATATATATATGTATTTGCATACCAACATAAATATGTATGTGCGTGTTTATTACATTAATACTAGATTGGATGATGAAGATTATTAAGATTCTAATTTTGTTTCATTGATTTTAATGACATAAAAATGCAAAATTCAGGAAACGTTTTTATATTTTCTTTTCTTTTTTTTTTTTTGTTTTATTTTTCGGATACCCAACCGTATTGGAACAAATTCATTTACACCATCAGCTAAAATCAACTGAATATAATATCCTCATCTTTCTTTTGTATATTTTTTGATTGCATAAGTGAATTTATATATATATATATATATATACTTTTTTCTTTCTTTTATTATTATAAAAAGATCAGAGATAGATGCCAGCCAAAAGATTGAATTTAAATAAAGAAAAAATGTTACAATTCATGAGAGGTAATGAATTGTGAACAGACCTGTAGCTAGGAATATTTGTATTAGGATCTGTTAATTTGGAATCAAGGGAGTCTATGGAAAATTACCGGTGACACTTATAACTTTTTGATCCCTTGAAAACAAGCCATGACAGACACGTTAGAATAGTTTAGAGTTAGATGCGACTTAGCTTTTGAAGGAGAGAGAGATTGTCCCGGGGTCCAGGTTTTGTTTTATAGTGGTAAAGACTTGTGTTGGACCATCCACACTTTTTGGTGCGGTCGATAGAAAAGAATTGGTGCACAAGGAATGCCACAAACCCCAATCCACGACTGACCTCAGGTTTTTCAAATTCAGAGTTTTCCTTCTCCTAGACTCGTTACCTATCCAAGGTTAAAGGGCCTAGTCTGCCCTATTATTTTACCCATAGCTGGATGGAGAATATATGGATTCATATCTTTCCCAAGGGTATTAGTGCTATGTTAAATGCAAACAGCCTTGTCTAGAATTTGAACTCAGATCACTGAGTCCATTTCCTACAACTCTAACCATTATGCCATGCACCTCCATTGCGTAGTGTATAACATACTGGACTGTGATATCATTGGGTGCACTATGTAAACTGCAAGTTTGTTTAGTTTGGTTTGGTTTGTTTTATGGCATATCAACCTCAGTGGGTCACTTAATGCCAATAAAGTTTTGAAACAAAGTCATTCCTAATGGATACTCAATTATTTTTATAAACACATTTTTCTATTTAACCCATAGATGGGACCCTAACAGGTACTAGCACTCTGGATCAGTGGACCAGGGAGCAATGGTGATGAAGGGGTGCTCCACATTCCCCAAACCTCCAAAACTGGAACCTCACCATCAGATAGAGTTTAACGTCATTCCCAGGACATGAAGACCCTCAACCATCGCCTTCTAGCACCCATATGATAAAAAGTGTTGGGGCTTGCCATAAGGGCAATAGGGTTGGAAAATTATATAGGTGCTAGGGTTTAATGTGACCAGTTGATTGATTGGAGGGAGCCCCTCCGACCACCTGTTTAGCCTAAGTAAAGACCAAAGTCGAGTATTGCAAGTTGTGGGCTGCTCAACCACCTGGTTCTATCCTTAAGCATCACGGGTGGCCACCCACGGCCAACAGGTAGCCCCATTAGGGGAGTCTTACCCCTCTGCAGTTGTGCAGTCAGTGCATTCTAACGCCCCAGCTGGCAGGGCAGGAAATTGTGAGTAAAACCACCTTTCCTGGATATGAGTGGGTACTGCCACTAGTAGTAAATAACTATGAAAATTGCCTCAAGTTAAAACTTAGCTCATCTATTCAAAGAACAATGGCAATATTTCTTGTATAAATGAAAACAGAAGATAATTTGGATTCTTAATTGACTTAAAATCATTTTCAGGTTTCAGCTCTTATCATGAAACTTTATAATGTGCTTTATCTTATTTATGTTTTATCAATAATCAATAAAATAAAATATTGCGGAAAGTTTCTAAAATCACATATCTGAATAGAAGAGAGTTAAAGATTACACAACAGCAACAAACTTGTGAATAATTTTTTTACTACATTTCATATTTAAAAAAAAAAAAAAAAAATAGAAAACAATAATTTTTAGTTAAAAATAACAACTTCCAAAAAGCATTGCTAATAACTGACAACTGCATCTAACTCACAATTTTTTTTCTCTCTTTTTTATTTTTATTCATTTTTTATTTATTTTTTTTTTTTTTTTACTCAGTATTTAAGTAATTAATAAGTGTGACTGGAGTTGACAGGCTCCTGGTTCATGTTTTTAAAGTCACATGACACAAAAGATGCATTTTGATTGGACAATTTCAGATTCTTCCTTGTTGACAGACAACTCTATGAAAAAGCTTTTAGACTCTTAATACCAATAAATGAATAAATAAAGAAAAGAAAACTAATAAAAAAGATAACTTTAATTTACTGATTAGAGATAAGGCCAAAAGAAGAAAAAAATAACAATAACAAGATATCCTCAATCTAATACTTTTACATTCACAACATTTTTGTCTTAAGACATGTTAGAAATTACAACAATGTCAGTTATAATATCGCCATTGTTATTTCTGGTCTTCTTCTTCTCCTTCTTAGCTGTTTCGTTTTCTCTTAGTCATTTCTGAAAACGTTTTTAATTTTTTGTTTTTTTTAATATTTTTCCAAAACTGCATTTACTCATCTGAACAAACATGACTTTTAAGAGCATTAATCATTTTTGCTTAAGATTAAATACTTAAAAGAATATAAGAAAGAAAAATCCTAAGTCCCTACTAATTTACAAATGCCTTACACGATGCAAACAATCTTTGGGTGACAAGTTCATATGTCAGAAACAACAGACAATTTGCAAATTGGCCTTTCATCTAATTTGAAGTGTTCATTTTTTGAAAATTATTTAATTATTTTGATTATTAAATGAGTAAGCCTTTGATAAAAGGATTCAGAAAAGATCTGCGTTTTAGAAAGAATTTTGTAGATGTCAACAGATTTGGTTGGCACATTTAATGTCAGAAACACAAGTGTAAATTAATGGATGTTCAAAAGGTTAGGTCTTTTAGGTTTTTTTTAGTTCTCAAATCAGGTATGTGTATGTTTATAAACCTTTTGTGTATCTGTTTAAGTGCTTGAATATATAATGTTCTTGCATACACACAAACTATATATATATATAATGTTCTTTATATATATATATATATATAAATACACACATGCATTATATATACAAGGTGTGTCATAAAATTATTGAAATTAAAGCTGTATTCACAAAGATAGAAATGAACAATGAATGGTACGTTATTTTTTCAGAATAAAAGGTGTATCATAAAAGTGCTGATTATGAAGCTGTATTTACCAAAATAGAAATGAACAATGAATGGATCATTAATTTTTTCAGAATACAAGGTGTGTCATAAAAATAATTAATGGATGTTTAAAAGGTCATTTTTTTAGCTTTTTTTCAGTTCTCAAACCAGGTATGTGTATGTTTATAAATCTTTTGTGTATCTGTTTAAGTGCTTGAATATATAATGTTCTTGCATACACACAAACTATATATATAAATACACACATGCATTATATATATAAGGTGTGTGATAAAAGTATTGAGATTAAAGCTGTATTTACAAAAATAGAAAGGAACAATGAATGGTACATTATTTTTTTTCAGAATACAAGAGGTGTCATAAAAGTGCTGGGTATGAAGCTGTATTTACCAAGAAAGAAATGAACAATGAATGGAATGTTAATTTTTTCAGAATACAAGGTGTGTCAAAAAGTAATTAATGGATGTTCAAAAGGTCATTGTTTTTACCTTTTTTTTTTTTTCAGTTCTCAAACCAGGTATGTGTATGTCGATAAACCTTTTGTGTATCTGTTTAAGTGCTTGAATATATAATGTTCTTGCATACACACAAACTATATATATGTTCTTTATATATATATATATATATATATATATAATAATACACACATGCATTATATATACAAGGTGCGTCCTAAAAGTATTGAAATTAAAGCTGTATTTACAAAGATAGAAATGAACAATGAATGATACGTTATTTTTTCAGAATACAAGGGGTGTCATAAAAGTGCTGGGTATGAAGCTGTATTTACCAAGATAGAAATGAACAATGAATGGAACGTTAATTTTTTCAGAATACAAGGTGTGTCAAAAAGTAATTAATGGATGTTCAAAAGGTCATTTTTTTTTTTTTTTTTTTTAGTTCTCAAACCAGGTATGTGTATGTCGATAAACCTTTTGTGTATCTGTTTAAGTGCTTGAATATATAATGTTCTTGCATACACACAATCTATATATATATATATATATGTTCTTTATATATATATATATGCTCCCCATCCCCTGGGGTTGAGCACTTTGGAGGGGATTTCGCTGATGACTGCCAACTAAAGCGTAAATGCAACACACTCTTATAAAAGGGATGGAGCACTCTATGGCGGCCTTTACATACATACAGATGTGTGTATTAAAACAGTTTCCCTTCGCATTCTGTGAATGATGATAACCGAGCAGTTAAGCTGTCCAACTGATTCTAAATCGAGCGGAGTTCTATCCCAACTGTAGGTAGCTCACAAAATGTCTAGCCACACTGAAGAGACTTGATAAGTCAAAACACATATCTGTGGATGACTATATACATATATATAAATACACACATGCATCATATATACAAGGTGTGTAATAAAAGTATTGAAATTAAAGCTGTATTTACAAAGATAGAAATGAACAATGAATGGTACATTATTTTTTCAGAATACAAGGGGTGTCATAAAAGTGCCGGGTATGAAGCTGCATTTACCAAGATAGAAATGAACAATGAATGGAACGTTAATTTTTTCAGAATACAAGGTGTGTCAAAAAGTAATTAATGGATGTTCAAAAGGTTGTTTTTTTTACCTTTTTGGTTTTTTTTCAGTTCTCAAACCAGGTATGTGTATGTTTATAAACCTTTTGTGTATCTGTTTAAGTGCTTGAATATATAATGTTCTTGCATACACACAAACTAATAATCTTCCTACAATGACTGCTATTTACACAGTAGCATTGCAACCAACAAAGCCTTCATCAGAGGATGACTCTGGGTTCAGGCATGGTTTCGGGGCTGAAGCATCATTACCACTAACCCAGAGTGCCCTAGCAGTATCTCACGATACCACCAGACTTTGTCGGTTTGATGTCACAATATAGGACTGCCATAACCACGCTGATGCGGTTAGAGCTTTCTCCTGGATCTTTTTTATGTATTTCCTCTTGTCTGGTGGAGAAAGTCCAAGTTTAGACAAAAATGCCAAGGTTGAGTTGGTAATAAATCCCCGGCATCCGACTTCAATGGGAAATACATTTGTATATATATATATATATATATATATATATATAAAGATAAACCTGAGTCAGATATACCTACTAAAAGTTTTGCTTAGTGCTCTTCAGAGCTAAGATCTGACTAAAAGATCTTAGCCCTGAAGAGCACCAAGTGAAACTTTTAGTAGGTATATCCGACTCATTATTTTTATCTTTATTATTTGCTCTACTTAGGTATTGAGCACTCTTTACTTATTAGCTTTAGAATATCCTGGAGGTTTTTATATATATATATATATATATATATACATATAAATTGTTTTTTTTCTTTTGACCAAGTATTATAGTATCAACCGATTATTTTCAGTTGGTACAACTATCTTGGTCTTTTCTTTTTTCTCCCCAGGTGATGTTTGGTAGTATATTTTTACAATCAAACTATTTGCCATTTTTTTTCTTACCGCAAGAGTTTACCAATAAGTTTGGTATATTGAATTATATATATATAAATACACACATTCGTTTTTTATCTTTTTCTACATAGCTTTATATATAGATAGTGAAGAAAGGCATGAATCTAATCATCTCTACATCTTTTTTAATGATTACTTTTCTTGTTATACTCTATTCAGTGTTAAACAACAATAATAAAAATAGAATTAAGTATGAGGCAACAGAAAAGGATTTCAATAAAATCCAGTGAACACAATAAGGATTGATATTATACACTGATTTATATATAGATTCTGAAGAAAGGCATGAATCCAGTATTCACTTTATCCCTTTTGATTATTACTCTTCTTGATAATACCCTTGTCCAGGACTGTGGTGTCACTGGAGTCGGATTCGGTAAGACTATACCAACTCTGTCGTTGAATTTACACTATATATGGCCCTAGTTTAGTCTGTAAAGTTATACATTGAGCACTCTTTATAGATAGACAAAAAATCTATAGATACTGAGGAAAGGCATGAATCTAATCCTCCCTACATCCTTTCTAATTATTTCCCCTTCTTGATGATACTGTTGTCAGTGTTAAGCAACAATGATAAAAGTAAAATTAAGTATGAGGCAAGAGAAAACAATTTCAATAAAATCCAGTGTTCAAAATAAGGACTGATGTAATACATAGCTTTATATATAAATACTGAAGAAAGGCATGAATCTAATCGTCCCTACATCCTTTCTAGATAATACTCTTGTCAGTGATAAGCAACAATGATAAAAAATAAAATGAAGATTAAGAATGGATATTATATACAGTTTTATAAGTAGATACTGAAGAAAGGCATGAATCTAATCCTCCCTACATCCTTTCTAATTATTTCCTTTCTTGATGATACTGTTGTTAGTTTTAAGCAACAATGATAAAAGTAAAACTAAGATAAAATATGAGGTAACAGAAAACGATTTCAATAAAATCCAGTATTCAAAATAAGGGTTGATGTTATACACAACTTTGTTTATAAATACTGAAGAAAGGCATGAATCTAATCCCCCCCTACATCCCTTCCTGATAATACTCTTGTTAGCAACAATGATAAAAATTGAACTAGGTATGAGGCAACAGAAAATTATTTTTTAAAAATTCAGTGATCATAATAAGGATTGATATTATACACTGCTTTATATATAAAGTAAAAGTCGTCGGGGCGCTAGACCAAGAAGATTGTTTTTGCATCTGAGGTGGAGTGCCAGACCTACCATCAGCTCCTTACTTTACCGCACAGATCCCTGTGCTACTCATATGCTGAGTTGGCGAGGGCGGGTATCGAACTAGGAACCTTGTGGTTTCTAGCTGAACGCTCTACTGACTAAGCTAACCCGGCTCATTAATAAAGGCATGAATCTAATCATCCCTACATCATTTCTAATTATTTCCCTTCTTGATGATACTGTTGTCCATTTTTAGCAAAAATGATAAAAAATAAAAAGATGATTAAGGATTGATGTTATACACAGTTTTATAAGTAGATACTGAAGAAAGGCATGAACCTAATCCTCCTTACATCCTTTTTAATAATTACTCTTCTTGATAATACTCTTGTCAGTGTTAAGCAACAATGATAAAAATAAAATTAAGTATGAGGCAACAGAAAACGATTCCAATAAAATCCAGTATTCAAAATAAGGGTTGATGTTATACACAGCAATGAATGAAGACTAATTGAAGTCTATTGCATTATAAACCGAACATAAGAAGCTGAGAAAATTCATGGGTTTCAATTCATTCATGATTAGTGTAATCACTTTCTTTTCAACAACACTGCCTCTTTACAGATGATAATTACAAGAAAAAGAACATTTTACAACATAGAAAAGAAAAAGGGGGGGGGATGGAAAAGAAAAATACATTTTATTTAATATTTTTCCCCTCAAGAAACACGAGAATAAAGAAAGTAATAATATAGAAAGCTTCTTTTCACCTTTAAAATCAACTGCTTCTTCTCTTTACACCATTTCTTTTGTGGTGAAAATGCAAGGGGGGGGCGGCTGTCTGGCACAGTGTACGGCCAATGGAAAACCTCTTAAAAAGTTAACAAAACTACTTGCCTATAACACTAAAGCCTTCTAGGAAGTTTAATGTGTTTATTTGCGGGCAAGAGTCTTCAAGACACTCACCTCTTTTGTCGACTGCTCAGGCAAATAATTACTAATCAATTTCAGTTCGTGATCCCTAACACATTCATAAGCACATAAAGTCAAAAATTAAATCAAGCAGAAACAAAGAACTTTTCAGTTAAAGAGAACTTTGCCATTGTTATCTATCATTCTTGGTGTTTCCGACAATGTCTTTTAGAGAAAATTCTCTCTCTCCTTTTTTTTTTTTTTTTAAATTTCTATTTTGCTTGTACGAAATGCATCTTTTTGGTAAAAAAAAACAAACTTTAATTCTAAAAATAAAAGGCAATATTTTTTATTTGTATTTTATTAGAATAATTATTTACTATACTTTCTTTTTGTCAAAGACCCAATTCCATGTTTGGTTAATGGTATTAATTGTATCTTGTTTTATTATCATCTTCTTGCCAAGATCTATCTTATTATTATTATTATTATTATCAAAAACATATTCATTATTGGACTTGATCTTGCTTTTGCTCTGTCTGTCTGTCTGTCTGTCTCTCTCTCTCTCTCTCTCTCTCTCTCTCTCTCTCTCTCTCTAAAAGTAACTAGAACTTAAATTTAATTTCATCATTTCATTCTCTTGCCAAGGTCTATCTTATTAGTATCATAACTATCTTTCATAACAGTTTTGTAGAGAAAAACTAAAGTTTATCATTAAGGCTTTCAACATACCATGTGTAATATTACCTAGTTGTGAAATATGCACTAGCATGAAACAAAGAACTTTTCAGTTAAAGCAAACCTTGCCATTGTTATCTATTATTCTTGGTGTTTCTGACAATGTCTTTTAGAGCAAATCTCTCTCCATTTTTTTTTTGCTCATACCGAATGCATCTTTGTTGGAAAAAACATAATCTTCAATTCTAAAAATAAAGGGTGATATTTTTTATTTCTGACAATAGAGAACACTGATAGACTTTGGAAGGCTTTAATCTACTTAGAATAATTCATACACTTATTGAGAGTTTATATAGTCTAGTATTCTCAAGAAAGTTCTCCAAAGAGGAGGTAATCATAAAATAGGATAGGTAACTCTCACTTACTTATTACAAGTAGTTTACTATACTTTCTTGTTGTCAAAGACCCAATTCCATGTTTGGTTAATAGTATTAATTGTAATTCGTTTTATTATCATTCTCTTGCCATAGTCTATCTTATTATCAAAAACATATTCATAACTGCCCCCCCCCTCTCTCTCTCTCTAAAAGTAACCAGAACTATAACCTAAATTTGGTTTCATTATTTCATTGTCCTATATGTACTTCTATAAATCAAATGTCTCCCAATATAAAAATATATCATTGCTGAAAGGTAGAAGAAATTTTTTAATGTTTATCAAGATATAAGATGTGCAGAAAGCACTCATGAAAGAACCTTTGGTAGAATGCTACACCAATTCAACCCAGATATTAAAAAGATGACCAGACAGTTAGAAAGGATCAAACAAAGACTAGTTTGACAAGAATTGTCAGTAGAGTTTAACAAAAACATATATATATATATATATATATATATATATATATATGTGTGTGTAATCTAATACACTTATATAACACAGATTCACACTTGTATGAATTGTTGTATTCATATTGATATATATATAGAGATTCCTACAGACTGGCATTCACAGAAAAATATATTCATATGCATATTATTAAAGAAGCACATAAATAGAGATGTATATGTGTGTGGTGTATGTATGTATGTGTGTGTATAAATATATATATATATATATATATATATATATATATGTGTGTGTGTGTGTGTGTGTGTGTGTGTATATATATATATATATGCATGTACTATAACCACTTGACACACATATAACTTGCCCTTTTGACGTGCAGTCACCTTTCCTTCAGCATCCAATTTTCATTTTTATTTTTACAGAAAAATAGTTTCCTGCTCACCTTCGCCAGGTGTGAAGTTAGCTTTAAATCATCCATACATGTGGCCAGGTGTTAAATCGGGATTACTTCTTTGCTGTTGATCCAATTGCATAGGTGAAAATTTCACCTTAAGTTCAAAGTGCTATATTAAACTCACTTGGGTAGGAAAGAAAGAACGAAGGAAAGAAAAAAAGGAAAAGTCCTTTGCATAAATATAGATGGCTTATTTTTTTCTCCATCCTGCAATTTTTGTTTGGTTTGGTTTGTTTTATGGCATATCAACCTCAGTGGGTCATTTAATGCTGACAAAATTTTGAAATAAATTCATTATTAATGGATACTCAGCAGAAAAATCGAGCTCAAACCGACTTTACCCCAGTTAAAATAACCTTGAATTACATCTTGCCCCTGGTGGAGGGGTTAGGTGAATACATTCTCTTTTAATTTCTGATTAAGATTCTCTCAGAAGTTTGCAGAGATCCTTCATGTTGTTTGGTTTGTTTTATGGCATATCAAACTAAATGGGTCATTTAATGCTGACAAAGTTTTAAAATAAGTTTATTCTTAATGGATACTCAATTTTTTTTTTATATAAACACATTTTTCTATTTAACCCATAGATGGGACCCTAACAGGTACTACCACTCCGGGTCAGAATGGACCAGGGAGTACTGGTGATAAAGGTGTGCTCCACATTCCCCAAACCTCCAGAACTGGAACTTCACCATCAGATAGAGTTTAAATCATTCCCAGGACATGAAGACCCTCAGCCACCGCCTTCTAGCACCCATATAATAAAAAGGGTTGGGGCTTGGCAATAGGGTTGAGGCAATCATATAGGTGCCAGGGCTTGACGTGACCAGCCGGTTAATAGGGGGGGGGCTCGCCGATTAATCGGGGTGGGGGGCTCTGACTGCCCATCAAGACTAAGGGCCTAAGTGCAATTTTTGTCATTTCTTAAAGGCCTCATATTTCCAAAATCTCATAACATTTCATAGTATTGGTAAACATACTAGTAAGTAAGTAAAGTCATTGGTGGTGGCCTAAAATCAGTATCAGCCAGACAATGAGAGAGTCTATCCCCTTTTCACTAGTGCTAAACCAAGGAGATTGTTTTGCATCTGCAGTGGAGCACCACACCTACCATCAGCTCATGATTTTACTGCACAGAACCGGTCCACAACAACTCCGTGTATAAGCAGTGAAGCTTGGGTAATCTGGTCTGTGAAGTGGGAGCTGATGATAGGTTTTGCACTCCACCTCAGCAAAAACAATCTCCCTGTAAAAACATCTACCATCCGCTACCCACTTTACAGCATGGATCAGATTACCTAATTTGTGCTACTCATGTGCTGAGTTCGTGGGGACCAGTATCAAACCAGGAATCTTGTGATTCCTTGGCCAATGCTCTACCGACTGAGCTAAACCATGCTAGTTTATATGAATTATACAATAATCACTATTTTGCAAGTTTTTCATTTACATACTTAAGTCTTTAAAACTGGACAATAATATGTTCTATAAGATTTTATAGGTCTTTCTTATTTGACATTTGACAGTCTACAATTTCTTTCCATAAAAAGTTTATCTAAAATATAGTAACAACGACAAATATGAGGATATTAGTTCATATTACTTATCCTATAATAACTATATTCCAAGTTTTTTTTTACACACTTAATCCTGATAAGAAACGGACAATAATATGCTTTATAAACAAATAATGACAGCTTTTCATTTGCCATTGAAAAACATTTGAACACTATACAACAACCATTTAGTTAATGAATACCTATCTACCTTTGAACCTTGATTTGATAATTAAACTTAAGTTCAAAGAAAAATATCTAAAAAAAAAAATAATAATAACAGAATAGCAAAACATTAAATGCTAACAAAGAAATAAAGAATAAATTGTAAAGAATATATAAATAAAAATATATATATATAATAAAATTGTCAAAAAAATAAAAGAGATTGTGTGTTTTTGTGTCTGTAACCGAAACTATATTCATACTCAAACAATTCTCTTAGTTATTGACATCACAATTGTCTTAACTGTTAACTACTGATAACATGTAATTATATTTATATATACAACAAAATAGCGGTTTAAGTGTCAACGGGAAGGCTAATTTGCATATTAATATTAAAAAATCGAATTTAATAATATGTGCTTAGTATTAATGAAATCCATTAACAACATAAAATAACTGTCATTTTATTCTTTACTTCCTCTTATAACTAAATACTTAAATTAGAAAAAAATAACAAAAGAGTAAGTTTCAGTGTTCTATTTTTTATGTATTCTTATTTAGTTCATTAGCTTTCTAATTTGATACAATTTTATTATATTAAACTTAAATACTTGCACCCGGAGGGTGCATAATTTGCTAGTATAATAAATAAAGAATAAATTGTCAAAAAATGTACACAAAATGACACAAAATTTTGTATACAAAATGAGCCTTGTCTTGATAATTAAACTTGAGTTAAGAAAAATATGAGAAAAAAAAAGAAAAAAAAAAAGAAAGGCAAAACATTAAATGCTAACAAAGAAATAAAAGAATAAAGAATAAATTTGATAAGATATTGAAGAAAGAAAACCCATTTACAATTCAAAGAAAAAAACAAGAAACTAAATGTCACTTTTTTTTTTATTTCTCAAACTGAATTCTATAAGAAAAGCAATCAAATAGATTGTGTGTTTAGTGGCATTACAATAACTTGCAGAAGGTTAAATACTTAAAGCAATTATTTTTTTCTTATTTTCTTTCTTTCCTTATTACATGTATTTGATAGTACTTCCTACTTTGTCTCCACCTCCGTCAATCTACCCCGCTGGAAAAGTAACCTTTTATTTTATGATTTTTTTTCTTCAGGTTAAAAACTAATACCCCTGTAAAGATTGTTCTTTAGAAACCTAAGGAATTTACTTGGCAGCAACAATATGGCAAACTTTGGTAAAAAAAAGTAACGCAGAACAAAATGGCAGTAATTAATTCATAACCACAAGCAAATAAAAGACAAAGATAAAAGTGACAAAGAGAAAAACATTGAATATCATTCAGAACAATGAAATAAGAAGTTATTTAATGAAAGAAAAAATTATCTATGCATATACAAGGTGTGTCAAAAAAGTATCAATACTTTTTGTACTTTTTGACACACTTTGCATTCAAAAAAAAAAAATTGTTCCATTCAATGTTCATTTTAAAACTTTTTGACACACTTTGTATTCAGAAAAAAAATAACGTTCCATTTATTCTTCATTTCTATTTTGGTAAATACAGCTTCAATCTCAATACAAAAAGTAGAAAAAAACCTTGATACTTTTTTTGACACACCTTGTATATCCTAGTCTCAAGTTCTTAATGTATTGCCTAAGTTAATAGGGGCCGGGTTAGCTCAGTCGGTAGAGCGTTCGGCTAGAAACCGCAAGGTTCCTAGTTCGATACCAGTCCTCGCCAACTCAGCGTATGAGTAGCACATGGATATGTGCGGTAAAGTAAGGAGCTGATGGTAGGTGTGGCGTCCCACCTCAGATGCTAAAACAATCTCCTTGGTCTATCGCTATTGAAAAGGGGATAGACTCCCTCGCTGACTGGATGATACCGACATTAGGCCGCCCCGTCGACTTTACTTACTTTACTTAATATCTCATGTAATTTGTGATGATTTAATATTTACTCTTTTTTTTATATCCAAAGGACAATGATTTTACATTGAAATTTCTGTCCTGTCTAAAAATGTTATCAGACACTTTTTTCAGCAGGTTCTTTAGGTGATAAATTTCTAAAATTTGTGCAACATCAAATTACACATAACGCTATATTCTTTCTCAAACTTTAATGATATAGAAAAATAATAGTTGGCTGAGGATCATTTCCTCATACAAAAGTAAATACAAGGTGTGTCAAAAAAGTATCAAGATTTTTTGTACTTTTAATACACCTTGTATTCTGAAAAAAAAAAATAATGTTCCATTCATTAATTCTTTTTCAGAATACAAGGTGTATCGAAAAAGTACTAAGTTTAAAGCTGTATTTACCAAGATAGAAATGAACAATGAATAGAAGCTATTTTTTTTTCAGAATACAAGGTGTGTCAAAAAAGTATCAATATTTTTTGTACTTTTTGACACACTAATCTAACTTGTGATAAGTAATAGTGGATCTGCAAGACTAACTTTTTAAATATCCCCCCTCTCTACCCAGGCCACGCTGGGTAGCCACTTCTAGTATATTTGGAAAGTAAAAACAACCTGAAATGAACTTATACATCATATTATGGTAAGCCTGATTTGATAAATAGATTATAGGATATAATCTAAGGAGTTAACATTCCTTAGAATTATAAGAGTATTATTTTCTAGTGTTTTGAAATGATCACACTGGCAAATGGATTAACAATCATGTCAGGATTTAATTTTGTTGATAAAATTACAGGATATCAAGATGAGCAATGAATATATCTTGTCTGATGACATGGCAATACAGACTTAATGGGAGTGGAGGTCGTCCTCCTCCTTCTTCTTCTTATTATTATTATGTCATTTTGAATAAGCTTTAACAATAAGATTTCCAAAGAGAAGAGATTATTAAAGTTTATAAAAAAAAGCCAATCAAAAGAGAATTAGATAAGACATGAAGATAAAGAGAAAAGCACAGGATTTATTTCAGATTTATAAATATTTGCAAGTTATACAAACTTTATTTGAAGATAATAAGAATAAAAATGATTATTTTAATGATTGCGTTGATGAAAATGATGATGGTAATGAAAATGATGTTTATGAAATGAAGAGGAGAATAATAAAAATAAGGAGAATAACATGAACTATTACTAATAATAATGAAGTGGGAGTTACTGATAAGAAGTACTTCTATTAATAATAATGAAGGGGAGGATAATGATGATAATGATAAGAGGTACTAATGATAATGATATGAGAATAAGAGATACTAATGAAGGAGATGATAATGAGAATAAGTAAAGTAAGTGAAGTCGTCGGGGTGGCCTAAGGTCGGTATCAGTCAATCAGCGAGGGAGTCTATTCCCTTTTCACTAGCACTAGACCAAGGAAATTTTTTTTCGCATCAGTGGTGGAGCGCTACACCTACCATCAGTTCCTCCCTTTACTGCACAGATCCCTGTGCTACTCATGTGCTTAGTTGGCGAGGGCCGGTATCGAACCAGTAACCTTGTGATTCCTAGCCGAACGCTCTACTGATTGAGCTATACCGACCCTTAATAATAAGAGATACTATTACTAATAATAATGAAGTGGATGTTAATAATGAGAAGTACTACTATTAATAATAATGAAGGGGAGAATAATGAGAATAAGAGTTACTAATACTAATGATAATAAGAGGTACTACTGAAGATATTGATAAGAGTTACTAATGATATTTATATAATGAGAATAAGAAGTACTACTATTAATAATAATGAAGGGGATAATAATGATGGTAATGAGAAGAAGTGGTAGTAATACTAATAATAATGTTGTAACTAGAGTATCAGAGTTAACAGAGAAATAATAGGAAGAAACACAATGAGTATTAAGGATAGGCAAAAAGGTTTACTAAGCAAAGATCCAAGGTGAATATAAAAAATAACACTGTATTTTATACAAACTTAATAAAATAGAATGTAATAAATTATGTGCTGTAATATATTTTAATGTTTCTTTTTTAATAAATAATATTTTTCTTTGGCGGGATAAGTTTGGAAACTTGAATGTTTTTAGTGAACTTATTAACATAAGTGTATCTGAAGCTCGCTCGTAGCTAAAATTTTAGTTCTGAACACAAAGCAAAAAAGATCAACCGAGTATCAGCTTGTGACTCGGAAAACTCATAAGTTAGATGTAGAATAATCATACTAAGTTCCAATTATCGAGGTTGATATGCCGTAAAACAAAACAAAGAAACCAAGCCACAAATTTGAACAAAAATTCAGTGGCTTAGACACATATAAGATATTTTGATAGTCACAAGAATATAAAAATAGGTAGTATCTTACACAACAAAAAAGCACTTTAAAAATCTCCAAAGATTTTAAGAAACTTATGATGGAATCTCTTAAACCAATAAACAACATTCCTGCACCTGCGTGATAAAAATAGCAAAATAGGGAATAATAATTTTTCTAAATAATAAAAAATTAAAAAATGAGGAAGATAAAAATATATGATGAATTCAGTAATAATAAAGTAAAATCGGTAGAGTGGCTGATTGTCAGTATCAGCTGATAAAAGCGAGGGTGTCTATCCCTTTTTTACTGGCACTAGACCAGGGAGATTGTTTTTGCGTCTGAGGTAGAAGCACCATATCTACCATCAGCTCCCCACTTACAGCATAGATCAAAGCTGTGTTACTCACGAGCTAAGTTGGCAAGGGTCAGTATTGAACCTAGAACCTTCTTGATCCTGGGTGGATTCTCTACCAATTGAGCCAAACCGTGGAATTTCCATTTTGCTATTTAAGAACTACATATTTAGCAAGTGGTAAATTTTAATCTCTCAGGAAAAATCTTATTGCTATAATGTTACGATTTTTGTGGTCTGGGAAATGTGGAGCACTCCTTCATCACCATTGCTCCCAGGTCCACTCTGAGCCGGAGTGGTAGTACCTGTTAGGATACCATCTATGGGTTAAATAGAAAAATGTGTTTATAAAAAAAAAATTAAGAATAAACTTATTTTAAAACTTTGTCAGCATTAAATGACCCATTTAGTTTGATATGCCATAAAACAAACCACGATGAAGGATGTCTGCAAACTTCTGAGAGAATCTTAATCAGAACTTAAAAGTGAATGTATTCACCTAACCCCTCCACCAGGGGCAAGATGTAATTCAAGGTTGTTTTAACTGGGGTAAAGTCGGTTTGGCTCAGTTTTTCTTCTCTAGACTGGTTACCATACCAAGGCTAAATAAACCAGTCTACCCTAACTAGTAAAAGGGCTGGGTTAGCTCAGTCGGTAGAGCATTCGGCTTGAAACCACAAGGTTTCAAGTTCGGTACTGGCCCTCGCCAACTCAGCGTATGAGTAGCAGGGATCTGTGTGGTAAAGTAAGGAGCTGATGGTAGGTGTGGCGCTCCACCTCAGATGCTTAAAATAATCTCCTTTGTCTAGCGCTAGTGAAAAGGGGATAGACTGCCTCGCTGATTGGCTGATACCGACTTTAGGCTGCCCCGACGACTTTACTTTTTTTTTTACTTTACCCTAACTAGTTATCCATAGCTAGGGGGAGAAGAGATGGATTCATGCTTTTTCTAATATTAGCATTACTACAAAGTGAAATGAAAACAGCCTCATCCAGGATTTGAACACTGGTCGATTTCCTATGACTCTAACCATTACACCATGTGCCTCCCAGAAATATGAAATGCCAACAACTTGACTTGAAGTTATCCATTCGATTATCAAATAAATTCAATCTCAGTGCCTCATTAATATTTATACCCTTGTAAAATCCACAGAGGACAAGTTGTAGAAATATCTAATAATAAATAATGATAAAAAGAAAAGGCTGTCTTTAATTTCTTTGCATTGACCACTTTGTGAATTCATTATCGAATATGACCTCCCAACAAGAGTTAACATGTGAGATCATAACATTAAATACATTTGAATGACATTAGCTGTCTCATAAAAATGTCAGAAGGCTCTTGGAA
>CM042163.1:75892505-75912505 GCA_023376005.1 Doryteuthis pealeii | reverse complement strand
ATGAAGATTTGATTTATATTCGTGAAGATAATTAAAAAATAAAATTTAAATGATAACAGCCTGGATTTTGACATTTGATAATTTTTATTTGATATTTAATATATCATTTGATATTTTTAATAGGAGACCTACATTTTTCTTTTCAGAGTGTCAGGAGCAACACAAGGCCTTTTTTTACGTGGGGATTTTAATGGAGTATCCTACGAGGATCCAACTCATCATTCAACAATAATGGATCTGTGAGTCTACCTTTCTTTTACTCCCCCTCTACCCAGGCAATGCCAAGTAGCCGCTCCAAGTCTTGAGGTTGTTAGAATTTAACTGTAATTGATTGGTTGGCTGGTCGGTTGGTTGGTTGGATTTTATGGCATGTCAACCCTTGTTGGGTAATTTTATGCCTAGGAGTCTTCTAGCACGTATATGATAAAAAGGGTTAGAACTTACCTTAAGGGCAATAGGGTTGGGACAATCCTATAGGTGCTAAGGTTTGACATGATCAACCAACTGATCGAATGGGCCTTCTCCGACCAACTGTCTAGCGCAAGTAATGCCTGAAGTGAAGTTATATTTAAGGGACTGTTCATTCAGCCACCTGGATTCCATTCTTAAGCATCACATATCACCACCCATGGCCAGCAGGTGGCCCCATGGGGAGGGGGAGGTCTTAACAAAAGTATAGTTGGTGTATTCTAAAGCCACAGCCAACAGGGCTGTCTATAGAATGGACCCTAACAGGTACTACCAATTCTATGCTGAAGATTTTTTATTCATTTTTGAAGGGTATTTAAAAGAATTTTTTTCTATTTAACCTACAGATAACCTACAGATAATAGGTATTACCACTCTGATCAGAGTGGACCTGGAAGTAATGGCGATGAAGAGGTATTGTAGCATAATTATTATGGTCTATGGGGAATTCGGGAATTGAAAAATAAAATGGTAATAAGATTTCTGGAGAAAGAGGAGAAAAAGAAATAAGAACAAAGGTTAAAGTTTGGAAAAATAAACACACAGTGGGGTGCCAGCAATGTCCAAAGAATGGCCCCGGAAATAGATTTTAAAATAAAAACGTAAGTTCCAGGTTTAGACTGGAATTGGATATGACTCCAGCCCCCAGGACGAGAAACAGAACAGGAAGAAAATCAATCTTTTTCAGCTGGGCTCTGGTGGGAGTCAGACATGGCTCTAGGTTCCCCGTATGGGTTTGGGATAGTAGTACTGAATATGATACTATGTTAGAAGATACAATAATTTGACCATATACCCTTTCTCTCTTTCTATCTATCTTTCCTTCTTTCTGAAAAAGAACCCACGAGCCCGGAAGGAATAAACAATCCTTTGAGTCTATAAGCCTTGAGTATATTGTTTCTGAACTAATGACTATTACTACTACTAACAACGACTACTTGGCTCTATGCGACAGGTACTCCACACTCCTCTAAAGAGCTCTAAAACTGGAACCTCACCATTAGATGCAGTTTAACATGGTTGTTTGAAATCAATATCTTATTTACAAAATGAGGGAAATAAATTTTGTTGATATATTTACATTTAATTTACATCATCTTCAGAACATTTTGATGCAGGAAAACATTTTTTTTTTTTAATGTTTAAAAGGAATTCAAATTGACAAACTAAATAAAATAAAATGGAAAAAAAAAAGAAAAAGAAAGAAAAAAGAAAAAGAGCCATCACATAAGCTTCAAAATTTTCATTTACACAAAATTTTCAATTTTTAAATTGACAAACATGAAAAGAGATGACGCGAAGCAGTAAAGAAAATTTCTGACAAAGATAAGAAAGTGATATTATCCCAGACATTTGATAATATTAGAAAAGAAAAAAAAAAGCATTTGCAAAGAAAAAGATTAATAGATTGATTGAAGAATTCACTTTTCTTGTTGGCTAATCAAATATTGATTATCTACAGGTATGTTTTTGGAAAGGCTTTCATCCAATTTTCTTTTTCCGGAGATATGCTCAAAAGAGACATAAAACTATAAATAAGCGCTTTAAAATGATCACACATCTATGGCCTCAAAATCAAGCTAAATAAACCTAAGGACACTATTTATCAAAATTATTAGGACAAGAAAATTATTTCAAACTAAGAGAAAAGTATATATATATATATATATACATAGGGCTCTAAATAATGACACCTCTATGGCCTCAAAACCAAGCTAAACAAACCTAAGGATACTATTTATCAAAATTATTAGGACAAGAAAATTAACTCAAACTAAGAAAAAAGTATATGTATATATAAAAGTGTTTTATAATTTGCTTGAAGAATTGTGTTTATATTGGTTTGGTGGTTGGTTTTGAAGGCTATCGCAATGCAAGTGTAAAGAAAAATAAGGTAACTATGGTGCTGTTTGTTAACATGTCATTTATTCTTAATATTTTGAGATAAAAATCCCTTCAACAGAAGCTGTTTGTAGCAAATGTCCATTTTGTTTTGAGTCTCCTATCTTCCAAATTCTCTGTTTATGTGTGTGTTTATGTGCGTACTTGTTTGTGTATGTGTATTTATGCATGTGTGTCTGTTTAACAATGTCCAATTATCATTCCAGGTTGGCCTCCCTTTTATACAGCTAAACACAGCAAGTTTCATAAAGGATGATGTCTAGACAACTAGACTTTGTCTAGATGAGTCAGTGCCAATTTTGAAAGAATATCAGAAAGCCAGTCTCAATACTTTTTAAACAAAACTCAAATGAAAATTAATCTTCTTTTTTTTTTCAAGATTCAGGATGTAGTTTTTAACTTGAAAGGAATCACATGCTGACTGGTCCATATGCATTTATTCCATTAGCAACTGGACTACAAGTCATAAAAAAGAAATATTTGAAAAAAGAAAAAGAAAAAAAAAGAACCACCACCAAAATACAAGTGTATTAAAAGCTAATAATAATCTTAACAAATAGCAGTGATTTTTATTGTAGTCAAGAAATAAAATTTTAATTACTTTTTTCCTTTTTGACAAATCCTTGTAGGAATAAGTGTTTAAATGTAAACACTTTACAGACTTCAAGTTGATACAATGACGTTAATAATAAAAAAAAGAATTCTAAAATTACTTCTGTAATTTGTTTGCCCAATACTGATCATAGCATTTCACACAATCCTGATTCTTTTGATAAGATCAATTTCAGAAAGAACAAAATAGACTTGGAATTTATATATATATATATTATATATATATATATATATATACACACACACACACACACACACATATATATATACCAACCCCTCCGCATGAGCAGGATGTAACACAAGGTTTATTTCTTAAGCAGAGTTTAACAGGTTTGAATTCAGAATTTTCCATCTCCTAGACTGATAATCTAACCAAGGTTAAAAAAAACCCAGTCTGCCCTATTATTCACCCATAGCTGGAAGGAGAGTAGTTGGATGCATACCTCTCCCAAGGGTATTAGCACTATGTGAAATGCAAACAGCCTAGTCAAGGATTTGAACTCGGGACGACGAATCCATTTCCTATGACAGTAACCATTACACCATGCGCCTCCACTTTTTATATAGACCCAACGAGGAGTGTTAGTATAATTCCTGGTAGTCAAAAGATTATAAGCAAAGTAAGGATAACCCAAAGCTGAACTTTTTTACACCTTATTTTTCTGATGCAGGTATCATTGGGGAACGAGAAAGGTTTTGGTAAATGGTCCAAAATCTAGCCAATTTACAAAAACTTTTCTTGCTCCATTTGTGGGGATTATCTTCCCTTTGCCAGGAAGAGTTATCTTCCTGCGGTGTTGCCGTTTGTTCCCACTAGGGGACCTCAGGTATTTAAGCGCCTTATTTTAACTTCTCTTCATCTTTTAGCTAAATCTCCGGTACAAGCACATGGGTTAGACTACTGTCTACCCCTTTCTTGGTGATTTCTATGTACAGACGCTCCAGTCCTTTTATGTATGTATGTATGTTTATGTACACTATTCTATTCTATCTTCTATTGTTTATGTATCTTGTTTATTCATGTGCTGTATTATATAAAATGTTTCGTCTCAGAAATGTGTCGGAGTGTATGTTCAAATATGACTTTGAACCCTACACCCTGATACTTGCATCAGAAAAATAAGATCTAAAAAGGTTTGCCTTTGGGTCTTAACCTGGACTATTGCATAATATTTTAATTCTAAAAATATACATATTTACCCAACCTTTCTGCACAAGATGTATGCAAATTAACCACACCCTATATCATGTAAACCTTTATTTCTTAGCAATATATAAGATACATTGGATGATTTTAAATGCACTAATAACATGGGCTGTTTTGAGGCAAATCTAACTCAGATTTTTATAGAGACATCGTTAATGAATAAGATTTATTCTATTCTATGAATTATTGATTTTGACTAAATTAAATAATCATTGATAAACTTACACAATTCCTGAGGGTATTGTGATGTAAGCAGTGACCTAGTTTTGGTTACAGACAGACACTGAGTCTCTATTATAATAAGATAACTCAATGAAAATAATGATAGAAAAGAGAAAAGTTTTCGTAAATAGGCTAAAACCTGGCCTATTTACCAAAACTTTTCTAATTCCCCAATAATACTTGCATTCAAAAAATAAGGTCTAAGATTATTGCATAATATTTGCCGACTTAAATAACAAAGAAAAAGAAACAACTAAACTAAGAGGAAAATAATTTGATATTTATCAAAACAAACTTTTGGTAAAATTCTTCACAATTCTAAAAGGAAATTTCAAACCAGCAGATCGGTTAAATTGAACTTAATGGATCTAAATTCCACCATCGTATGTCACCCTGCTGAAAGAAAAAGAAAATACCAAAAATCAGGGAATTAATGAAATTTAATGAGATGTTCAGTGTTGATATATTAATGAATAAAAGATTTAATGCACCAGTTATTTTGTTTTAAATTTTTTACATTTTTTCAGGTCAGTTAACTTTGAAACCCCGTATCTTTGAGAATCTGTGTTATGCTTCAAAGTTACGTGGTTCAAATTAACTGACCCGAAAAAAATGTAAAAGTTTTTAAATAAAATAACTGATGCATTATATCTTTTATTGATTAATATACCAACACTAAATATTTTATTAAATTCAGTTAATTCTCTGATTTTTGGTATTTTTTTCTTTCGGCGGGGTGACATACGATGGTGGAATTTAGGTCCATTAAGTTTGATTTAACCAGCAGAGTAGTGTTCGGAGTAGACGTTGATTTTATCATTATTTTTAAAACAATGACAACAACTCGAAGGACAATGACAATAATGATAGGAAGAAGCTGAAGTTTTAAACAAAATAGAAAATGATATATTTTATAGAATGTTAATCAAACAGATTCTAAATATTGTTTATATGCAAATTAAACATTTTGTTTGCTTTTGTAACTTCCAAGTCTCAACAAAAACAAACAACCAAGAAAACAAAACAATTGTCTTCAATACGACTCATTGTAACCGATAGTGTCTCTTTCTTTTCCATTTGATTAAAATTCATTTCAGCGTTTTCATTCTACTTACAGAAAGTTTCAAATTCACAGCAATCTAAAATTGATCAAATAACTACAAAGCAACGTGGATTAATCTTGTTTTCTTTGAAACAAAATTCCAACCGCACCTCCCCCTCCTGCTCTTCCTCCTTTTGTCAGGTTGTGACTTAAGAACAGACAAGTAAGACTAGAACTGGTCATTGTCCAAGAACCTGGCATTCAGACGACTCAGGTGCTTTTCATGACTCAAAACAGTACATTGTTATTCTGAGACAAAACAAAATGGATGAGATATAACATGAAATAAATTGATGCTGGAGGCCTAAAATCCAACAAGACAATATTTACAGTTTTATTTTTCCACTTGTTCACGAAAAGTTAGTATACTTAATTTTTGGATTTATTAGGTTTTTATTTTTGTTTTGGTTTTTTTTTGTTTTGGTTTTTTTTTGTTTTTTTTTTGTTTTTTGGAGGGGGTGTTATTGAGATATACTGAATAGAGGAATATAATTTTCCAAACAATTGTTCCTGGCTTTTAGATTTTCCACTGTTTCTGTATTAATTGTTTAAAAGTTTTGAATGGAGAGAATTCTGAAATTTTGCCCCCAAAACTTTCTGCTATTAGAATACATTCAGTGCGGATGTCTAAATCTCTCTTTTATGATTGGATAGAAAAAGAAAAGTGTAAAATAATGAAAGCAGATATGAAATTAAATATTTCATACAATACCTTTCATTCTGGATTATTAATAAAGTGTGAAACTTTTGAATTTATTCAAAACTTTTCAGTCATGAACAACCACTGACTCTTGAAAACAAAAGGAGAACTTTAGCCTGACAAAACAACTGACTGATCACTAAACTCTCGCTGTCTTATCCTTTTCTTTCTTTGATTTTTTGACAGCACAATTTGACTTTTGGAAAGAACCTACTAATCACTCTTGATGATAGAATCAATCAAACATTATCTGATTATCCTGATTCTTTGTGTGTCATGCTTTCCTTGTATTATTATGATTATTTTCATAATTTATTTGATTCTTCTTTGTAACCAACGCTTTCTGGATGTGTCATTTCCTAGAATTATTATATTCTCTTTCAAGACTTTTACATAAACAATTGTTTTTTGTTTCTTTTGCTTTGTACATACTTGTTACTTGGAGGCACCAAAACTTATAAGTGTCACAATTGAATATAAAGAAAGACATGAGTGATATTACCATTCCAGGTAAAAGATTTGGTTTGGTTTTGTTTTACAGCATATCAACCTCAGTGGGTCATTTAATGCTGATAAAGTTTTGAAATAAATCAATTCTTAATGAATAATACAATTTTTTTATAAATACATTTTTCTATTTCACCCATAGATGGGACCCTAACAAGTACTACCACTCCAGGTCAGAGTGGACCAGGGAGCAATGGTGATGAAGGGGTGCTTCACATTCCCCAAACCTCCAAAACTGGAACCTCACCATCAGATAGAGTTTAACGTCATTCCCAGGACATGTAGACCCTCAGTCACCATCAGATAGAGTTTAACATTATTCCCAGGACATGTAGACCCTCAGTCACTGCCTTCTAGCACCTATATGATAAAAAGGGGTTGGGGCTTGCCATAAGGTCAATAGGGTTGGGAAATTCATATAGGTGCTAGGGCTTGATGTGACCAGCCGATTGATCGGAGGGGGCCTCTCCGACCACTGTCTAGCCCAAGATAGGGCCAAAGTGGAGTATTGCATGTCATGAACTGCCCATCCACCTGGACTCTATCCACCCACGACCAACAGGTGGCTCCATTGGGGGAGTCTTACCCCTCTGCAGAGGTACAGTCGGTGCATTCTAACACCCCAGCCGACAGGGTGGGAAAGGTAAAAGAAAAAGATAGATACCTGAATCTTGTTAAAGAGATGAAAAATCTTTGAAATATGAAGGTGGCTATGATACCAATTGTAGTTGGTGCTCTTAGAACAAGAAATACTTTAAAAAATGGAGAACAGAAAAAAATCAAGACCATTCAGACTATAACTTATCCTGCAGTAACTGTCTTCAGTGTTTTTGCTATGTCTGATTATAAGGAAAGACATTTACATAAACCAGTGATTCCCAACCTTTTTCTATTCCCACAGCTTTAAAAGAGTTTTGCTCTGACCTCGAGCCCTTAAAAGAGTTTTGCTCTGACCTCGTACCCCTTAAAAGAGTTTTGCACTGACCTTGCACCCCTTAAAAGAGGTTTGCTCTGACCTTGCACCCTTAAAAGAGTTTTGCACTGACCTTGCACCCCTTAAAAGAGGTTTGCTCGGACCTCGTACCCTGACCTTGCACCCCTTAAAAGAGTTTTGCACTGACTTGCACCCCTTAAACCCCTTAAAAGAGTTTGCACTGACCACCCCTTAAAAGAGGTTTGCTCTGACCTACCCCTTAAAAGAGTTTTGCACTGACCTTGCACCCCTTAAAAGAGGTTTGCTCTGACCCCTTAAAAGAGTTTGCACTGACCTTGCACCCCTTAAAAGAGTTTGCTCTTTGCACCCCTTAAAAGAGTTTTGCACTGACCTTGCACCCCTTTAAAAGAGGTTTGCTCTGACCTTTAAAAGAGGTTTGCTCTGACCTCGTACCCCTTAAAAGAGTTTGCACTGACCTTGCACACTGACCTTGCACCCTTAAAAGAGGTTTGCTCTGACCTCGTACCCCTTAAAAGAGTTTTGCACTGACCTTGCACCCTTAAAAGAGGTTTGCTCTGACCTTGCACCCCTTAAAAGTTTTGCACTGACCTTGCACCCCTTTAAAAGAGTTTTGCTCTGACCTCGCACCCCTTAAAAGAGGTTTGCTCTGACCTCGTACCCCTTAAAAGAGTTTGCACTGACCTTGCACCCTTAAAAGAGTTTGCTCTGACCTACCCTTAAAAGAGGTTTGCACCTACCCCTTAAAAGAGTTTGCTCTGAACCCCTTAAAAGAGTTTTGCTCTGACCTCGCAAACCTTTATACTTTGGTTCAAAAATATAGAATGTGAATCCATACTACAGTTTTATCAAAAGATCATATATATTTCACTCTCTAAATAATAATAATAATCTAAAATAAAGAAACAAAAATATAAATAATATTAATTACAAAAGAAAAAAGTTTAATCTAAATTTGAATGGATGCTTCTCACAACCCCTGGAATTATGCTAGCACCTTCAGATACCCCTGACATAAAGCGTTATTTTTCATTTCTTTTGCTTTGTACATACTGGTTACTTGGAGGTGTAATGGTTAGAGTTGTAAGGAATGGACTCGTGGACGTGAGGTCAATTCCTGGACGAAACTCTTTGCATTTCACATAGCGCTAATATACTTGGGAAAGGTATGCCTCCACCTACTCTCCCTCCAGCTGTGAGTAAATAATAGGGCAGACTGGGCTCTTTGACCTTGGTGATTAAGTTTCCAAATTTATTATGCCAAAGAAAAAAATCATTTATAAAAAAAAAATAAACATTAAAACATATTACAGCACATAATTCATTGCATTCTATCTTATGTTTTTATACAATATAGTGCTATTTTTCTTATTTAAGAAAAACTAACAAAAACAAAAGGGTATTTGGGTGGGGGGCTGGAATTAATTAATAGCATTTTAGTTTATTTCAATAAGTAAAAGGGCCGGGTTAGCTCAGTCAGTAGAGCGTTCGGCTAGAAACCACAAGGTTCCTAGTTTGATACTGGTCCTCGCCAACTCAGCGTACAGCAAAGTAATGAGCTGATGGTAGGTGTGGCGCTCCACCTCAGATGCCAATACAATCTCCTTTGTCTAGCGCTATTGAAAAGGAGATAGACTCCCTCACTGACTGGCTGATACCGACTTTAGGCCGCCCCGACAACTTTCCTTTTTTTACTTATTTCAATAGGGAAAATTGATTTGATATATGAGTAAATTGAATTACAAGTGGAATGAATTAAACTCGTTAGTCAAAGTACAATTGTATATAATAATAATATACCTGTTTTATGTATATTTTAATTTTCTGATATTTTCGAATATAAATCAAATGTTCATAATTTTTGCACAAAAAGCAAGAACCGGTGATATTTAGTGTGTATATATATATATATTTACTTTGTCATTAATTGTTTTATTTTCATAATTTCCTCTGGACATACATACATACATACACACATACCAAATGCTATTTGTATATGTACTAGAAGAAATATGTACTAGATAAAGTTTTGAAATAAATCAATTCTTAATGGATAATACAATTTTTTTATAAATACATTTTTCTATTTAACCCATAGATGGGACCCTAACAGGTACTACCACTTCGGGTCAGAGTGGACCTGGGAGCAATGGTGATGAAGAGGTGCTCCACATTCCCCAAACCTCCAAAACTAGAACCTTGCCATCAGATAGAGTTTAACATCATTCCCAGGACATGTAGACCCTTAGCCACTGCCGTCTAGCATCCATATGATAAAAAGGGTTGGGGCAATCATATAGGTGCTAGGGCTTAACATGATTGATCAGAGGGGGCCTCTCTGACCGCCCATCTTGCCTAAGCAAGAGTTTAAGTGGAGTATTGCAGGTTATGGTGTTTTATTTTTGTAGTTTCAGCTATCCCCTTTTCACTAGCACTAGACCAAGGAGATTGTTTTTTTGCATCTGAGGTGGAGCGCCACACCTACCATCAGCTCCGTACTTAACCGTACAGATCCCTGTGCTACTCATATGCTGAGTTGGCGAGGGCTGGTATCGAACTAGGTGTTGAAATTCACTTTAGTCAGTACTAATTAACACTAACAGACTCTAATAATAATAATAGGGTCAGAAGTTATCTGTCCTATTCCATTTATTGTACGGGTGAGTTACTTTGCCCTTTGACCTTTTGTTTTTCAGTTATTGTTTTTAAATAAATTACACATCTCGTGTTATGAAAAGTAGTCGTAATGTGTTGCCTCGTTAATCCATTGGAAGGTATCTCAATTGGAATATGTCTCAATGAATAACTGCGCTTGCCAGAGAGAAAAAAAGTTTGTCTCTTTTTCTGTGGGATTAAGTTTATAAATTCCCAACACTAGGAACCTTGTTTTTGATTTGTTCTTGTTTTACGGCATATCAACCTCAATGGGTCATTTAATGCCGACTACGTTTTTGAAATGAATTGGTGATAATGTTTCATTTTCTAAAGGTTTTTTTTTTTTTTTTCCGCCTATTTTTTGTGAATGAAACTTTTAGATGATTTTTTTTAACATATTTTTGTGTTTTCATTTTTTTTGGAAGATTTTTAGATTTTGTTGTAGATGTGTGCAGGAACCTTGTGGTTTCTAGCGGAACGCTACTTTGTCATTAATTGTTTATTTTTGTAGTTCCATCTGGACATACATACATACACACTAATTGCCTTTTATATAAGTATAGATAAATGAGCCAAATGAGCTTCCATTTATTTTGAACATTAACAGAACCCAATACAATGGAATTATCTCCCTTTTTGAATAATGGTCTTAATGATTAGTTAATTATTCATCTTACAAACCTTACAAGAATCTGAATCTAACACCAAGCCATTTTAATGTGGACAGATAAAAGGACACATTTAGATAAAAACAACTAAAAAAAATGAAAGAAAATGTAAATAGACCTTTTATAAATATTATTCTGTTTAAGATGAATGGATAATCTTACATTACAAAAAAATAAATAAGATGAAATAAAAAAAAAACAAACCTAAGTTAACAATATAACATTTCTCCATAGGCCCCATAAATCTGTTCATACACTTAGTAAAGGGCCACAAAAAAAAAAAAAAAAAAGAAATAGAAAATAAAAGAAAGAAGATTTACAACTTCATCCTCAAAAGGAAATATGGCGGTAAACTAACTGAAAAAAAAAGAAAGAAAGAAAAAGGAATAATCCCAATGAATCTGTTGTTCAAAACCTGGAATCTGTTTCTGGGATATATTTATCACCAAATTCTTTACTTTTTATCCTCTGCAACTGTATTTTCTTTTTGAATAAGGGCAAATGGTTTGTGTCAATAGGTTTCCAAGTAAATCTTTCTGTTATGTAGCTTTTACCGCTTTCCTTAGAGTCAACGGTAGAAATATTTATTTTCTATTTATTGGTTCCTCACATATTTCATAACCTTCTGGATTAGTCACCACGCAATTTTAAAACAAGGAAGATGATAGTAATATAAAAAAAAAAAACATATTGATAGATATGATTTGATAATTTGATTAAAAAACAAGAGTTCGTATTATTGGGATTATTTGGACTATTGTTCTCATCTTTATTGTTATCTGTACAACATTTTGACTGATGTGCCCTCTGGCGTTCTTCAGGTATTTCTTGTCAGACTCAGGAACCTTCTCAAACTTGGGAAGGGTTCATATTATTGGGATTATTTGGACTATTGTTCTTATCTTTATTTTTCTCTACTATCTGTTAGACCTTCTTCAGGACGTTGGATTGAGTTCTTGCTTCAACAGTGAACATTTTCATACTGGTGAATTGGAGGGGGGTCATTTGTTGGTGTTAGTAGGAGTGTTTAACACCTAACACCTGTGGCATCATTAACAGAACCTTACTAGCTACACATCAGAAAAAAAAATCCCACTACCAACTTAAACACTCCTACTAACACCAACTATAGACCACTCCTCCCCTATTCATGACCTCCTGATTCACCAGTATGAAAATCAGCTGATGTGCCCTCCGGCCTTCTTCAGGTATTTCTTGTCAGACTCGGGATCCTTCTCAAACTCGGGAACCTTCTTGTCGTAATCGGGAGCCATCACAGAACTTTCAACCCAACCCTTTATTCAGTCCAGGGGAGGGAATCCTGTTCTCATTCCACTAAGATTACAACAAGAAGGTTCTCGAGTTTGAGAAGGTTACTGAGTCTGACAAGAAATACCTGAAGAAGGCCAGAGAGCATATCAGCCGAAACATTGAATGGTTAACAATAAAGATGAGAACAATAGACTGAATATTATATATAATTCAAATCATCAAGCCTCATCTCAAATATTCAGAGAAATTAACAAGGGTTAATTTTATTAATAATTTTGTGCTAAATTTAACCCCACTATTTATTTGTTAATCAAATGTCAATTACATATACTTCTTTATATGAGGGTAATCCCAAAGTTAAGGACTCCGAAATATTTAGAAATCACAGAAACGTTTATGGCTTATTTTCTGGTATGGTTTGATGGATTTTATGGCATGTCAACCATGGTTGGGTTATTTTATGCCAAAGACGTTTTATTCTAGTCATGGTTGATGGGTAATCAAATTTTTTTAACACCTTTTTAAAACTCATTTTTTCTATCTAACCCATAGATGGGTATTATCAATTTGGGTCAGAGTGGACCTGGGAGTAATGATGCTGAAGGGGTATTCCACATTCCCCAGAGCTCCAGAATTGGAACTTCAGCATCAGATAGAGTTTAACATCATACCCAGGACATTATGACCCTAGTCTGGCGCTAGTGAAAGGGGATAGATTCCCTTGCTGTTTGGTAGATACCAAGAATAGGCCACTCCCCAGATGTTACTACTTTATATATATATATATATATATATATATATATATATATATATATATATGTATATGTATATGTCTTTTGAGGATAGGATTATTCAATGGAGAAGATAAAATAAATCAAGTAAGTCACAATGTCAAGAAAAAGAAGTAACTTAATAAGTCAGAATAATGAAGGAATATAAAAAGTGCTTAATACATTTGTGGAGCTGGTTTAGAAAACCTGATAAGAGCAGAATATATCTATCTAGGTTTTACCGGGAGGATCTTCAAGATATCTCTGACTGAAACCGATTATATATCTATATATAATAGTAACAGAAAAGTTAAAGCGGCAATTGGATACTATATATATATATATATATATAATATATATATATATAAATTTAATTTTCATGACATTTTTCACTTTTCTAGAGTACATTTTCATTTCAAAATTCCTCTCATCTTACAGCATCACCTTGTGATAAAATATCTTTGATTTTTGCATAATGAGAATATCTCTACTGTGATGTAGTTTGAATTTGGATGTATCTTTTATTTTTTCGTTATTATCAGAACTTTTTTATGTTTCTGTTTTTTTTTTTTTTCTATCTCTTCTAAATTCTTAAAAAGATAAGTAATATTGAGAAAGATTTTTAAAAAAAACAAAAACAAAAAAAAAACACCCAAGACATGAGATCATTGGTCCCAAAAAGCTTGGAAAAAAGACTGGAGGAATTGGAAATCAGATGAAGAATTAAGACCATCCAGACAACATGATTGTTAAAGATCACCAAGAATACACAGAAGAGTCCTGGAGACCTGAGAAGACTTGTTGTCACTCAGATTCCAGTAAAAGACCAACAGCTAACACTGGTGGGAAAAACTCACAAGGAGGGAAATAATAATAATAATAATAATAATAATAATAATAATAATAATTATGCAAAAAATTAAATTTTGACCATACAACAAAATGGTATATGCATAAACCAGAATCTGTTCTTGAGAATGAAATGCATAAAATTCTCTGGGATTTTGAGATAAAGATGGATCACCCTATACCAACCAGGAGACCAGACCTGGAGTTGATTACCAAAAAAAAACTGGTGGAGTTTGCAGTTCCAGCAGATCACAGGGTGAAGCTGAAGGAAAATGAAAAGATGGATAAATATCTGGACCTTGCCAGAGAATTGAAAAAACTGTGGAATATGAGAGTGAATGTGATACCAATTTTAGTTGGTGCACTTGGAACTGTCCTGATAAACTTGGAAAAAAGACTGGAGGATCTGGAAATCAGAGGAAGAATTGAGACCATCCAGACAACTGCATTGCTGCAATCGGCTAGAATACTCAGAAGAGTCCTGGAGACCTGAGGAGACTTGTTGTCACTCAGACTCCAGTGAAATACCATCAGCTAACGCTGATGTGAAAAACTCAAAAGAAGTGAAAATAATAATAATAATAATAATGAATGATAATAATTTGAAAAGAAGCAAAAAAAAAAATTAAAAAATCTCCTCCTTCTCTTCAGTATAACTCTGAGGAATATTTCATCTTCTTTATGCATAATGAGAATATCTCTACTGTGATACAGTTTGAATTCAGACTTATTTTTTTATTTGTTCATTATTATCTTAACTTTTTTTTATGTTTGTTTTGGTTTTGTTTTTTGTTGTTGTTTTTTTCTTCTATCATTTCTAAATTCTTAAAAAGACAAGTAATATAGTTAAAGATTTAAAAAATAAAAATAAATAAATAAATAATTTTTTTTTTAAATAACCAAGACATGAGATCATGTAAAAAATGTCAGTACATCACTGCCTTTTGTTTTTGATTTTTTTTTTGTTTGTGTATGTTTTTTGTTTTTTTCTCTTTTGTTTTATTTTGTTTTCATGATTAAAATAAATGAATGAACAAACAAACAGGTTAATAAGGAAATTTTAGACTGCAACTAATTTAACAAAATCAACTGGCATGAATTAAAATGGAAGATATTCATGTGATGCAAGCAACTGAAATGTTGTTGCTGTGCAGTTGTTATTATTATTATTATTATTATTATTATTATTGATGCTTCCTACTTTGTTTTAATTATTGTTGTTTTTACAGTCCTTGGTTTCTATGGTTACCAATTATAACCAATATTTTATGCATATTCTGTAAAAGCAAACGATTCATTGAAGCGATCCGTAGCTTGAATGATCAGCAACATCCAATGAGATCCGATATTCTTGCCACTGTGAAACAAAGCATATTGGGCTTTAAAATTGCTAATAGAATTTAATCAAATTGATATTTTTCTGTTAAATTAAAAAAAAAATAAAATGAAATGAAATAAAATAAATAACAGTTTAATATTGATTCTGGATTGACTATAATTTTATAAGTGCTGTCATTAAACGTCTTCGTTTTTTGTTTTTGTGTTCTTTTTCTTTTCTTTCATCTTGTGTATTCAGTACTGGAACAACCTAACCTGGGAGAAATCAAAATTATTTGCCTAACCTCTTTGTGGTCAGTCTATCATCTGTAATAAGACATGCATCTCTCTCTCTCTCTCTCTCTCTCTCTCTCTCTCTCTCACCCTCCCCTCTCATCCTCCTTCCTTACCCCCTCTCTTCTATTTAAAGTTTAACCACTTGTAAAGTTAAGAATTTAACATGCTGATTTTCAAAAAGGACTACTTCAATAGAAACTTCTTACTACTTAACTATCTCTACAAGTATTCACTTCCAAAATCAGTTACATCAAGCTGGTAGAAGTTTTGATTTATTTTTTTCTCAATCAGGCTTAGCGTAATGGTTTCTGTTGTAGGAAATGGAATCAATGATCAGAGTTCAAATCCTAGACGAGGCTGTTTGAACTATTTCTCTGAATTTTTGAGATGAGGCTTGATGATTAGTATTATTTGTATTATTCGGACTATTGTCCTCATCTT
The DNA here is from genome assembly GCA_023376005.1 of Doryteuthis pealeii. Taxonomy (NCBI): domain Eukaryota; kingdom Metazoa; phylum Mollusca; class Cephalopoda; order Myopsida; family Loliginidae; genus Doryteuthis; species Doryteuthis pealeii. Next base: position 75,896,564 of record CM042163.1, on the reverse strand, counting down.
CATTGTTATCTGTACAATGTTCCGGATGATGTGCCCTCCGGCCTTCTTCAGGTATTTCTTGTCGGGCTTGGGAATCATCTCAGACTCAGAAACCTTCTTTTCAAACTCAGGAATCTTCTTGTAATCAGGAACTGAATAAAGGGTTAGGTTCAAAGTTCTGTGATGGCTCCCGATTACGACAAGAAGTTTCTAGAGTTTGAGAAGAAATACCTGAAGCTGTTTGTATTTCACTGTGTAGTAATATTAATATAAGAAATTTATTATTAGATATTTCTACAACTTGTCCTCTGTGGATTTTACAAGGGTATAAATATTAATGAGGCACTGAGATTGAATTTATTTGATAATCGAATGGATAACTTCAAGTCAAGTTGTTGGCATTTCATATTTCTGGGAGGCACATGGTGTAATGGTTAGAGTCATAGGAAGTCGACTCGTCGACCAGTGTTCAAATCCTGGATGAGGCTGTTTTCATTTCACTTGTAGTAATGCTAATATTAAAAAAAGCATGAATCCATCTCTTCTTCCCCTAGCTATGGATAACTAGTTAGGGTAGACTGGGTTACTTAGCCTTGGTATGGTAACTAGTCTAGGAGAAGAAAAACCAAGCACAAACCGACTTTACTCCAGTTAAAATAACCTTGAATTACATCTTGCCCATGGTGGAGGGGTTAGGTGAATACATTCTCTTTTAAGTTCTGATTGATTCTCTCAGAAGTTTGCAGACATCCTTCATCATGGTTTGGTTTGTTTTATGGCATATCAACCTAAATGGGTCATTTGATGCCGACAAAGTTTAGAAATAAATTCTTTCTTAATGGATACTCAATTTTTTTTATATAAACACATTTTTCTATTTAACCCATAGATGGGACCCAAACAGGTACTACCACTCCAGGTCTGAATCAGAGTGGACCTGGGAGTAATGAGGATAAAGGCGTGTTCCACATTCCCCAAACCTCCAGAACTGGAACCTCACCGTCAGATAGAGTTTAACGTCATAAAGACCCTCAGTCACTGCTTTCTAGCACCCATATGATATAAAGGATTGGGACTTGACATAAGAGCAATAAGGTTGGGGCTATCATATAGGTGCTAGGGCTTGACATGACCAGCCAATTAATCGAAGGGGGTTTCTCCGACTGACCATCTAACCTAAGTAAGGACCAAAGTGGAGTTTTGCATGTCATGGACTGCTCAGTCACCCGAGTTCCATCCTTAAGCATCATAGATCGCCATCCATGGCCAAGAGGTGGCCCCATTGGTGGAGTCTTACCTCTCTGCAGAAGTGCAGTCCGTGTATTCTAATGCCCCAGCTGATCATTTAGGGATAGAAGTGTTACAACAATCATTGACTTATGGTCAAATCATGCTGAATTCATTGTTTCCTGTCACATCACCAAAGTTAAGCAATGATGAGAGTTCACTACTTAAATGAGTGACCATTTTGTAACGGCAGGCCAATAAATTTATCTACTTCTTTCTTATCTTATATGCAAAGATCTACCTTTATTCATTTGTATGTATTTACTTACCCCTCCACACAAGCAGGGTGCGACACAAGGTCAATTTCTTCAGTGGAGTTTAAAAGGTTTGAATTCAGAGTTTGATTGTGTTGTGGCCTGGTTAGGGACCAGAATATAAAGACACAAGACAAGAAATGAATTAAACAAATATATTAACAAAGAACAGTAGTAAAAATATATACAAATGAGTTGGTAACACATGAGGCTGTCTTATTGGCTATCCACTGAAATATTAACTCTCGCTTAAGTGCAGAACCTGCTGCTATTTATAGTTGGAAGAGTTCATGTGTGTGCATGGTAAATTACCATAACAGGTTAAAGCGTCCAGTCTGCCCAACTATTTACCCATAGATGGTGGGAGACTAGTTGAATTCATACCTTTCTGTGGGGTATTAGGGCAAACATTTGTGAAAATATTTTTTTTCTGATAGTATTTTTACCAAACTTCCGCATGAGCAAGATGCAACACAATTTCAATTTCTTAAGCAGAGTTTAACAGGTTTGAATTCAGAGTTTTCCTTCTCCTAGACTGGTTGCCTAACCAAGTTTAAAAAGCCCAATCTGCCCTAAAACTAATTTTACCCATAGCTGAAGGGAGAATAGTCAGATTCATAACTTCCCTAAGGGCAGTAGCACTATGTGAAATACAAACAGCCTCAACCAGGATTTGTACTCATGTCACAGTCATGATAACTAGCAAACATACAGGTTTACCAAAATACATATTTAAATATTCTAACCCTAACCCAAATTATTTATTTAATTTCCCATTAAACTAACCTTAAACCCCCAAACTCTAAACCCTAACCCCTAACCCTACCCCCTAGTTAAAATTAACAGTTTGTGGGTTCTGTTTTTCTGGGTCAACGGTATACAGGGTAACCCAGAAAAAACAGAACCCAAATTATTATTTATTTTCCGATTAAACTAACCCCAAACCCTAGATCCCTATAGTTAAAATTAACAGTTTTATTACAGTGGTTTGTTTTTGCTGGGTCGCATTAATTTTGACACCTTTGTGTTCAGCAAAACTGATAAGGTAGAGCGGTTCCGATATGGGGTTCAATTTACTATAACTTATACGGGGAAATGAGCACCTCTGAAAACTCAAAAAATTTTTAAGAATTTCTTTTTTTTCAAACTGATAGATTATTTATTTATTTTCTCATTAAACTAATCCTAAACCCCAAACCCCCAAGTTAAAATCAACAGTTTTATTACAAAATTTATTGGTTCTGTTTTTTCTGGGTCAACGTAATTTTCCGACCGATTTGCAAGTTTAGTCCATCACATAATGATATAGTAAGAAATTTTAATTCAAGGATTAACTATATTTTTTAAATAAAATATAAATGACACGATTTGCTAAACTTCAAATTAATATTTGAAACAGAAAAAAAGTTATCAAAAAGTAAAGTTATCAGCATTGCTTTTTTTCCCTATGAATTACAAGCAAGGATATTAACACTACTCCTGGAGTAAAATGATTTTTATATGACTGACAAAAATGTTGACCTCTTGGGAATATCCTATATATATATATATATATATATATATATATGTGAAGAAAGGAAGTGAATCCGACGGTATGTAGTATATTAAGAAAAATGAAAAAACACAGGTTTAAATGGTTTAAGTGGTGAGTTTATTGGCCGACGCCGCAGTATTTCGCTCTATTAATTAGATCATCTTCAAGGCATTTGTTGGTATATGGAAGGTGATAAGAAATTATTTATCACAGAATAACGAGAAAAGCGAGGGTAGTCATTGTTATTCATCTGTTTAAAAAATTTTGAGGTTTGAAAAATATATATATATATTTTTGAGGTTTGAAAAAATATATATATATATATATATATATATATATATATATATATTTTGAGGTTTGAAATATATATATATATATATATATATATTTTTGAGGTTTGAAAAATATATATATATATATATATATATATATTTAAAAGGAAGGAAAAACTCAACACTTATTCCATACTTATTCAGACTTATTTAATTTTCATAGTTGTTAATTTGACTGACTACTGCCCCTAAAAAACTTGGCCCTAAAAAATATTCTTTTTTCTCATTTGCAATGACTTCCTGTCACCATAGTGACAGTCTTTTAATGTATACATTTTGTCAAAGAATTTTTGAGAGGGAAAAAGATTCTACATTGAGGAAAATTTTTGTTATGCAATTTAAATTATTGATGATTATCCATCTGATGAGACTTAAATTGAGGAGCTTTGTTATATCAACTTAGATTTATAAAGGCCTCAATTTTGGTCGAAATAAATTTATTATGGAATTACGGTATTGAGTTGTTCCTTCCTTTCAAAGATAAATATTGCTCTGTATATAATCTAAAAATATTATAATACATTGAGCTCTCTTTAGTGATTTAAAGATTCACTGTATTTATACATACTGGATCATACAATAATAATACAGTGTGTCTTAGATATCACATATAGAATCATCCCTTACTACCAAGTTTTGGATACTTCACACATATATATATATATACTGTCAT
>CM042163.1:75770005-75890005 GCA_023376005.1 Doryteuthis pealeii | reverse complement strand
TTCTAACTGCATAAATATATGATTACAGAATTTTTTTTAAGTTACAGATCGGAACATCATAACATCAAAGAGGAACATCATAACATCAAAGAAACATTGTTGTTTTTTTGTTTTTTTCATTCTTAAAAAGATAAAAATTTTAGGCCCTCAAATAATAGGACCAATCATCCAATTAATCAATAAGAAAAATCCAAAGTCATTCTCATTATGTGTCTTTTTTTTTTTTCCCTTCATATTATTGATCTTTCCCACGCATATTGATATATAAAATTGCAATTTTTTGTTCATCTTCAAATACTTCAAACCCTCCACTTATAAATATAATTGGTTGCAAGAGAGCTCTTGTAAACTGAAAAAAAAATGTCATTCTTAAGCTTGAATAAAGATCTAGAGAGGGGTGAACATTGGTTATATAACCATTATAATTTTTAACCTTCATGGATTGATAAATAATTCAGTGAATATTTTATCACATCTTTAAAAAAAAAAAAAAAAAAAGGAATAAAAAAAGAATGTTTTTTTTGTTGTTGTTTAAATACCTTTCATGTATCTTTTCATATTTCAAGAAATCTTTGCTTATATCATTGAAAGTTGATAATTTAAAACTAAGTTTTTAAGTATCTCCCTGTTATTTACTTATTTTTAGAAACTTTGCTTATAAATGCTTTGTCAAGAGTTTATTTCAAACAAAATGAATGTTTGATAATTTTCGTTCAATTAACATATACATATATATATATATATATATATATATATATAGCATTCCTTCTTCAAACTTCAAATTTTGAACAGATTGATAAACAAGGACTATCGCAGTTTTTCTCGTTATTCTGTGATAAAATTTTTTACTTTTCCTTATATCAACAAATGCCCTGAAGAAGATCTACTTAACAGATCGAAACACTGCAGCATTGGCTAATAAACTAACCACTTATTTTATTTAAACCTGTGTTTTTTTCAAATTTCTTACTATACTACAATACCGTCAGATTCACTTCCATACATATATATATATATATTTTTAAATGAACATTTACTCCCCTGTTGTTTACAGACTTGAGTTCTCCAAGTATAAAAACATACACTCTGTAAGTCATGTGCTTAATTGAAGTCATACCTAATTTTGAAAATTAATTAGTTAATAATTTATGAATTAATTAAAAATCCAATTGTTAAATCAAAATTTTAAAATGTTGATTATTTTTTTTTTTTTAATCCTGGATACTTTTGAAAATATCTTTTAGGGATGATACAACTGTTATTTATTTTTCTTTATTTTATTTCTATCTCTCATCAGTTGTATTAATTTAAAACTTTTTGACATTTCTAGCTATTTCCAACATATTTTTAGATATATCTTCTATTAATAATGGAGATTGCCTGTATTTCTGTCTGTAACAAAAACTACGTCATAGCTCTACGTCACAATATTCTTATGCTATATACACCCAAAATTTGAGTAAGCAATTTTAAAAATTGTTTTTTACTCTCCTCCCTCTTTTTTTTTTTTTACAGTAACAAAAAGTTAACTAAAAAGTTTACAAATAAATAAATACCTATGATTTTGTGTAAAATTGATGTGGAAAATATTCAAAATAATTGTTTGATTATTACATGCACGCAACATTTTATTTGAGAGGGGTGGGACTCAGTTTTCATTTCAAATTGTTTTTTTGTTTTTTGTTTTTTTTTACTCCTTTAATAAGTATGAGGATTTGTCTTATTTATGATACAAACCCTCTGACATTGAATTTTTATCTCCCACCCTCTCAGGCAATGTCTTTCAAAAATTAATTTTACGACGCCCAGAGGGTGTTTTCTGTTGCTAGTTTAAGTAATGAATCTATATATTAATACTTGTATTCCTTAATTGTACGACCGTTATCATCTTGGTAAAAAATGATACCGTCCAAATCATTCAAGATGAAATGCAAAAATGTAAATCCTGATTATCTGGAGTTGCTTATCCACCAAATTTTTATTTCCTATGAATGTTGTCACCTCAGGTAAATAATGGACCATTCCATTTTTATCATAAAGAAAAGGAAGAAAAAGGACATGCTACAAAGAAAAAATGAAAGAAAGAAAGAAAGAAAGAGAGTAGAAGAAAGATAGAGAGAGGGGATGAGCATGCAGAAGCAATAACACTAATCTGTTTCAATCGAACATAATGAAACAACATTTCCCACTATTTCCAATGTATTTTCAGATATATTTTAAGTATTAAATACCAATCAATACTTACCATCAAAAGGCAAACAAAAAAATTAAATTTTTATTTTAAAATTTTGATATTTTTTTAAATACTGTAGATTTTTAAATATATGTTTTAGGGAAGATACAAACATTATTAATTTTTCTTTATTTTGTTAATATAGAATATTATATATATATATATATATATATATATATGCTTGTGTGTGTGTGTGTGTGTGTGTGTGCGTGTGTAATAATGTAAAAATTGAAAAAACATAAGTTTCATTAACGAATGATGTTTATTAAGCCTATGCTGCAGTGTTTCGCTCTGTTTTGATAGACGTTCATCAGGGCTTTCGTTGGTTTAAGAAAAAAATAAATTATTAATGTAAACAAAAGCCTGCGAACCTCTGTTTTTGTTGTGTGGCTGCTTTGTTGATCTTCAAAAGACCTGATGAAGGTCTATCGAAACAAACTGAAACACTGCAGCGTAGGCTTCTTAAACATCATTCGTTAATGAAACTTGTGTTTTTTCAATTTTTACAACACTACATATTTTCGGATTTACTTCAACTTTTTCTTCATATATATATATTTTTGAAAATATGTTTTAGGGATAATACAATTGTTATTTTATTTTCTCTCATTCACTCTCATCAGTTCTATTAATCTAAAACTTTCCAAAATATTTTAAAATTTATTTAAATATTAAATGCTAAACATTGCTTACCAGTAAAGAGAATACAAAAAATTGAATTTTCATTTTAAAATTTTGATATTTTTAAAAAATACTGTAGATGATTAAATATATGTTTTAGGGATGATACAAACATAATTAATTTTTCCTTATTCTATTAATAGAGAATATTATTATATATATATATATTATATATATTATATATATATATATATATATATGACATTTGTGGAAAAGGTGACTTACCGGTGAAAATGGTCACAATGGTTAGTTGATGCAAGTTTCACAATGATAAGACAGCGATATAACAAATATAAAGTGCTCAATACGTTGGTAGAGCAAATTTATTATCATATATATATATGTTGAAAAGAGAAATAAAGGAAAGAAAGTATTGAATGGATAAAATACGAGATTTTAATTAATTTAACTTACACGTGTTTTGGTCATGAGTTTATCCGTGTGTACATTGTTCTATCTATTATTATTTTTAAATAACAAAATTAAATGAAATAATAATAATAGAAAAAAATGTAGAAATGTTCCGCACACAAAGAAATATCGACCTTCCTCAGAGTAAATCCTTATTTCTTTAAATACTCGAAAAAATATTTTTTGAATTTACTCTGAGGAAGGTTGATATTTCTTTGTGCGTGAAACATTTCTCCATTTTTTCTAATATTATTATTTCATTTCATTTTGTTATCTAAAAAAAAATAATAGATAAAATAATGTACACATGGATAAACTCCTGACTGAAATGCGTGTAAGTTAAATTAATTAAAATATCCTATTTATCCATTCAATACTTTGTTTCCTTTATTTCTCTTTTCAACATACAGCCGGATTCACTTCCATTTTCATTTTACACACATACATATATATCTTTTTTTTTGTTGTTGAAAATATATTTTTGGGATAATACAAATGTTATTTTTCTTTATTCTAAAACTTTCTAAATATGTTTTGGGGAGAATACAACTTTTCTCTCTCTCTCTCTCTCTCTCTCTCTCTCTCTCTCTCTCTCTCTCTCTCTCTCTCTCATCATTTCTATTAATCTAAACATTTTCAACATATTTTTAGATTTATTGAAGTATTGAATACCAATCATTACTTACCAGCGAAGGGCGTACAAAAAAAAAAATTTTTATTTCAAAATCTAAACAAAATATATTTTTTTAAATACTGGAGATTTTTGAAACTATATTTTAGGGAAAATACAACTGTTATTTATTTTTCTTCCTTTTATTCTATCTCTCTCTCTCTCTCTCCTCTCTCTCTCTCCGATCAGTTCTATTAATCTAAAAATGGACCAATCAAATTTGGACACCTTTTGTTGTCATAGAAATGACACTCATTGCATTCCACAAAGTGATTTTTAAACATTCTAGATTGTATCCACCCACACACAAACTCAAGATTCCCATAGTCAATACCAACATTATACTTTCTATTCCGCACCATCAATTGCAATGTAATTCTTGTTGGAGAATCCTAAAAACACGGTTTAATGATCTTCAGAGTGTCAAGCTATTAAATCCACACAATTAAAAAAAAAAAAAAAAAAAATCTTTTTAATCTATTTTTTTTTTGTTTTTTTTTTTATCCATTGAAGAACCATTGACTCTAAAGGAGGGGCTACCTAAAACCTTACAAGTTATCCAGAAAGGTCGTTGACACCCGAGGTCATTATGCACTTCTACCAAGGTCACCATGACACAAGTCAACAAGGGATCCTATTCAATCCTCAAGTACTAAGGGTCGGCATGTTCTCACCGTCAGCTTTTTATCACATCAAGGAGATTATAATAATGTTCTTTTTAATGCTGGTGTGGGTTTTTCTTGTTGTTTTTTGTTTTTTTGTTTTTTTTTTTTAGTTTAGATTTTTTGTTTTTTTTAAGCAATTAAATATAAATTTGTATTTCTAGCTTGAAATTAATGGAAATTTTGATGAACAATTCACTAAAAGTGAGTCAAGATCCCATCTGTATTCTCCAAGTGAATGGATCCCAAATCACGATTCATGCTACAAATTGGGACCAGTGTTTATATCTCTAATAATTCTGTGACTGTTGTTTTTACGGAGATACTCCTTGAGGATTCTTTTTACAAGTAATTACATCTGGATTGCATCTTTTTTTTTCATCTTTTTTTATGAATATTGGCTGCAAATAAGTTGATAAGACAGTATAAAAAAAGGGGGCATGCGCAAATGAATATAAGGGTTGAGTTAATACAGTTCTAAGTGAAAATCATCTGCAGGTTGCTGGTTCAATCCTGGCCAAGGTTGATAATAATAGAATACTTAACATAGCTTAACACTTGTACCCAGTCATGATTAATGAAATGAGAACAGTCTAACCCTGTGGATTGAATAAAGTTCAAAGTTCCATGGAGGTTCCTGATTACAACATGAAACCTTCTCAGTTCTTGGATGCATAAAAAAAAGGATAAAAATAATAATTCTGTTGTTTTTACGGCGATACTTCTTGAGGTTTCTTTTTACAAGTAATTACATCTGGATTGCATCTTTTTTATGGATCTTATGAGTAATTTTTTATGGATCTTGGATGCAAATAAGTTGACAAGACAGTATAAAAAAAGGGGCATGGCGCAAGGGGCCGATTTAGCTCAGTCGGTAGAGCGTCGAACTAGGAATCATAAGGTTCCGGGTTCGATACCGGCCCTCGCCAACTCAGCATATGAGTAGCACAGGGACCTGTGCAGTAAAGTGAGGAGCTGATGGTAGGTGTGGCTCTCTACCTCAGATGCCAAAAACAATCTCCCTGGTCTAGCACTAGTGAAAAGGGGATAGACTTCCTTGCTGTCTGGCTGATACCGATATTAGGCTACCCCAACAACTTTTTACTTAATACAATCCTAAGTGAAAATCATCTGGAGGTTGCAGGTTCAATCCTGGTTAAGGGCGATAATAACATAAAAATACTTAACAGAGCTTATCACTTGTACCTGGTCATGGTTAAAAGAATGAGAACAGTCCTCCCCTGTGGATTGAATAAAGGGTTCAGTTCAAAGTTCCATGAAGGCTCACATTTATGACATGAAACCTTCTGAGTTCTTGGATGCAAAAAAAAGGGTTGAGTTAATACAGATCTAAATGACAACCATCTGTAGGCTGCAGGTTCAATCCTGGCCAAAGGCGATAATAACATAGAATACTTAACATAGCTTAACACTTGTACCCAGTCATGGTTAAAAGAATGAGAACAGTCTACCCCCAGGGGTTGAATTAAGGGTTCAGTTCAAAGTTCCATGAAGGTTCCTGATTACAACATGAAACCTTCTGAGTTCTTGGATGCAAATAAGCTTATAAGACAGTAAAAAAAAAGGAGCATGGCAAAAAAAAAAAAAAAAGGGTCTGTATTAAACAGATCTAAGTGACAACCATCTGTAGGTTGCAGGTTCAATCCTGGCCTATGGCGATAATATCATGAAGGCTCCTGAATTCAAAGAGAAGGTTCCTGAGTTTGACATCCAAAGAAGACTGTTGTATATATGATGAAGACAATAGTCCGAAATATACAAATTCTCATCTCAAAAATGAGGCCCCCTCTGACCAATCAGCTGGTCACATCAAGCCCTAGCACCTATATAATTGTTCCAACCCTATTGCCCTTATAGCAAACCCCCAAACCCTTTTTATCATATATGTGCTAGAAGGTGGTGACTGAGGGTCTTAGTGTACTGGGTATGATGTTAAACTGCATCTAATGGTGAAGTTTTAATTCTGGAATTCTGGGAAGTATGGAGTACCCCTTCATCGCCATATCTCAAGGTTAACTCTGAGTGGTAGTATCTGTTAGGGTTCTATCTTTGGGTTAAATAGAAATAATAAGTTAAAAAATGTTTTAAAAAAAGAATCGAGTTTGAAAAAAAAAAATTTGAATACCCATCAAGAATGAATAAAACAAAATTTCTTCAGCATAATATAATCCAACAAGGGTTGACATGCCATAAAATCCAACAAACCAATGTTAGCTTTAAGATTCTGAGGGAAATGATTTGAAGAAAATAATCTGTCTCATTCTCTATGTAGAATTTTCTTGCCTATAAACTAAATTTTTTAGGGGGGATTTTTTTTATTAGTTTTCATTGTAAGTCATCTTCTTTGTTTAAGTTGTTCAATTCAAGCATTTAAATTGTATATTTTTTGCAAAAGATTTTATCCTATAAGTCAGAAAAATATGGTAGATATCTGTATATCAATATATTGATCTACCTATCGTTCTATTTTGCTACTGATATTTTACTCACTGCAGTAAAAAAATCTATTAAAAGCTTAAATAATACAAATACACACAGAGAGGCTCATATGCATATGGAAACACACACACACACATATATATATGAGAGATAAATATGGAAATAAATACCATAAAATGTAGAAAATAAAAAACAAAGTATTTCAAAAAGATCAAGAATAAATTCATCTTTTTGAAATACTGTTTTTCTATTTTATATATATATATATATATATATATATATATATATATATATATATATATAGACACACACAAACACACATATATATACCTACAAACACATATGTATATATTCATGCACACATAGATACACACAATATATACACACATATTTCACATATATATCCACACATTATAAATAAACACACAGAGGAATGAGAGGAGGTATTTACTCACAAACAGGAGACAAAGTTGCGAGGATCGAACTTGCTATTCAGTAGTAATGGATCTGTGAGACTAACTTGTTAACTATTATATCATGATAGGATGTCCAAAAGAGGGATGGAGAGAATATACATTATTTTTTACAATTATTATTTACAAAAACTTATAAATTCTGGCATGTTCTCGCATTTGCTTTTTTTTTTATCTCATTTTATTTTTCTACTCGCTATTCAGTAGTGATGGATCTGTGAAATTAGCTTGCTAACCATTATACCACAATGGTATGCCCAAAAGAGGGATGAGAGTATATACATTAATTTTTACAATTATTATTTACAAGAAACTTCTAAATGCTGGCAGGTTCCCCCATTTGCTTTTTATATTTTTTTATCTCATTTTATTTTTCTGCCATCATCAACTCGGAATTCAGTAGTAATGGATCTGCGAAACTAGCATGCTAACCATTACACCATGATGGTATGCCCAAAAGAGGGATACACATTATTTTTACAATTATTATTTACAAGAAACTTATAAAGGTTGGCATGTTCCACCATTTGCTTTTTTTGTTTTCTTATCTCATTTTATTTTTCTACCATCATCCTCCTCATCACTATCATCAACTCGCTATTCAGTAGTAATGGATCTGTAATATTAGCTTAACCATTATACCACAATGGTATGCCCAAAAGACGGATGATAGTATATACATTGATTTTTACAATTATTATTTACAAGAAACTTTTAAATGCTGGCAGGTTCTTTTTTTCTTTTTTTTTTTTTTTTTAAATTTCATTTATTTGATCATCATCATCATCATCATCACATACAGGAATATTCAGTAGTAATGGATCTGTGAGACTAGCTTGCTAACCATTACATGTGCCCAAAAGAGTATTACATTATTTTTACAATTATTATTTACAAGAAACTTATAAATGCTAGCATGTTTCCCGACTTGCTTTTTTTTTATCTCATTTTATTTTTCTATTATCATCATCATCACACAGGAATATAATATCTAAAACTCTATTCATTACTATTCTATCATCATCATCATCATCATATGAGTACAATATCTAAAATTCTATTCATGACTGAATATCCGAGGCGATAGAATCATTTGGCTTCAAACTGAAACAAATAGTTTTTCATTTTCATTTTCATAATCAACCTAATTCGCTAAATTCAGTAATAATCACAGAAAATATGCATCAACTTTCAAAGTTATTTAAAAGCCAAAGAGTAAACAAAAACTAGGGGAGATGATCAGCGAAAAATCATCCCACCCCCACCCCTGGAAGTTCTTGTAATTGGTTGGGGGTGTAATGACGTTACACTGAATTACCTTCAGCCAGTGGGTACCTTCCACCCTCCCAAACACCCCCACCCCCACCCTGCCTGATAATATTTAAAAAGAAATTCAGATCCCTACTTAAACATCTGGGAGTGAAACACTTTTCCTAATTCTCATCGCTTAAATAAGGTTTTTCAATCTGCAATTATTGGAGTTAAGGTGCTTTTCTTAGTGAAGTGGGTGGAAAATATTTTTCAAGGATGTATGTTTGGTTTTTTTTTAATTTTATTTTCTTCTTTTTTTTTTTTTTAAGGTAATTAAAGATAAATTTATATTTCCTTCTTCAAAACAAAAAAAAAAAAAAAAAAAAAAAAAAAAGGAATGTCTAAGTGAAACTTTAATTTGCGACTGAATCAACAGTGCCTGAAAACGATTCCAAAAATCGATTTTTCCAATTTGACTAATTAATATTTTTTAACAAGTCACAAATCATGGAATTTGAAATTACCTATAATAAATTATTTTTTCAGATAGTTAATTCCTATGATGATATTTGATAAAAATAATTTTGCAGTTAAATTCCAATTATAAATATGGCAAGTGGCTATTATGTCTCATGGGGTTGGTTTAGCTCAGTTAGTAGAGCATCCACTTTGGGACCATAAGGTTTTGGGTTCAATACCAGCCCTTGCCAACTCAAATTCATATGATATATTTGATAAAAATAATTTTGCAGTTAAATTCCAATTATGAATAAGCAAGCAACTATTATGTCTAATGAGGTTGGTTTAGCTCAGTTGGTAGAGCATCCACCTTGAGACCACAAGGTTTTGAGTTTGTGGGGATTAAAAAATACGTTAATAGAATAAAAATAAAATAAAAAAACAACAAACTCCCATGGGACCTTGACCGGAAGAACCCCTTTGCGCATCTCCAACAAAAAGGACTGACTCCCTACCCCAAAAAAGATATCTCAGCCATTCGAACTGAGGCCACAACTAAGTGTGGTCGTTTCCTAGCCAGGGGGCATGTTCCCTCGCTACAGACGACTATGCCCTGTTCAATAAAGCCTAAGTTGTAAAACTACATCTTGCCTTTGTTCGTTCCTTTTCATTCCTTAAATTCCATTTCAGCTGACCAGCCCACAAGAATAAAGAACCAGCTTTATTGGGGATAAGATACCAGTACGAACAAAATTAACTTAGCCCCATAAGTTCGATACCAACCCTTGTCAAGTCAATTTTTTTCTGATAGATTTAACTCACTATTCAGTAGTGGTGGATCTTTAAGCCTAGCTTGTTAACCATTACACCATGACAGGACAACTCACATTAGCAGTTCAATACTGAGTTGAGCCAGTTTGTAGAGCATTCAGCTAGAAAGCACAAAATTCCTAGTTCAACACCGGCCCTTGCCAACTCAGCATATGAGTAGCACAGGATCTGTGCGGTAAAGTAAAGAGCTGATGGTAGGTGAGACGCTCCACCTCAAACACAAAACACAATCTTCTTTGTCTAGAGCTAGTGAAAAGGGGATAGACTCCCTCGCTGTATGGCTCATACCGACATTAAGCAGCCCCGATGACTGACAATTAATCTATAATAAAAATGAGATTGATATTAGTGAACTTATAACTCTATAAGAAGGAATGTCTATTTCTGGTAAGAAACAAATGGAAAACAGATACGATACGATTACCAAGCTCATTTATCAAATAAAAAGAAAAGAAATAAGCATTATCAGTGCTTTAAAATTCAAATCAGACTTGTCTACATTTGATTAATACTGTCACAGCCTATTTTAAAGTAAATGAAAAATTAATACTTTTGATAAGCATTCACATTTTTAAAAGGTAGGTTTTTTGTTTTTTTTTGGGGGGGGGTATAAAGTCCGATTGTTTTAAAGAGAAACAGTTGTCAGTGGAAGGAATATAAATACTCAGTACAGAGAGCTGAACTTTTAGACAACTCAAATCTGTACATAAATAGTTTATTTCACATTTAAAAAAAAGAACTTTTTTATAAATTTTTATTTTTACTCAAGTCAGCTAAATTCTTTTCTGTTGTTGTAGTCACCTTGACTTCAGTTATTTATTATATATGTGTGTGTGTGTGTATATATATATATATATATATATATATATATATACACGCATGTAAGTAAGACAAATTATATATATATATATATATATACATAAATATAATTATAATATATATATATATATATATATATATATAATATATATATATATATATATATAAATATATTTATATGAAAAAGGTGACTTACCAGTGAAATTGGTCACAATGGTTAGTTGATGCAAGTTTCACAATGATAAGACAGCGATATAACAAATAAAAGTGCTCAATACATGAGTGGAGCAAATTTATTATTATAATGGTACACAGTAATAACCTACTCGAGTTTCACCATAAGGATCTTCAGGGTAACCGGCTGTAATTAGTCAATATCTCGATTAATTCAGTGGTTTTAACCCTGAAGATCCTTATGTTGAAATTCAAGTAGGTTATTACTGTACCATATAATATATATATATATTATAATAATATACTATATATTATATATATATAATATATATTATATATATATATGTATATTTATAATACACATACACATTAAGTAAAAAAAATATATATATATACAACACACATGTAAGTAAGAAAATAAATATATATATAATATATATATATATACACACACACATGTAAGTAAAAAAAATGATATATAGATAGATAGATAAAAAGGTATGAAAACACACAATATTGTTAAAAATGAATATATTTTATATCATTTTCATAGCTAATATTGAACAATATTTCAATTATAAAAATCATCATCAATCATCATCATTTTAAGCCAGCTCTGATGATGACTATAACCCAGCAAAAATGGGACAACATAGAAAGATTTTTATTAAAGCAATATACTTAAAATGCTCTAAATTACAGAATACAGCCATTTCCTGTTCAATTTGTAACTGAATGGTAATTTTGTAGGGCTTGCATTTGTTCTTAAAGTCATTTTCTAATCATCCAAATTTTCAATATAATGGAGATGACTATGAAATGCTCATTTCAATCTTTCACTCCTTCCTAAAAAATATCAATATCATTATGAACCACACTTACAAAAGGTTCATGTTATCTAGTATTTCATAACAGTTGTGACTATTTCTATTTCACACTTCTTTTATCAGAAAACAATCCCAAAAGAGAATAAATGATTATTGTCTTCATTTAAACTTCAAAAGAAATTGGATTCCTGGTTATTGACTTAAAGGCCATGAATTTCTTTTTAATTCCAGAATTCTGTTCGTAATAATTCATTGTTTATAAAACTAAAGAAACAAGCATCTGGGACAGAATAGTAGTATAAGAATATAATATGTGGTTCTTATGATACATTAGAACACTCAAAGTAACCTTCCAGCATAGGTACATATATTTACATAAAATAATCCAGACAAAGAGTTACATATAATAACAAATACAACTTTATTGCCTGAGCACATGGAGAAGGACATACATACATGATAAGATACAATATGATACATAGATACAAAAGCAGATAGGACTAAAGTGCTGAAGAAGTGATAAAGAGTTCATGAAACTTTGTGCGCGATTCGAACCCTACCTGTCAGGCTGACAGGCGGACATTCTAACCACTACACTAGCTGGCTTCCCCAGAATCTCTTGTTTATTTTAAACACTTTTAATCTCCCAAAAATTGTCGGCCATTTCAAACATTGTTTGATCACTTCATACTGTCGTGCCATAAGTCACCCAAAAAGTGTGATATACATATCAGTTTAAAAAAAACAAGAGATTCTGGGGAAGCCAGCTAGTGTAGTGGTTAGAATGTCAGCCTGACAGGTAGGGTTTGAATCGCGCACAAAGCACTGCCCTGTCTATAGCTCTGCTGATGAGGCCTAATGGGCTGAAATGTACATACAGAGATCGACTTTTTCTCGATTTGTTTACGCTTTACATTTAAACCGATATGCACACCTAATTCATTTAATTATAATTAATTAATTAACAAATTAGGTATGACTTTAATTAAGCACATAATCTCCCAAAAATTGTCGGCCTTCGCCATTTCAAACACATTGTTTGACCACTTCATATATATATATATATATATATATATATATATTCATGAAGATTTTCATGTAACATAAATCTGATTGTGACTGAATGTTATGGTATTCATCTTCAAGTTATTTGAGTACAGGAAAGGTGTATATGAATATATATATATATATATATATATATATATACACACACACATATATGTGTATGAATGCATGCTGTGTATAATGAACACAGTAAAGCAAACATATACACATTTATCATTAACCAGAAACACACACATGTAAAAATATCTTTATATGGATAGAAACACATAACTACATCGAAGCAATTATACAAATAAATTCTCAAGAGCATAAAAGAATATTTTTTTAAATGATTACAAAATAAAACAAATTGATAAATGATAAAACCAAAATCAAATAAAAGACAAATAAAAGAAAAAATACAAATATAATAATAATAATAATAATAATAATAATAATAAAAATATACAACTTAAAAACCTAAAAAAAATATAAAGAATAAAAGATAATAAAACGAATATATAGAAAAATAATTTTATAAAATTTTTAAAAATATAGATAAGAGATTTATTTTTAACGTTTTAAATCCCAGGCAATGTCAGGTAGCTCTGCATATACACCTTTATCATTAACCATAAACACACACATGTAAAATATCTTTATATGGATAGAAACACATAACCACATTGAAGCAATTATATGAATAAATCCTCAAGAGCATAAAATTATGTTCACACAGATGGAAAGAGCTTTAATTTCTCTCATTTTAATTTTTCCAACATAAATTGTTTTGATGCAACATAAAAGAGTTAAATGATGCTCCAAAATTTAATCTGCAAAATGACAAAAATTTTAAAAAATAAAAATAAAAAACAAAAAAATAATTTTAAAAAAATAAATAAATAAAATTATAACACAGTAAAATCCTGAATTTCAATTTTTAGATTTTTCAGAATTTCCAACAAATTTCCACTCCACAGTTCAGCATCCGCAAGTGGCAGTTGCCCTCTACGTGGAAAGAAAACAACAACAACAGCAACTACAAGAAATAAAACCACACACACACACAAAAAAAAAGAAACGAAAAAAAGAAAGAAATTATAAATCGTGTAACAAGGATCTACTGGTGATTAACTCGGCTATTTAATATCCATTAGTCTCGTGTAAAGTCTAAAATGAACAAGACACATGACAGTTGGCATGAAAAGAGGCATCACTTTTCTGAAGAGAGAGGTACAGGCTGGAACCGGATTTCTAATAATGCTTCGTTACTTTCTGCTGCCTCTTACAGTGGAGCAAAAGAAAGGCCAAATTACAAACATTTTTAAGCTATAACATTTTACAGGTTTCGTAGCCTCTCCTGGCAACCTGTTATTCTAAATACCTTTGCATATTAGTCAGCTCCTAGAATACACTGACAAGATTTATAAATGAAGAGGAAATTTTATTCATTGAATGTAGCTGTTTTAATTCTCTTTTCTTTTTTTTTTTTCTTTAATTGTGAAACAGTGCAAATTAAGAGATTTAATTCTGGAAATACATTTCTAATGTACATGTAAAATTAAGAGTTGGATCATTTGGTTCTTTCGGATAAAGATTTAAAATAACTGCAGCTTGAGTAAATTTTTAATATCATAATTAATAATCTGTATAGATAATGCTGATAATTTATATCAAGGCTTATATGATTGTAATAAGTAATTGAGAGTTACCTCCCCTATTTTATTATTACCTCCTCTTTGAGGAACTCTTTGGTGTTTCTAAGAGTATACATATACAAAACAGATACATAAACTCATTATAAACGAAGTAGGATGTAGACTTGCATCCTAAGGAATGTCACTTACTGATTGCTGGTTGGGGAGGCAAAGCCCCCCACTTAATAGTAAGAGGCACAAGTATCTATACCATGTGAAGTGTTTGCCTGTCCCAGAGAAAGAGATAGAATTTTCTTGGGCTCCCATTTCAATAGTCTAGGCCTCTACTGGCAAAAACCTGCAGCAAGGGAAGATAACCCTATTGGACTCATGTCCACTCAGAATTACCATTTTACTGACCCAACATAATGAACTTTCAAAGTATGGAAAAATAAACAAAAAAAGAAAAAAAACGAGGAGTCACTACTAGAATAGGCTCAGTACTAATCAGTGATCATCCTCCACACATTACTACAACAACCAATATTACGTTTTTTATTTTGTTTTATGGAACATTGTTTATATTGAGTAATGTGTGAAAATAGTCCATTGTCTTCTTCTTCTTGATCTTAATGAACTTTTTGATGAAGGAACAATTGTTACATAATTGTTAGTACCCTAACAATTATGTACAGTTAGTGTAGAAACCAAAATGGCAGTTAGGAATTATGGCCAGTAGCCTTTGAGTATGATGTCATGGAGGATTGAGTGACATGTCTTGATCTCATCTTGATCTCTTTTCCAGTGGATACCATGAGAATCAGTAGAGAAATGAAAAGAAGGTTTCTTCCGGTTTAGATTAGAAAGAGTTAGTTCAGTTAGTATTGGCCAAAACACAGAGAGATCAAGTCACGCTTAAGCGCGTTGCCATACTCAATCTGCGCAGGTAGTCTAGATGGGGATTTCAAAATAAAAGATGATATAAAGATAATATAAATCGAAGTCTTGGGTTATTTATATAAAAACTACCAGTGACCCAGGGCTTATGATAGACGAGAAATCCCCAATGAAAGACCAGACATGAAGTTCCCAAATGGAAAGTTCCATACACTAGAAGAAGAACATAAGATACCAAAGATGATCATAAAAAGAAGAATAAGAGAGTATACAACACAATCAGCAAAAATCAAGTTGAAAGATGGTTCAAGAAGTTCATATTTGGCAATACAAACCTCACAGATGAAGAAAGAAGAGATCAACCATCAAATTTCAACAAACAGGCACTTTTGGCAGCCGTGGAAGAAGACAAAAGCTTGAATGTTGGCTGAAGATTTCAATGTGGACCAGTCAACCATCGTTCATCGTCTCAAAAGTTGTCCCCCACAAACTCTTTGATAACAACAAAGCTGAACGTGCTTGAATTTTTACCAATTTACCACAATAATTATGCACCAACCAAAATGTTGGACATGAATTTCTCAATTATAAATCCTTTCATATAATGAAACATAAGAGGCTATGGAGATCATAAATGCATTTTCTTCATTCTCACTCCATTGTAGAGTACATAAGAGACTAATAAGAGATTTAATGACTAAAATTAAATACTAAAATATTCCTTACTTGTGGGATTGAATTATGTTTGAAAAATAATTAATTTTCATCGTTTAAATTAGCAGTAATTTGCAATTAACTCACAAAACAACCCATCTCACACTTACCTTATAATATATCAATTTCCATCCCCTCTATATATTTCATTCCCCCCTCCCCACTAAATTCTTAGTATATCTGAGAGCAATGAGCATGAGAATAAGCTGCCACCACCATTAAATCAGCAGTCAGGATAAATCTTTCTTTACCATTTTCTTTAGCTAATAACAATCCCTGGCTCCTCTGCTTCTCTTTCACTTCTGTCATGGTAAAAATTGTCAATAGTGTTTTTTTGTTCATTTAAATACCAAAGAAGTATGAAAAACATTTTACGTTATTTTCAAAACTTTTTTCACTACAGTTTTGTTTGAGAGAGATTATTTTTGATATTACGTAAAATAATGATTTTCAGTCATCCCCACAAATTAACTTCTCAACACCATAGCTATTAATAGAATTCTAAGAATCAGTCCATTTAAATTTAGATTTGGTCAAATTTTCCCTTTCTTAGAAATCTTACAAAATGATTTTAAGGATTTTTTTTTTAATTCTCAGGACATATTTCTTTTTAAAAATTAATTTGCTTTGCAAACTCATTTCTTTTCTGATCATAATGGGTGCTTAATGGGTGACTGAACGGGTCACATTTTTTTGTATACATATAAATGCATACAAACACATGTTATAGTCTGTTGTGGCCTGGTTAGGGGCCAGAATAAAGACACAAGAGAGGAAATGAGTTAAACAAATATATTAACAAAGAACAGTAGTACAAATATATACAAATGAGATGGTTACACACAAGTCTGTCTTTTCAGCTATCCACTGAAATATTAACTCTTGCTTAAGTGCAGAACCTGCCGCTATTTATGGGAGAGTTTATACGTGCGTGGTAAATTACCATAACACTAAGAAATGCTGATTATCACAGTTAAGAGATATCTAATTTTCATAATGACTTTTAAAATTTTAACTCTTTGCCAACCAAATTTTTCTGACCCCACTTCTAATTATTAGGTATTTTAGTAGTCGTTCTTGGGGTTGAGGAGCAAACATCATTACCCAAGCATACATCCTGGGTTCATTTCATAATGAAAAGTTGAATGTATAGATTTACTTAACTCTTTGCCCACTAAATTTCACCCACGGCTGTACCAAAATTTCTTGGTGTTTTTTTATCTGCATGATGGGATATTTCAAAGTTCACTATCTATTCACCTCAGAACACATTCTATTCAAATAAAGTCCTATCATTATTGTAATCTGACCCTTCTGCTCAATTATAATGAACTAACCATCAGTTTTTGTACAGAGGTGGGAGAGCTGCTGTGATCTGTTTAAAGATAGCAAAAAGGTTCAAGCATGATTTTCAGTAAATTTATCTCTGATATTAACTATTTGCCTACCAAATTTCCCCCACAGCTGTACCAAATTTTCTTGGTGCTTTTCACCTGCTGTATGATGAGATATTTCAAAGTTCACTATCTATTCACCTCAGAACACATTCTATTCAAATAAAGTCCTATTATTATTATTGTAATCTGAGTGACACATATGAGGGCCACTGCCATTGACTTACAGTAGGATCGAAGTGGTAGTCAAACATAGTCATTTACCAATCACCAAAAAAAATAATATGAATATACTTATCCTTAAATAGATTATTTCAGAACAAACTGACTTCCTTGTCACAAGTTATCTTTAAAACCAATATTGATTCTATTGAATATACTTTATCCAATGACAATAAATTATAGCAAAGATAAAGATTTTGACAATGTATTTTTCACTATCAGTGTTTGGACCAAATTAGGTTACTTTTTCTCTGACTAAGGTATTGTATAATGTCAGAAAATCAAATATCAACTAGAGAAAATGATAAGACAGATTACTTTTATTTTTCATAAGAAACACTGTCATAAAATTCATAAAAAAAAAAGATAATGTATTTTTACATTGAATAAATACAGACTTTTTCATTAAAAATTTTTTGCTAAATGTAAAAAAAAAAAAAATAGTTCCCTATAATAACAAAACATACTAGCAGGACCTGTATATATACTACAGTATGATAATTTAATCATTACAAAATTAATAAGAATTAAAGAGAATGTATTTTTACATTGAATAAATACAGACTTTTTCATTAAAAAGTTTTTTTTGATAAATGTAAAAAAAAATAGTTCCCTATAATAACAAAACATACTAGCAGGACCTGTATGTATATATATATATATATATATATATATATATATATATACCACAGTATGATAATTTAATTATTACAAAATTCATGAAAATTAAAGATTTTTACATTGAACTTAGACTTTTTCATTAAAAAAAAGTTCCCTATAATAACAAAATATACTAGCAGGACCTGTAGATATAACACAGTATAATTTGATTATTACATTATTTGAAATGTTTACTTAAGAGCTATTACCAAATAGTTCAATTTGTAAAAAGTATGATAATCTTAATTTAACTCTCTCTTACTCTTTTTTTTCTTTCTTTTTATTATGTTCAGTTAAAACAGATAAGCATTATCGTTTCCATACATTCACTCCCCTCTCTCTATCTTTCCCATATTATTTCTTTCTTTATATCTTTCTTCTTATATTTTTCTCTGTAGCATGTCCTTTTTCTTCCCTTTCTTTCTTTATAATAAAAACGGAATGGTCCATTATTTTGCTGAGGTAACAACACTCATAAGAAATAAGAATTCAATGGATAGGCAACACCAGATAATGAGGATTTAAATTCTTGGATGATTTGGACTGTCCCATTTTTGACCAGAAGGTGTTGCAAGATGTTTAAGGAACATGGATATTAATATAGAGATGAATTACTTGAGGTTTAGTTCCTAAATTGAAAGTTTTACTATTAAATGTTACTTATGTAAATAATAATAACTATATCATTGAATTAGTCATGTCAGTATATTTAAAACATGTTTGTTTACAAGGTTGTCATAATCTCATTGTGCAAACGTTTCAAGAAGGCTGCAGGGCACATTGACCAAAACATTGTGTATATCGCAATAAAGAGAAGGACAACAGTCCAAAAAATTAAAATGATACAAATTATCATGCCTCATCACAAAATTTAACACAAATAGAGAAGAGTTGCATCAGTTTGAGAAGAAACACTTTAAGAAGGCCAGAGAGCATATGGGCCAAAACATTGTGTATATAACAATAAAGATGAGGACAATAGTCCAAATAATCCACATTATCAAGCCTCGTCACAAAATTTTAGACAAATAAAAATATGTCACATCAGTTTTTAAAGAAACACCTTATGATAGCCAGAGAGCACATAGGCCAAAACATTGTGAATATAACAATAAAGGTGAGGACAACAGTCCAAAAATTCCAAATAATAAAAAGTAGCAAAACTCATCTCAAAAATTGTATATAACAATAAAGATGAGGACAACAGTCCGAAAATTCCAAACAATAAAAAGTATCAAAACTCATCTCAAAAATTTTATATAACAATGAAGTTGAGGACAACAGTCCGAAAAATCCAAATAATCCTTATCTAAAAAATTCAGACAAATATTGATCTTTTTATCTTGTGTATGAAAAAGAAAAATTCAGTCAGCGTCTAAGAATGAAAGCAAATAAAACTTCAACTATCGGAAATATGTGCAATTCTATTTATGACTCATGTTAACTAAATACGGAAGTGTTCCCTTCAAAACGGACTGTATCAGTTTGGAAAAATAATAATGAAAGAAAAGATTTCTTGTGTAAGCAGCCTTCTAGTTTTAGATTGGTAATCACTTATAATAAGAGCTTATGAAGTTACTGGTTCTAATTAAACTCACTACTCGTCAAGCACTCTTTGAGTTCTTAAGATTTGAGCCCACCAAAAAACACTAGGGTTTGTTTGTTTTTGCCTGTGTTTCGCAGACAGTTAATTATAAGGCGACTCACTCTTGAACGACATTGGCATTGGGAGAGAGCAGGATCGCAAGGAAACTGCCGGTTTTGTCACAGACTAGTTATTGGCCAGGAAGTTCATTGGTGCAGTAGCAGATGCAGGCTAGAGACAAAGATAGTTAGTACTGAGACTTCCTTTAAAAACTACTATTTCGTCTGTCTTCCCCTTTCCCCTCTTGCTGTGGCTTAGCACAAAAGCAGATATTATTAAAGAAAAATTGGTATTTGGTTTTATAAAAAAAAAAAAAAAAAAAAAAAAAAGGTAAGAAAAAATTTCTTTCTTTCAGTTAATCAATTCTTTTGGTACTGTTCTTTAATTATCAGGCAGACAGTTCAGTCTCGGCCCTTTTCTTGAAAATGTTGTAATGAAGGAGACGAAGAAGAAGAAGAAAAAGTATCAACAAAGACGGAATGTTAGTCCAGCTAAATTAAATGAAAAGCAATGATTACTCATCTCTGAAATACAAAGTGATATAAGAGTCACTATTAAATGATAATCATCGTTTATCACTGTCTAAATTGCCGTTACATTCCTCTTCGTATGATTCAAGGCCATAATCTTCAGAAGGATTCTTACCATCTTCAGCTTTGGCAGTTTTCTTTTCATGTTCACTAAATTGAAATTTTTTTTTTTTTTGAAGACTACACTTCGGTAATAGTCATTCTTGAAGAATTACTCACTGCTTTTGTTAATTTTACTTTTTCTTTCAGTCTTTTAGCATTTTCGTTCCTCATTTTCCTTTGCATGTAATTTACAAGCAAAGTCATCTACCAAATCTTAAAGTGGATGAAAGGGTTTACCGAAATTCTTTTTTTTTTTTTTTTTTTCCTCATTTAATATTTCGGCTCAAAAAGAACTCTTCTGAAGATGTACACACTATTCATTAATACAATCTTTTTCTTTCTTCCTTTATGTTTTTTTTTGTTAATACTTAGGGCCAATTTAGCTCAATTGGTAGAGCATCCACCTTGGAATCACAAGTAATATTTAGTATTCAGAGATGCTGATACGTACACATCCTGCATCCCTGATGCACAAAAATCTAAAAGGACAGAGTAAAACCATATCCATGCATCCCAGTGTTTTTCTTTTTTCTTCCTTCACCATTTCAAGCTAACTGTAAATACATTTCAATAGTTTCTTAGAAATGAATTACATAGGATAAGTTATAAGGTAGGAGTTAGACGGCTTTAGTTGGGACCCATAAATTTTCCCGGGGACTCATTCAAAACAAATATGGGCATTCCAGGATGCACTAAATCAAAAAGCTATCAGCATTCACTTGTATTCAATACTTAAATATATCTGAAAACAAATATTGAAAATAACTGTAATAGATCTGAAATAAAATTTAAAAAAGGTTTTGAGTTCAAACCCTCCTACCAGCTTCTAAACTATGATGGATTTATTTATACATATTCAATTAATTTACAGAAGTTGACGGTTTAGCTTAATCAGTAGGAACCACAAGGTACCAGGTTCAATACCAGCCCTTGACAACCTAGAGAGCATGAGTATTGCAGCTTTGATCTATTCAGTGGAGAGCTGATGGTAAGTGTGGAGCTCCACCTGCTAAGACAATGTACCTGATCTAATGCTAGTGAAAAGAGGATAGACTCCCTCACTGTCTGGCTGATACTGATAATAGGCCACTCTGCCAACTTTTCTTTACATGTCAGATGATAACTTATTCCTCCTCATCACAATTGAACTATTATCTAATACTTAAATTACTACAAGAAAGTATTCACTGCTAATCAGTAGATTTATAAACTATATGGATCTAACATAATAGCAAAGTTAAGGTCATGGTGGAGCGCCTAGGTAGGTGTGGCACTCCACCTCAGAAAAAACAATCTCCCTGGTCTAGTGCTAGCGAAAAGGCAATAGACTGCTGGCTGCTACAAACAATTGGCCACTCTGCCAACTTTACTTATTTTTATCTATGGCAAAACATCATTAGAATTATGGTAAGAAAAAGTATTAGCTAGCTTAAAAGCCGTCCATTGGGTGGTAATCAAGCTATGGAAGTGTAAACCATTATCAAGACTTACTTTTTTTTCAAAAATGGAAGTGTAATATTTTCATTTTTTTCAAAAATGGAAGTGTAATATTTTCATTTTTTTCAAGAATGGAAGTGTAATATTTTCATTTTTTTCAAAAATGGAAGTGTAAACCATTTTCAAAAATGGAAGTGTAATATTTTCATTTTTTTTCAAAAATGGAAGTGTAATATTTTCATTTTTTTCAAAATGGAAGTGTAATATTTTCATTTTTTTCAAAAATGGAAGTGTAATATTTTCATTTTTTTCAAAATGGAAGTGTAATATTTCATTTTTTCAAGAATGGAAGTGTAAACCATTTTCAAAAATGGAAGTGTAATATTTTCATTTTTTTCAAAAATGGAAGTGTAATATTTTCATTTTTTTCAAGAATGGAAGTGTAAACCATTTTCAAAAATGGAAGTGTAATATTTTCATTTTTTTCAAAAATGGAAGTGTAATATTTTCATTTTTTTCAAGAATGGAAGTGTAAACCATTTTCAAAAATGGAATTGTAATATTTTCATTTTTTTCAAAAATGGAAGTGTAATATTTTCATTTTTTTCAAAAATGGAAGTGTAAACCATTATGAAGACCCAATTATTTTCCCTCTTCTCTACAACCACAAATCAAGAAAATTTCAAATCTATTGACATGTAAATTTCCACTGAGAAAAAGTTCTTTAAGAAATTTTCTGTTCTTATTTCAAGTTAATTCTTAAAATAGAAACAGAAAAATTTCCTGACATCACACCAGGCCAGATTAACACAAGGTCTTTTTTATCTAAGGATGTTTTTTGTTTTTTATGAGGCATCAAGCTAGGATCAAACTCACTATTCAGTAGTTATGGATCTACAAGACTATCTTGCTAACTACCATTACACCACAATGGGACATTGGCTGTTTTATTTCTTTACACAAATCAGTTAATATCTGTCTTGCCCCCCCCCCCCATCCATAAAAGATATCTGCACATGACCATGCATCCAATTAGAAAATAGGGTAATTTTTATATCAACTTGAATGTCCTGGGTATGGCATTAAACTAATGGGGAAGTTCAAATTTTCTAGCTTTGGGGAGTGTGGAGTACCCCTTCATTACCATTACTCCCAGGTCCACTCTGACCCGGAATAGTAATGCCAAGTTCGGCCCCCATCTTATAGGTTAAATAGAAAAAATAAGTTTTAAAAAAAACTTGTTTAAAAACAAAATTGAATTTCCATCTAGCATGAATAGAACAAAATAGCTTTGGCATAAAAATAACCCAACAAGGGTTGACATGCCATAAAATCCAATAAACAAAACTAAACCATATCCACTTCGATGTATAGTAAATTTAATATCCAAATGATGTTTCTATCTTTGAAGCTTTGGGTGGGGAGAGTACCCCTTCATTACCATTACTCCCAGGTTCACTCTGACACAGAATGGTAATACCAAGTTCGGCTCCCATCTTATAGGATTAATAGAAAAATATTTTTTTTTAAATCTTGTTAAAAAAAAAATTTGATTACCCATCAAGCCTGAATAGAACAAAACGTCTTTGGCATAAAATAACCCAACAAGGGTTGACATGCCATAAAATCCAATAAATGAACCATATCCAGTTGGATGTATAGTAAAGAAGTCAATGTGCTAATGATGTTTCTATCTTTGGAGTTTTGGGGAGTGTGGAGTACCCCTTCATCACCATTACTCCCAGGTCCACTATGACCCAGAATGGTAATACTATGTTAGGCTCCTATCTTATACTAAATAGAAAAAATAAGTTTTTTTAAAAACTTGTTAAAAAAAAAAATTTTGAATTTCTATCTAGCATGAATAGAACAAAACGTCTTTGGCATAAAATAACCCAACAAGTGTTGACATGCCATAAAATCCAATAAACATCCAGTTGGATGTATAGTAAAGAAGTCAATGTCCTAATGCTGTTTCTATCTTTGGTTTTGAAGTGCTTACTTAAGATAAATTTCTATTTCTTATCTTAATGAACCAAATCAAAAGCTAAAAAGGAATCAAAGAGAATTCACTTAAGGGAGGAACTTGAAGCTGGAGATGATTAAAAAAAATAGCAAAAGGAAGGCAGAAAAAGAATGACAGAATTAGAGAAGAGATAGAAAGAGAACATCCATACGCTAGAAAGTAAAGTGAGATAAAAGAGAAAAAAAAGCATCAAGACTCACATATCATATATACTCAAGATTTCTTTTTTAAAATTATTACATAATCATGATCATTGCGCTGTGTAAATTTAAGACTGGGTATCAGATATCATATAACATTTGGTATATTTAAGGTTTTACAGAATGCAAGAAAATCTATACCTTTTTTTTTTTAAAGTCTTTTTTTAAATTACTAAGAAGAGAATGGCAATGAAAAAAAAGCTCATATAAGCAACACAGAAAAATGTCAGATTGTTTTTAATTCAATAAAACTATGTAGTTTATTTCCACATTACTTGAACAAGCTAAGCGATTGTCATACTGAAAGATGGAAAATTTACAATTTCTCTGAATGTTTGAATGTTGTAC
Organism: Doryteuthis pealeii; assembly: GCA_023376005.1. Taxonomy (NCBI): domain Eukaryota; kingdom Metazoa; phylum Mollusca; class Cephalopoda; order Myopsida; family Loliginidae; genus Doryteuthis; species Doryteuthis pealeii. The sequence continues at coordinate 75,865,198 of CM042163.1, read as the reverse complement.
AGAACACAATGAAGATGAGGACAATAGTCCAGATAACGCAGATAATACTAATGGGAAATTTACAGTATGAATAATTCTGATTTTTCGGATTATTGTCTTCATCTTTATTTTGTATAAAGACAATGTTCAGGCCAAAAATTTGTTCAGTTGGGACTCACCAGATATAGGATGTAAAATTCTTATATTAAAGTGAGAAGGCTTAAAGTAACTTTCCAGCATGGGTACATAAAACATTCTGACAAAGTTGTAGAATAATAACAATATTTATTCTGTAAGTGACGGAGAAATACATACAAGACAAGTATACATAGTTAACAAGTATAAAGAAAGTAGGACTTCATCCTACAGAAGTGATGGGGAGTCCTGAAGGAATGTCACTTACTTATAGCAGGCTGGGAGGCAAAGCCCCCCACATAAAAGGTAGAAACACAATTGTCTAACCCATGAGTCGTGTTTGCAGTCCCGGAGAAAAGAGAACTAAAAATTTACGGTTTTGCTGACTAAATACCATGAGCCCTTAGTGGCAGAAAACCTGCAGCAAGGGAAGATAACCCTTCTGGACCAAACAGGGGCAAACAATTGCTACAATAACCTCGGGCTCTGTTCAATGTTTTTTCTTAAATTTCCTTAAAATAGGTTATCTTCAGATGATTTCCCATGAATTCAAATGTGGTTTCAGAGCTAAATAAAAAATAAATTAAAAAAAAAAACAACATCTGAACAGAGCCTGAGGTTACAGTGGCCTGAACCTTGTGTTTATACACGGTAAAGATGAAGATAACTGTCTGAAATATCAAAATTATTTATATCAAGCTTCATCCCATAAATACGTATAAGTATATGGGAAATTTACATTTCATTTTCATGAGCATGTAGAAATTGAATGGTTATTTTATAAAATTCCCAAAACAGATTTATCAATTTCTACGAGGGTAACCACAAAGGTAACCATGATCATTGCATGATGTAAATTCAAGACTGGACATCAGATATCAGATATATAACATTTGGTATATTCAAGATTCTGAAAAATGCAAGAAAATCTTTACTTTTTAAAAAATTCCTAAGAAGAGATGGGCAATGGAAAAAAATCATATGCAACACAAAAAAAAAAAAAATACCATTCTAGATTATTTCATTACATTAAAACTTAAATACTAATGCTTGGAGGGTGCATATTCTTGCTATATATATCTTATTATAATGGAGATTGTGTATTTGTCTGTAACCGAAACTATATCACTACTCCTGTCACAATTCCCTTTGTTATTTACGTCACATTCTCCATGATTATTACTTCTATTTAAACCTCAATTATTGATAAAACTGTTTTACATTATTAATACTGTTGGCTTTATCTACATACTAATAGTATTCAACTGTAATTATATATACAACAAAATAGCGGTTTACAGTGTAAATGGGAAGGTTAATTTGCATATTGATATTAAAAATTTAATTTTAATAAATATGTGCTATGTATTATTGATTTCTAATTCTTTGGTTTTATCTTAATGAATATGATCAAAAATCTTGGAGATAAATATTAAAAGAAATCCATTAACAAAAAGAAATAACTGTAATTTTATTCTGAACTTCCTATATTATTCTTTACTTCCTATTTTAATGAGATAGTTTAAAATATAAAGTATCTTTAGCCTTTCTAATCTAATCTAATATTTTATTATATCATATGTTAAATACTTGCACCCGGAGGTGCATATATTTACTAGTATATTCAATTTTATATAGAAACCAAATAAATATATAATTAAAATAAGTGTAATCTTTTTATATGTGTTCTTCTTTACTTTTGTTAGTCTTTTTCTAATTTGATATATTTCATTACATTAAAATTTAAATATTTACACTTGGAAGGTGCATATTCTTGTTAGTTGTTGGCATCCCTCTACAAGAGACAATGGAGTAGTGTCAAAGTTTTTTGAGGTTTTTGTGTCATTCTTCACTCGCTGGAAGGGAATGATTGCAGTTAAATGGATGACAACGACAGGTGCACCAATGATTTCACATACCACACGTCAATACAATCCTTCATCACCTTTCTGAATCTTTCATTTCACTTTTAATACCACTGAATAGTGTTTGCTAAAATACAGAGGAAAATAATTCACTTATTATTTATTCAGTACCTTCATCAACTTACTGTTTGTACATGTTAACCCTTTCTCTTTGAAGAGTCTTATAAAGATGTGAACAAAAATATACCCTTGAATTCTTATGTAACTGAGCAACTAAGGAAATATTATTGGAAGGGATATACACTGCCCAATAAAATATAATTAAAATAAGTGTAATCTTTTTATATGCGTTCTTATTTACTTTTGTTAGTCTTTTTCTAATTTGATATATTTCATTACATTAAAATTTAAATATTTACACTTGGAAGGTGCATATTCTTGTTAGTTGTTGGCTTCCCTCTACGAGAGACAATGGAGTAGTGTCAAAGTTTTTTTTTTTTTTTAACTACATAGCATGCTAGTCTATTTAATTTAAAAGAAAAAAGAATTTGTATCATTTGGATTATTCAGACCATTGTCCTCATCTTTATTATTATCTGTACAATGTTTCAGCCGATCTACCCACTGGCCTTCTTCAGGTATTTATTGTCAAACTCGGGAACCTTCTTGTCATAATCAGGAGCTTTCATAGAACTCTGAACCCAACACTTTATCCAATTCATGGGGGTATACTGTTCTTATTCCACAAACCATGACTGGGTACACTTTCTCAACTCCTCCAGCAAAACTTTCCTTCAGCCAGGATTGAACCTGAAGCCTAGAGATAACTGTCATTTAGAACTGTCATAACTTAACACCTATATCCACTACGCCATGCGTCCAAGAATTTTTTCAATGGAAGTCTTTCTCAACTCCTCCAGCAAAACTTTCCTTCGTTTCCTTTTTCCCAAGAGAAAGAAAAACTTCTGAAAACTTTTGATATTTTCAATTAATTTTTCACTCTCTTTAATTGGAGGAGAGAAGATCTGAGAGAGAACTCTCAAGTAATTAGTACTTGTGAAGTGTAAGTGACCTCTGACCCGATGAATTACTGACAAGTACTGATCAGGTAAATAAGCAATTAATCCATTCAAGAAACTGAGTGAATAATTATAAAGTGACCAGAAAATCAGAAAAGAAGAAGAGGAACAAAAGGAGGGGTTGGGTGTTGCGCGGGTGAGGGGGATGGTGAAGAAAAAAAAAGAAAGAGATTTATAAATGAATAAATAAAAATAGAGATAAAATAGAATTAAAATTATATATATATATATATATATAAAAGAAAAAATAAATATGTTATAACTAAGAAGAGAAAAGCAACAATCCATTTTTTTCTTTTTTTTTTTTTCTCAATTCTACATAGGTTTTCAATTTTCGACTCACCAAGCAGAGTTGGGTGGTGTCAAAATGAGAGCAAGATAATTAACACAGAACTGTAAGCACAAAACTGACAAAGACACACACACTCATACGTACATACACATAAATACACACACACACACACACTGACCAGGCAGAATAAACAAAAATAAAATGAAGTAAAAAAGGAAAAAAGAAAGAAAAAAATGGATGTCTGTACCAAACACATTGATGAAGAAAAACAATGTCATGCTGACATGATGTTTTTACACTGATTTTATTAGGTTTATGGATTTTTTCATTTTTTTTTTCTATCATTTTTTTTTTTTTGTTTTGTTTTTTTGCTGGCTGTTTTTTTTTCTAGCTGTTTTTTTTGCTAGCTGTTTTTTTTTGCTAGCTGTTTTTTGGTTTTTTTTTTGATAGCTGGTTTGTTTTTTTTTTAAAGAAGTTTTTGATTTTTAGTGTTTGGGTTGGAGCAGTGATTGTCTGTTTATTTTACTTTAATTTTTTTATTTTTTATTTTTTATTCTTATTTACTTTTCATTTATTCCTATTTTTTATTTATTTATTTATTTATCCATTTTCTTTTTTTTGAAAAGATAGAAAATGAAAAAGGTCATCTGACTTAATACAAGGGCTAATTAGAAAAATTCTCATTCTTCTGATCTTCCCCAATTAAAGACTGAAATAAATTTTAAAATTAACACCAGTTTTTGAATGGTAAACAATTCCTACATTAGTTTGACAGTCGTACGAATAATGAGATTTGGCTGAGGCTTTTCGTTTTCCTCTTGTTTGTTTGTTTGTTTTTATCTTTTTGCTTTATCTCTAATTTTATAGATATTTTCCGCTGTTTTTATTTTTATTTCATTTTTTAAAATTATTTAGATATTTTTTTCCCCCTTTTTCTTGTGTCATTCTTCATTCGCTGGAAGGGAATGATTGCAGTTAAATGGATGACAACGACAGGTGCACCAATGATTTCACATACCACATGTCAATACAATCCTTCATCACCTTTCTGAATCTTTCATTTCACTTTTAATACCACTGAATAGTGTTTGCTAAAATACAGAGGAAAATAATTCACTTATTATTTATTCAGTACCTTCATCAACTTACTGTTTGTACATGTTAACCCTTTCTCTTTGAAGAGTCTTATAAAGATGTGAGCAAAAATATACCATTGAATTCTTATGTAATTGAGCAACTAAGGAAAATATTATTGGAAGTGTTATACACTGCTTTTTGAACTCGAGCCATAAATGGTAAGAGTGATTGTCTGAATATACGAAATATTATTGTAAGTTTTATACACTGCTTTATTTAAACTAGCATCATAAATGGGTAAGGGTGATTGTTGAGATATACAAAATATTATTGAAGTGTTATACACTGCTTTATTTGAACTAGAGTCATACATGGGTAAGGGTGATTGTTTGAGAGATTTGAAATTATTGGAAGTGATACACTGCTTTATTTGAACTCGAGCCATAAATAGGTAAGGGTGATTGTTGAGAGATTTGAAACATTATTGGAAGTGTTATACACTGCTTTATTTGAACTAGAGTCATACATGGGTAAGGGTGATTGTTTGAGAGATTTGAAACATTATTGGAAGTGATACACTGCTTTATTTGAACTAGAGTCATACATGGGTAAGGGTGATTGTTTGAGAGATTTGAAACATTATTGGAAGTGATACACTGCTTTATTTGAACTCGAGCCATAAATAGGTAAGGGTGATTGTTTGAGAGATTTGAAACATTATTGGAAGTGTTATACACTGCTTTATTTGAACTCGAGCCATAAATGGGTAAGGGTGATTGTTTGAGAGATTTGAACATTATTGGAAGTGTTATACACTGCTTTATTTGAACTAGAGTCATACATGGGTAAGGGTGATTGTTTGAGAGATTTGAAACATTATTGAAGTGATACACTGCTTTATTTGAACTTGAGCCATAAATGGTAAGGGTGATTGTTTGAGAGATTTGAAACATTATTGGAAGTGTTATACACTGCTTTATTTGAACTAGAGTCATACATGGGTAAGGGTGATTGTTTGAGAGATTTGAAACATTATTGGAAGTGATACACTGCTTTATTTGAACTCGAGCCATAAATAGGTAAGGGTGATTGTTTGAGAGATTTGAAACATTATTGGAAGTGTTATACACTGCTTATTTGAACTCGAGCCATAAATGGGTAATGGTGATTGTTTGAGAGATTTGAAACATTATTGGAAGTGTTATACACTGCTTTATTTGAACTAGAGTCATACATGGGTAAGGGTGATTGTTGAGAGAGATTTGAAACATTATTGGAAGTGATACACTGCTTTATTTGAACTCGAGCCATAAATAGGTAAGGGTGATTGTTTGAGAGATTTGAAACATTATTGGAAGTGTTATACACTGCTTTATTTGAACTCGAGCCATAAATGGGTAAGGTGATTGTTTGAGAGATTTGAAACATTATTGGAAGTGTTATACACTGCTTTATTTGAACTCGAGCCATAAATGGGTAAGGGTGATTGTCCGAGATATACGAAATATTATTGGAAGTGTTATACACTGCTTTATTTAAACTAGTGTCATAAATGGGTAAGGGTGATTGTCCGAGAGATTCAAATTTTTTTATAACACATTTTTCTATTTAACCCATAGATGGGACCCTAACAGGTACTACCGCTCCGAGTCAGAGTGGACATCAGAGCAATGGTGATAAAGGGGTGCTCCACATTCCTAAACCAGAAATGGAACCTTACAATCAGATAGAGTTTAACGTCATTCCCAGGACATGAAGACTCTCAGCCACCGCCTTCAAGCACCCATATGATAAAAAGGGTTGGGGCTTGCCATAAGGGCAATAGGGTTGGGGCAATCATATAGATGCTAGGGCTTGACATGATTAGTTGATTAAATGCATGGGCTTGAGTTTTGTTTTGAAATTAATCAAGACTAATAGGCATATATAAAATAAAAAGTAAAATTGTCCGGGTGGTCCTAAAGTCGGTATTAGCCAATCAGTGTGGGAGTCTATCCCCTTTTCACTAGCGCTAGACCAAGGAGATTGTTTTTGCATCTGAGGTGGAGTGCCACACCTACCAGATCCCTGTACTACTCATACGCTGAGTTGGCAAGAGCCGGTATCGAATTAGGAACCTTGTGGTTTCTAGCCGAACGCTCTACCGACTGAGCTAACCCAGATTTCATTTTAAATAAAAGAATACCTGCATCAAAGTGAATAATGATTTTATTGCAAACAAGCTTGTCTTTTTGATGACTCATAAACATTGCAGGGCATATGCATAGAGTACAAGGCTAGGAACAATACGAACCAGTTAAGTGTCAGTATTTTCAAAGCCGTCACCGTCGTTTTATTTGTGGCAAAATTTTCATTGTTTCTTTACCAATTTGCCTCCTGTTGATTCTTCAAAAATTCCTCCCACAGAAATAATTGAAAATAGGAAGCACAAATATTATTCAAGAATCATTTGAAAATTGGCAGTATTCTTTACCTTTTTTTTTGGTTCTTTTTACCTGCAGCAAAAATTAAATTCATGAATTTATCTTTTAAAGAGGTTTTGCTTTAGTTTCTTTTCATTCTAAACTGCTTTCAGCAGTTGCATGTCACTAACACCAGTTTTCTTTCTTTCTAATTCTGACAGTCATATTCATACCACATTAGTATTGTTGATTTCTTTCCTATTTTAATCTGACCACAGAAGTCAAAGCTTTTTAATATCATTTTTTTTTTGTCTTAAGTTTTTAGATGAATTCAGAGTTTTCCTTCTCCTAGACTACCTAACCAAGGTTAAAGGGCCCAGTCTGCCCTACTATTTAACCATATCTTTTTTTTTTAAGATCACTAATTAGGACCGAGTCTATTCTATTGATGACCGCCCCAAGCGGAGTTTAACAGGTTTAATTCAGAATTTTCCTTTTCCTATACTGATTGCTTAACCAAGGTTAAAGAGCCCAGTCTGCCCTACTATTTAACCATATCTTTTTTTTTTTTAAGATCACTAATTAGGACCGAGTCTATTCTATTGATGACCGCCCCAAGCGGAGTTTAACAAGTTTAATTCAGAGTTTTCCTTTTCCTATACTGGTTGCTTAATCAAGGTTAAAGAGCTCAGGCTGCCCTACTATTTTCCCACATATTTTTTTCAGATCACCAATTAGTACTGAGCCTATTCTATTAGTGACCGTCCCAAGCGGAGTTTAACAGGTTTTAATTCAGAATTTTCCTTTTCCTATACTGGTTGCTTAATCAAGGTTAAAGAGCTCAGTCTGCCCTACTATTTTCCTATATATTTTTTAAGATTACTAATTAGGGCTGAGCCTATTCTGTTAGTGACCGCCTCAAGCAGAGTTTAATAGGTTTTAATTCAGAGTTTTCCTTTTCCTAGACTGGTTCCCTAACCAAGGTTAAAGAGCCCAGTCTGCCCTACTATTCACCAAATTTTTTTGTTTGTTTTCTTCTCCAGGGAAAACTCAAAATCCCCAAAGTTCACCTCTGATTGCTATTCACAAATGTTTATATTAAACTTTACACCAAGAGTATCATCCCAGCTATGCCAATGAATTATTTAAAAAATGTCTGAGCCATGCGATCCTGATTATAAAAACTACTCTGAACGATGATTGGCTATAGAATTAGCCAACCAAATGTACAGAGGCCGAGGACTGCATTGGCATACTCTTTTAAAGCCATTTTTCTGTTGGCGTTGAACAAAAGGGCAGCGAGTTAGAGTTTGATCAACTCTAATGAGGCCTGACTGGTGGAGGGGGGTATTATGTTGGAGACCCGAAACCCCCCTATGAAACCAGTTAATAACATAACTGCACTGATTAGTCAGTCATATCTCAAACACACAACTTATATAACTTTCTAAAATTGGCTAGGACGAATTGAAAGTAATATTCAAATGGAATCTAGTGAGACTGATATCAGTGTGATAAAGAAAATAGGCACACTTGTCATCTTTTTTGTTTTATCTTGAAATATTTTTAGAATGTTGGTAAGTTGGTTGGGTTTTACAGCATGTCAACCCTTGTTGGGTTATTTTATGCCAAAGACTTTTGTTTTACTCATTCTTGATATGTATAAAAAAATTTTAAAACTCATTTTCTTATTTAACCTATAGATGAGACCCTAACAGGTACTACCACTCTGGGTCAGAGTTGACCTGGGAGTATGGCTATGAAGGGGTACTCAGCCGAGCTCCAGAAATGAACTTTACCACGATGCAGTTTAACATTATACCCAGAACACTAGGGACCCTCAGTCACCACCTTTTAGCGCATATATGATAAAAAGGGTTGGGGGTTGCCATAAGGGCAATATGGTTGGGACAGTGATATAGGTGCTAGGGGTTGATGTGACCAGCTGATTGATTGGAGAGGCCCTCTCTAACTTCCCATCTAGCATCTAGTGTTATATAAACAACTTTTTGGCTGATGTAGTCTACGAGCTTCTTCAAGTGTATATAACAATAAACATTTATCGACTTGTAAGTCCTCACAACATGGTTTGCTGTATCTAGTTTAAAATCCTGTCCTGCAACTGAGGAGCTGATGGTAGGAGTGGTGCTCCACCTCAGACACTAAAATAATCTCCTTGGTGTAGCACTAGAGAAGAGGGGATAGGCTCCCTTGCTGTCTGGCTGATGCTGACATTACGCTTCTCCAACAATTTTTTTTACTATTCATCTACAAGGATGACTTTGACATTAAATAACCCACGAAGGTTATTATGCCATTAAAAAAAACAATAATGCAAGCTCTCTAGAACTGCAGACTCAAAAACTGGATGCAGTCTAGTGTCATACACAGGATGCAACCTTATTGATAGTTTTTACTAAGAAATTGTCTAGTACTTCTTAGAATATGAGAAACATATTGTATTGAATATAGTTTATAATAAATACTAAACAAAAGGGATTATTTGTATTATCTAAATTTTTCAGACTGTTATCCTCATCTTTATTGTTATATAACAACAACGTTTTGATTGATGTGTCCTCCGGTCTTCTTCAAATGTTTCTTGTCAAACTTAGGAGACTGCACAGAACTTCAAACCAAACTCTTTATTCAATCCCTCAGGGTAGATAGTTCTTATTCCATCAACCATGACTGGGCATAAGCATTAAGCTCTGTAAGGGCTACAGATTATGACACGAAGGCTCCCAAGTTTGACAAGAAGGTTTCTGATTTTGACAAAAAAAAGGCCAAAAGATTGTGTATATAACACTGTCCAAAAAATCTAAGTAAGTAAAGTCAACATCAGCCGGACAGCGAGGGAGTCTATCCCCTTTTCACTAGTGCTAGAGTCAGGAGATTGTTTTTCGCATCTGATGTGTAGCACCACACCTACCATCAGCTCCTTACTTTACCGCAAAGATCCCTGTGCTACTCATACGCTGAGTGGGCGAGGGCTGGTATTGAACCTGGAACCTTGTGGTTCCTAGTCTGACGCTCTACCGACTAAGCTAACACAAATTATCTAGCCTCATCTAAAAATGTCAGACAAATAAAAGGGGTTAGGCTTGAAGATTAGTATTATCTGCGTTATTCGGACTATTGTCCCCAAGAAATACCTGAAGAAGGCTGGAGGGCATATCGGCCGAAACGTTGTACAAATAACAATGAAGATGGGGACAATAGTCCGAATAACGCAGATAATTCTAAATAAAAGGGGGTTAAATCGAACTTAACGGACCCCGCCGAAGAAAAAAAATAAATAAATAAATAAAAATAAATCAGGGAATAAACTGAATTTAATGAAATTTTCAGTGTTGATATATTAATGAATAAAAGATATAATTCACTAGTTATTTTATTTAAAAACTTTTACATTTTTTTAGCTCAGTTAACTTTGAACCCCCGTATCTTTTAGAATCTGTGTTACGCCTCAAAGATACATGGTTCAAAGTTAACTGACGTGAAAAAATGTAAAAGTTTTTAAAATAAAATAACTGGTGCATTATATCTTTTATTCATTAATATATCAACACTGAAAATTTAATTAAATTCCATTAATTCCCTGATTTTTGGTATTTTTTTCTTTCGGTAGGGTGACATACCATGGTGGAATTTATGTCCGTTAAGTAGGATTTAACCTAAAAGCGATTATCTATAGGAAACAATCCAGCAACTGACTTTTAGTAATTAAAGAAAACAAAAACTGATGGTTGTTTAATAAGATAAAGAGATGTTATTTGAATACAAAAAAAAAAGATCCTGAAGTAGTATAAATAGTTTTTATTCTAGAAATTAACTTGAAATAAAAAATCTAGTAAGTGTTTTTATTGGCATAAGTGAAATGAATCAGTGTATTTAAAGTCTTAAGAAATGTCTTGCCTATGTAATTATTAAGACACAGTAACATCTTCAAAGTAGGAAAAGGTTGATCATTAAAATCGGCTCAAATGACAAGGAAATAATGATTAGAATAAGGTTTACTATTTATAAATGCTCTGTGGATAACATTATTCATAAGTTGTCGGGGTAGCTTAATATCGGTATCAGCCAATCAGTGAGGGAGTCTATCCCCTTTTCACTAGCGCTAGACCAACTAAACTCAGCACAAATGACAAAGAAATAATGATTAGAATAAGGTTTACTATTTATAAATGCTCTGTGGATAACATTATATATACTAGCAAAAAAAAACGCCCTTCAGGCAGTGTAAAAATTTATTTTGGAAAGACATAACCTGAAAAGTGGCAGTTAAAAATTCAATGTCAGAGAGTTTGTACCATAAAGTAAAAGTAAAGTCGTCGGAGTGGCCTTAAGTCGGTATCAGCCATTCAGCAAGGGAGTCTATCCCCTTTTCACTAGTGTTAGACCAAGGAAATTGTTTTTAGTCTAAGGTGAAGCGCTACATCTGCCATCAGCTCCTTACTTTACCGCACAGATCCCTGTGCTACTTATACACTGAGTTGACGAGGGCTGGTATCGAACTAGGAACCTTGTGGTTTCTAGCCGAATGGTCTACCGACTGAGCTAACCCGGCCCTTATATATACTAGCAAAAAAAAAAAAAACACCCTCCAGGTGGTGTAAAAATTGATTTTTAGAAAGACATAACCTGAGAAGTGTCAGTTAAAAATTCAATGTCAGAGAGTTTGTACCATAAGTAAGTAAAATCACCAAACTTATTAAAGGAGTAAAAAAAAAAAATAACTTTAAACATATATCAAAATAAAACAAACTACATATGAATATATAATACCAGGTTTGCATTTATTAAAAATTGTCTTAAAAAAAAATAATGATGATTGTCTAAGGTTTCATGCTCAAATTTTGAGTGCATTTTATGTTGACAATTTTGTGTGATGTGACGTAAGCAGTGTCATAGTTTCGGTTACAGACAAATAGAGACCTAATCTCCATTATTAATAGATAGATGTCATCCATATATAGTCCTGTTCTACCATTTCACGGCTCATCAGTGTCGCTAGACAAGTGTTTCATCATTTCAGTTATATATATGTTTATAGATTCTTGCCCTGATGAGCTACTAAGAGAAACTATTAGTAGGTATATTGACTCATTAGGATTAACTTTATTATTTGCTCTACTTAGGTATCAAGCACTTTTTATATTTAGTTTTAGACAATCCTAACAGTTTATATAAAAAAATTATCGAAAATATAATTTTTTTTTCTTTTGGACAAGTGTTATAGTGTTAATTGATTATTTTCGGTTTGTGCGACCCTCTTGGACTTTTTCTTTTTTTCATTTTTTTCCCAAGGTTAAGTTTGGTAGTATATTTGGACCAAGTTACCTTTAAGCACCCCAGGGGCAACCTGGATTCAAAAGAACATGTCTTGTTTTGTACCATCAACATCCAGTTAGTTTTATGATAAAAAGAAATGCGTCTAAAAATCATCTGGTAACAAACAACCGGATGTTGAAGGTGCAAAGCGAAACATGTGCTTATGAATCCAGGCCACCCCTGGGGTGCTTAAAGGTAAGTTGGTTTGTATATTTTTACTAACAAATTATTTACCTTTTTTTTTCTTACCACAAGGGTTTACTAATAGGATTAGTATATATATATATATATATATATATATATATATTATATATATTAATGATTTGAAAGCAATTACAATGCATATAAAAAATAAAAACAAAAAGATGTTATTTTTGTCTTATCGATTTCAAAGCAAAACTTTATCTTCAGAGACAGTTATCAGAAATGTATGTGCTTCAGTCTTTTTTTGTGTGGTTATATTTTTTATGCATTGTAATTGCCTTCAAATCATTAATATATTATAACATACTTAACAATGCTTCAAGCAAATTACCAATTACTTTTATATATATATATATATATATATATATAATATTATATATAATAAACCCTCTGGACAAGCACAATGGGACACATGGTCAATTTCTTAAGCAGAGTTTAACAGGTTTGAATTTACAGTTTCCCTTCTCCTGGACTGGTTGCCAAACCAAAGTTAAACAGGTATTACAACTCCGGGTCAGAACCACAGATGACGCCCTAACATGTACTACCAGACAAAGAGTATACCAGGGAGCAATGGCAATGAAGAAGCACTCCACACTCCCCAGAGCTCTAGAATTGGAACTTCACCACAAGATGCAGTTTAGCGTCACACCCAGGACACACTCTCTTTTTAATGAAAAGATTACTTTTGCTGCCGACTGAAAGTCATGTAAATCTTTTTATGGATAAAATTTGCTTAATCTATTCAAGCAGAATTTAACCTAAAAAACCAATTCACCGTGACATTAAACTCATGGACTAATAACCATATCTTAGGCCGTATAATCTACAATTTTTGATTATTCACATGCCTATAAGTCCTCAAGCCAAACAATATTCATATATAACCTAAGGTTATATCTCTAACTGAAATTTTTTCTTTAATAGTTGTATGAAAATGAAAGTGGGAAAAACTTTCTTTTTTTTTTTTCTTTTGTGATTTTTCTTTCCTGCATTTGGGGAAAATACTTCATGCAAAACATTAAAATTTTGTTTGAATTTCATGACTAAAATTCTATGAAGCTAATGTTTTTTTCTTATTTTGTTTGTAGAATTTAACAATTTTTAATTGACTTTAGAATTTTAGAATATTTTAGTCAAAAACGAAGATAAAGTCATTCATTTTTAGCGATGTGAGATCTATGTTAGAAATTTTGCAGTTAGTTTGGTTTGTTTTGTTTGTTTTATGGCATATCAACCTCAGTGGGTCATTTAATGCCGATAAAGTTTTGAAATAAATCAATTCTTAATGGATAATACAATTTTTTTTATAAATACATTTTTCTATTTAACCCATAGATGGGACCCTAACAGGTACAACCACTCCGGGTCAGAGTGGACCAAGGAGCAATGGTGATGAATGGGTGCTCCACATTCCCCAAACCTCCAAAACTGGAACCTCACCATCAGATAGAGTTTAACATCCTTCCCAGGACATGTAGACCCGCAGCCACCGCCTTCTAGCACCCATATGATAAAAAGGGGTTGGGGCTTGCCATAAGGCAATAGGGTTGGGAAAATCATATAGGTACTAGGGCTTGACGTGACCAGCCGATTGATCAGAGGAATTTTGCAGTTAACAAATTTTTTTTTTTTTTTTTAAATAATAACCAAACCAACAAATCTTGACATATTTATCAATAGGAAATGACAAAAACAGTTATTTTTCTACATAGTCCATGTTGAAATCTTGGTTAGGGTAACATGAAGCCAAACTTTTTGGGACCTTAATTTTCCAATTCAGGTATAAGAAGTTCACAGAGTATAAACTCAGGTTCTTATAAAACATTGGGTCACTTAAAGGAGATTACCCAAAGCAGAACATTTCAGTAGGATATATAGGGATTGGCCCCTATATTTTTACGGTATGTGGAATTGACCAAATTAAAATAATTAAGTTTTCTTATTGTCCTTGTCTACGTGATCATTAAGCTAAAATATTCCTCAAATATCAGGTGATTTGCAATGATGCAATATCGAATGATTTTGGTACATTCCGATGGCGTACATATTTTCCCATGGAATTTAAACCATTGTTTCTATTGTTTCTAAAATATTTCTAAACTAATATTCATTTGATTCTCTTTTGTTTACCTAATTCTAAACTCATGACATACTATTGTAAAACTAGTTATTTAAGAAAACTTAATTATTTTAATTTGGTCAATTCCACATGCCGTAAAAATATAGGGGCCAATCCCTATAGATAACAATTATTACGAGAGTGTGTTAAAAAGTAATGCTATTTTCATTATTTCATGTAAAGTTTTTTTTATAAAACTAAGACCTACATTGAGACCCTCATGAGGCTCAGGGCAAGAATCAGACAAGTAAGACCCAACTTACCAATCAACAATATCCTCCTTCTGCATGTCAATTATTGACCACATATAAGCATCAAGACAAGGGAGAAAATCACCTCATTCAGGTGGACAATTTTACTGCATCCTCCATACTCACCAGATTTAGTGCCTTCAAACTATCAGCTCTTTGGCCCCAATAAAATTGAGAGGCAAACATTATTCCAGTGACAAGGTAGTGAAATCTGTAGAGAAGAAGTGGCTCAAAGAACAGTCAACAGAATTTTATGGGGCAGGGATACATGTTCTCATTCAAAGATGGAACATTGCTATTGAGAAAAATGGTATCTATGTGGAGAAGTAGGGATGTGATCCACAGAGGACCAGCTTCATTTTGATGTATGATACATGTTCCTGTGTTGGTACTTATACCTGTCCTCAACAAAATGGCATTACTTTTTGACTCACCTATGTGGAACAGTAGTGATTTTATCCACAGAGGACTAGCTTCATTTTTATGCATGATACATGTTCCTGTGTTGGTAATTATACCTGTCCTAAAAAAATGGCATTACTTTTTAACTCACCCTTGTATTATTATCATTATCATTATAATCATGCATTTTTTGTGTTTTTGTTATTTTTTTTCCTTCCTGGCAATTATTATGAATATAAAAACTACCCTTTCGTTCTCATCTGTTGTTAACATTATTATTGTTCTTTTAATTATCATTTTTAAAATTATAATTATTTCCTTTTATTATTATTATCAGTGTTATTAAAATGAATTACAAAGAACACATTACACCAACTGTTCATTTAAAATTCTCCCATCTTATTCCTAAGAGGAATTTCAGGATGTATACTACTTTCAAGAGTGTTGCTTTTCTATTGTTACAACTACTATCATTGTTGGTTGGATTTTATGACATGTCAACCCTTGTTGGGGTATTTTATACCAAAGACATTTTATTTTATTTTATTCATTCTTGCTGGGTATTCAAAAATTTTGTTTTAAAACTCAATTTCTTTATTTGACCCATAGATGGAACCTTACCAGGTACTACTATTCCAGGTTAGAGTGGACCTGGGAGTAATGGCAATGAAGGAGTACTCCACACTCTCCAGAGCTCCAAAATTGGAACTTCACCATTAGATGCAGTTTAACATCATACTCAGGGCTGTAAGACCCTCAGCCACTGCCTTCTAACACAAATATGATAAGTTTGCTATAAGGGCAATAGGCTTGGCACAATCATATAGGTGCTAAGGCTTGATGTGACCAGCTGATTGAATATCTGTTAACTGTCAGTGGGAAATATATATTCACCAACCCCCTCCGCATGAGCAGGATGCGACACAAGGTCAATTTTTTAAGCGGAGTTTAACAGGTTTGAATTCAGAGTTTTCCTTCCCTACTATTTACCCATAGCTGGAGGGAAAGTAGGATTCATACATTTCCCAAGGGTATTAGCGCTAAGTGAAATGCAATTACCACGTCCAGGATTTGAACTCGGGGCGACGAGTCCATTTCCCATGACTTTAACCGTTACACCACGCCCTCCCTACACTCTCAGTGGGAAATAAGATCTTTTTTCTAATAGGTTACTGTAAATATTATATTTATTGAAGTTGTTTTTTACTGTCTACATTAGACCATATTCACTTTGCCAAATGGTGTGCAAACATAATAGAAATAGAATAAAAAACCATATTTTCCATTTATTTCCTCTTATAAAAGCAGACTGAACATTTTTGAAAAGATATTTTATTGGCTCTGATTTTATATTTCAGTCAATTGAACAACGTTAAAGATTCTTTCTTTCTTTCTTTACTTTCATAAATGTAACATTAGATACATGACTAATCAACTCAACTGGAATTATATTAATTCCTTTATTTAATTTTCTGCAGCATTTATATCTTTCCCTCCCTTTTTTTTTATTTCTTAGTTATATTACCTCCTTTAATTTTTTTTTTTTTACTTATATTCCCTACTTTAAATTTTTTTTTTACTTATATTCACTACTTCTTTTTTTTTTTACTTATATTCATTACTTTTATTATTATTTTCTTTTTTTATTATTCACTACTTAGTATTTTTCTTTACTTATATTCACTACTTATTATTATTTTCTTTTTTTATTTATATTCACTACTTAGTATTTTTCTTTACTTATATTCACTACTTCTTTTTTTTTTATTATATTCAATATGTCTTTTTTTCTTTTGTTTTCTACTTATATTCACTACGTTTTTTTTTACTTATACTCACTACTTTTTTTTATACTTATAATTCACTACTTATTATTATTTTTTACTTATATTTACTACTTATTATTTTTTTTTACTTATAATGTAATACTTTCTTTTTTTTTTTTACTTATATTCCCTACTTTAAATTTTTTTTTACTTATATTCCCTACTTTTTATTATTTTCTTTTTACTTATAATTCACTACTATTTTTTTTTTTTTTACTTATATTCATTATTTTTTTTTTACTTATATTTCATATTTTTGTTTTTTTACTCATATTCACTTTATTACTTTTACTTATATTCCCTACTTTTTATTATTTTTACTTATATTCCCTATTTTTATTATTTTACTTATTTTTTATTATTTTTACTTATATTCCCTACTTTTTATTATTTTTACTTATATTCCCTACTTTAAATATTTTTTTTTACTTATATTCACTACCTTTTTTTCTTTTTTTTACTACTTTTCATTACTTTTTATTATTTTTTAATTTTTACATATATTCCCTATTTTTCATTTTCCTTAACTGTCCATGTATAAGTATATTCTTATACAATTCATCTATGTCTTCTTCATCTAATATGTTATTTCCTGCCAAGAAAAGCTTGCATGAAAGTGTTCTTTAAAATTCCCTTTACACAATACTTATGTTGATAGAAATATATGAGAAGGAGAATAGAAACATGTCACCTAGATTTTATTTTATTATTGAGCTGAAGAGATTTTTTTGCAAAGAAGGAAATGGAAATAAAGGGATCTGAGAATCAGATTACTTCATAAAAGGAGAAATGCTTTTTAAAAAGTAACAAAATAATGACAGTTGTTATGAGAAATAAAATAAGGATCAGATGTAAAGAATATTAATAATTATAAGTATGAATAAAAAATGTTAAAGAACTGTAAGTAAAAAGTAAAGTTGTCGGGGCGGCCTAATGTGTATCAGCCAGACAGAGAGGGAGTCTATCCACTTTTGACTAGCACTAGACCAAGGAGATTATTTTAGCATCTGAGGTGGAACACCACAGGGAGATTAAAAAAGTATCTGCACTAGCTCAGTCTATAGAGCGTCTATTATAAAACAGATATTTTAAAAAGTAACAAAATAATGACAGTTGTTATGAGAAATGAAATAAGGATCAGTTGTGATGTAATGAATTATGTAAATACCTTGGTACCCCCTCACTATAATCTGATTGGACAGTGTCATCTATAAATATTTGACACTGTGGTGGTACAAGCTCCTAAGCCTACTAGTCTAAACTTACTCACCTACCAGTCAGAATACCACCACGACTGCGTGGAAAACGTACTGCTATTCAACACACCAGCTACTACTGTGATAATATACCAAATAGCAACTTCATAATAATCCCTTAACCTGGATATATCAAGTTGTAAAGAATTAGCTCAGTCGGTAGAGCGCTCGGCTAGAAACCACAAGGTTCCTAGTTTGATACCAGTCCTCGCTAACTCAGCATATGAGTAACACAGGGATCTGTGCGGTAAACTAAGGAGCTGATAGTAGGTGTAGCACTCCACCTCAGATGCTTAAACAATCTCCTTGGTCTAGCGCTATTGAAAAGGGGATAGACTCCCTCGCTGACTGGCTGATACCGACTTTAGGCTGCCCTGTCGACTTTACTTACTTATAAGTATGAATAAAAAATGTTAAAGAACTGTAAGTAAAAAGTAAAGTCGTCAGGGCGGCCTAATGTTGGTATCAGCCAGACAGAGAGGGAGTCTATCCCCTTTTGACTAGCACTAGACCAAGGAGATTATTTTAGCATCTGAGGTGAAGCACTACACCTACCACCAGCTCCTCACTTCACCACACAGATCCCTGTGCTACTCATACGCCGAGTTGGCGAGGGCTGGTATCAAACCAGGAACCCTGCATTCAGCAAGGAATTATCTATATAATAATAATAAAAATAAGATTATTATACAGTTTTTTAAGGGCTGGTTTATATAGAAAATGATAGTAATACATACGAGGGAAATTAAAAAATTATCCACCCTAGCTCAGTCAGTAGAGCGTTCAACTAGGAACCACAAGGTACCTGGTTTGATATCGGCCCTCACCAACTTGGCGTATGAATAGCACAGGGATCTGTGCAGTAAAGTAAGGAGCTGATGGTAGGTGTGGCACTCCACTTCAGATGCCCAAATAATCTCCTTGGTCTAGCACTAGTGAAAAGGGGATAGACTAAAAATATGTTGTGTCCTTAAAAGGGATACAATCAGACAAGGTTGTAGTCGAGTGGAAGGATCAGTCAACATGTTTGTAGATTTAAGATAGAGGGTTTTATTGCAGAGAGATACAATAAGACAGACAAGGAATAGTGAGGTATGCTACTAATCCTCGAAGCCAGACCCATATAATGCCATGCTCACTATATATAATATATATATATATATATATAGTCAGATCATATGGGTGAGAGAGAGTGTGGAATATTCCATTATAACAATTTCCAGCCTGCGTTTGATTATTTCTCATTTAGTAACCTTTGTTAGGTTACAATAGAGCAGTACTTTCAATTGGACACTGCTCATAAGGACGATAGAAATTACAGCTCATATAAATTACACAAAAAGTGCTTACTAAATCTTATGCTGAAATAAGTAGACATTTTGTATAAATTTAGAACATATTTTTAAAATATGTATTTACCCAACCCCTCCACATGAGCAGGATGTGACACAAGGTCAATTTTTTAAGTGGAGCTTCACAGGTTTTATCCACTTTTCCTTCTTCTATGCAGGTTGCCATACCAAGGTTAAAAAGCCTAGTCTACCCTATTATTTACCCATAGCTAGAAGATGAATAATGTATTTACGCAACCCATCCACATAAGCAGGATGTGACACAAGCTCAAATTTCTAAGAGGAGCTTAACAGTTTTTATTCATTTTTCCTTCTTCTAGGCAGGTTGCCATACCAAGGTTAAAAAGTCCATTCTACCCAACTATTTACCCATAGCTAGAAGGAGAATAATTAGATTCATAGCTTTCTTAAGGGTATTTAAGGGCTCATATCTCCGCTAATTCTCTGAATTGAACACTTTCTTTGGCATCAATGAATTCTATACATCAAAATCTGTTAGAAAAGCCAATAAAATCGACACCTTAAATTTTCACAAAGATAGGTAGACTAATAATGCCTTAAAAAGGGCATTTTTAGGGGATCTTTGAATCCTCATATCTCTGTCAATTCATAATGGAATTCAATTTCCTTTTACTATTTTAATATATGCATTGAAATCTATCAAAAAAAGCCAATAAAAAACGACACCTTAAATTTTCATAAAATTGGTCATTTTCAGGCACCATAAGGAACACTGAATGAAATGCAAACAACCTTGTCCAGGATTTGAACTCTCTTCATCATGTCCATTTCCTATGATAACCATTACACCACAAACACCATTTACTAATGCATCACCAGAGTATGACTTTTAGCAAATTAGTTTTTTGAAAATTAAGTTAAGTATTTAGTGTTTTGATTTACAATGAAAGTATAATGCTAAAATGACCCCTTACTTTTATTCCTCAGGTTAACTAAACTGAATCTTTATATTTTTATTTAATCATATAAAGTAGACATTGGGAATTTTATAAAATATTTTTGGTAAATAAAGCAACATACAAAGATGGAGAAAATATTTTTCATCCAAGAAATACATGAGAGTAAAGCATAAAACAATTTGATTAAATGGGTAAAATAAAAATCTTGTGATTAGGGTTTCAAGTAATCCAATAATATAATATTTATAAAGATCTCTCCATAGGAAAGAAATAAGAAAAAAATAAAGCTAAGCATTATGTAGAGTTTGTGGAACTGATCATAATTACAAGAAGATGCAATCAAATCAGCTCTATGAGAAGTAAAAGTGAAAGTAGCCGTAATTATAGCAGATAGCAATAATGGGTATAATTATTAGAGAGAGCAAAAGTAGTAATAGAAACTGAAAGTGAAAGTAGCTATAAGGAGAAATAGTGAGCACAACTCCCATTTGAAAAGAGTTCTCTGTAATTATAAGGGAGTATAATGACAGCAACTGCAACTATTAGAAGACACTAAAAGTCGTGGCAGTTAAAAAGAAGAAAGATAGTGAAAAATAACCACAATTCAAAGAAGCCACTTGGAAAAATCACAACCACTATGAGAGACACTTTCATAATTGCAAGAAAATAGTGGGAGAGAGAAGATAGAGTTCATATAGGATAATCTGCAAAAAAAAAAAAAAAAAAAAAAAAAAAATCTGATATTACTGGAATCCGTATAAATCTTGCAAAAAATATTAATATATACATTAATATGTATCTCTTCTTTCTCTCCTTCCTCTGCTTCTTGTAATACAGGAAATCTTTTGAAGATGAAGATGAAGACAAAAAATGTACAACATAAGAAAGATGTCGCAAATATCCCATTGAAATTGACAGACAATGAGCACCCCAGAGGTGAAATGTCGCTTGATAAAAAAGCAGAGCTGCAAGTCAAAATATGAAGTCATGAAATCCTGATGCATGCTATGCGCAGGTGTTTAGAAGAACAATATCTGTTTTGATTTACAAATAATTCAACTTGCAAAGTACAGTAAATGAAAAGAAAAATTTATATATATATATATATATATATATATATATATATATATGTCTGTGTGCAAAGTCAAAGATGGTCACATCTTAATGTGTGCATATATATACATATGCACACACATACACACACATATGTATGTATATATATATATATATATATATAAACACACCTATACACTGTATAAAAAAATAACAGAAGTATGATTATATATATATGTATATATATAAAATGAATGTGGATATATACTGATAACTGGATATATATATGTATCATATATGCACACATATATACAATATGTGCGCACACAAGGACATATGAATATGCATATATACATTGGTAGGCACATGCACTCATAAATTCCTGTAAATATATATATATATATATATATATATATATATATATATATATATATAAGGATACGCCTATACAAATAAATACACGTTTGTGTACATGATAAAATAAGATCACATTTCAACATAGACATTAAGATATACACAAAATGTTATACATACATTTATAACTATTCAAATATGTCATATACATACACTCATATTTTTCTATCATCACATCTATCAAAAAACATACACATACACACATATATATATATATATATATCTTTTCTTGAAATGATGTTGAATACGCATACACGTGTGTGTGTGTATGTGTTTCTATGTATATATAGATGCCATAAAATGAATATATGAACATAGCTACATCCGAGTGTATGTAGATATGTATATACATGTTTGAATATCTCTAGAAGAAGGAATAAATTGTATGTATATGTCAGCATATATTCAAATATATACATATTCAAATGTATGTAAATACATACATAAATAAATATGTATCATTATATTCGGATACAACTTTATGTATGTATACACACACATGTATATATATATATATATATATATATATATATATATATGCCCACACACACATTATATATTTATATACATATATATATATGCTCACATGCACATTATATATTTATATACATATACATATATGCTCACATGCACATTATATATATATATATATATATATATATATATATATATATATATATACACATACATATATATGCTCACATACACATTATATATATATATATATATATATATATACACATACATATATATGCTCACATACACATTATATATATATATATATATATATATATATATATATATATACACATATATATGCTCACATACACATTATATATATATATATATATATATATATACACACATATATATGCTCACACACACATTATATATATATATACACATATATATGCTCACACACACATTATATATATATATACACATATATATGCTCACACATACATTATATATATATATATATACACATATACGCATATATATGCTCACACACATTATATATACATATATACACATATATACATGCCCACACACACATATATATACATATAAACACACACACATATATACATATATACACACACACACATTATATATATATAAACACATATATACACATTATATATATATATAAACACATATATACACACACATATATATATATATATATATATATATATAACACATATATACACATACATTATATATATATGTATATATATATACCGAAACACACATTATATATATATATATATATGTATATATATGAAATAAAAGAGAAGAAATAAAATAGGATAAAAAATGGAACTGATGCTGTCAAAAAATAATGAAAATAATAATAATAATAATAATTTCAAGTTTCTCAAGAAAACAAAAAATAATAATAAATAAAAGATGATACAAAAGCTTTTGTCTTCTTCAAGTATAATATACAAATGAACTAAACCCAATTGTAGGATTTTTTTCTTTTTCCATTTTTTTTTTTGCAATTTTTTTTTTTTTGCAAAGCAAGCGTTAAGGAAGAAGGGGGTAGGGTTATATGTGGTTTAGTCAAGTTTAGTTACTTTTGTTTGGCTTTTCTCATTTTTTTTTTTTTTAACTTTTTTCTTTACTTTTTGTTATGTTGTTTCTAGTGCCTGAGTTGTTGATGTTGTGGTTGTGGTAGTGGTGGTGGGTATTAAAAGTTTTTTTTTTGTCGTCACAAAGAGTTAGATATAAAGACGACGGCAGTAGATGACATGCTGTTCACCAAAGTGTTCACAATAGCAGCTGAAACTTCAAGTATATATTGTCATGGGAAGGAAGTCAGGTTTATGGTCGAGTCACGCGTGACATTTCACTGGAAATGACCCAAGGGACCTGTATTATCCCAAATTAGAAAACAACTCGCCTTTTCATAAAGAGCTCATAAATGTATACCAGTTGTAATTGCAAAGACGATAAATGTTAACCGGTAAGTATCTAATGTAAGCAATTGATTTATTTCCATGTCAGGTTTCCTTTAATGTACTGGTAGCCGCCATCGCTATCGTTGCTCTGTCTACAAAGGTTTGTGCATCAAAGAACAATTTACGACAGCTGTAGCCCCCTCAAGGTTTTGATTTGGAGGGGGGGTAGAAGAGAGCACGGCTTTTCATGACAATAATCATAATAAGCAGAATAATGAAAAAGAAGAGATGAAACTCTAAAGCCAAGTGAGGATTACATAGAAAAGGAAAAACTTTTTATCTCAAAGCTTTGGTAAAAAGAAAAGTTTTAATATCTCTCTCTCTCTCTCTCTATATATATATATATATATATAATGTATGTATGTATGGCTGGCATCCTTCCGTCTACAAGAGACGATGGAGTAGTGTCAAGGTTTTTTATTCATTTTTTTTGTTTGTTAACTTGAACTACATAGCCTGGGCGGGTTCATATGGAGGATGAGCTGTTGCCCATGCAGCAACTCCCCCCTCTCCCGCTGTGATCCAAAAAAGGTAAGGGACCAATGCAGTTTGGCAACGGTAGTGTCGCAGGAGTTGATGGGTAATACTGGATTTCAGCATCACACCACGTTAGGGACTCCGACTCCTGATAGATATATATATATATATATATATATATATATATATATATATATATATTATATATATATAAAAGTTAAGAGTAAGGAAATGAATCCGACGGAAAAGAGAACAATTTACAACAGCTGTAGCCCCCTCAAGGTTTTGATTTGGAGGGTGGGTAGAAAAGAGCCCGGCTTTTCATGACAATAATCATAATAAGCAGAATAATGAAAAAGGAGATGAAACTCTAAAGCCAAGTGAGGATTACATAGAAAAGGAAAAACTTTTTATCTCAAAGCTTTGGTAAAAAAAAAAGTTTTAATATCTATCTATCTATCTATCTCTCTGTATATATATATATAAGTTAAGAATAAGGAAATGAATCCGAAGGTAAAGAGAGTTTGTCTATTTTTGAATTTGAAATATGTCTTCTGATGAACAAGAAAATTGCCGGAAACACTACTAGTGAAACCAGAGGACTTCCTAGTTTCTTGAAATTAATGTCAGAGGTTTTGGCCAGGCTGGGGTGGAGGCTTTAAGGAATGGTCATGGTGTTGATGAAAAAACACAACAGCAAAAGGGTCAAAAGGCATTAAAATCTGAAATGGTATTTAAATTGTTTCCTCCAAGTTTTGGTAGATTAAAATAGGAAATCTTTTGACTTTAATTCCAATTTCTAATTCCAGGCAAAAGGACTTTTTTTTTCTTAGATAATCTCTAACCAAGCAAGTGTCCTGTTACTGAACGCTGGAAGTGAAACTTGAAATAGTCCGATATTTAAACTTGGTTTATAAAACTGATATATAATTAATCCATTGCTAATAAACTATTTATCTATCTTTCTCGGTCTGTTCATATCTGTCTATCTATCTCTCTCTCTATATATATATAAGTTAAGAATAAGGAAATGAATCCGACGGTAAAGAGAATTTGTCTATTTTAAAATTTGAAATATGTCTTCTTCTTTCAAAAATTGAAGATATACAATTGTGTCATTCGCCGAGAACGCATAGCGGATGTGCTAATATCAAAACGATCACATGACTTGCACGCTTTTTGGACCATCAATGTTTTCATTTTGAATTCAAATTATTTTCTGCTTCTCTATCGATGAGTCCGGTTTAAAAACAAGCTCTGATGATGATTTTTATAAATCGAAATATTGTTCAATATTAGCTATGAATATGATATAAAACATTTTCATTTTAACAGCATTGTGTGTTTTTATATCCTTTTATCTATATATATATATATATATATACTTTTTTTTGGTGGGGGTACCAAGTCCATTGGCATTAGAATAATTCTAAGCTGGTCTTTACTTCCAACTGTACAGTGTTGCAAAGTTCAGGTCAGATTTGAGAGCTCAATTTTTAATTTTTAGAAACAGAGCAAAGTAAAACAAAAAAGGCTTAGAGACCGGGTATTAAGCGATTATAGTCCATACAGGTAAACAAATAAATTCAGCTTATATTTATACATTCTCTTTATTTGGTTTGTTTTGTTTTACGGCATATCAACCTCAGTGGGTCATTTAATGCCGATAAAGTTTTGAAATAATTCAATTCTTAATGGATAATACAATTTTTTTATAAATACATTTTTCTATTTAACCCATAGATGGGACCCTAACAGAGTCAGAGTGGACCAGGGATCAATGGTGATGAAGGGGTGCTCCACATTCCCCAAACCTCCAAAGCTGGAACCTCACCATCAGATAGAGTTTAACGTCATTCCCAGGACATGTAGACCTTCAGTCACCGCCTTCTAGCACCCATATGATTATACATTCTCTCCTGATCCCAGTGACGGTATTGGGTTTCAATTCATTCAATTTATCAATTCATGGGATCAGAAGAGAATGTATAAATATAAGCTAAATATAATTGTTTACCAGTTTCAATAAAGAAAGTGATCTGAGGAAACTCGAAGGGTGCTCAGATACCCACGAAAGGAAATGGACCATAATCGCTTAATAACCGGACTCTAAGCCTTTTTTTCTTTACAAATATATATATATATATATATATATATATATATATATTTACCAACCCCTCTGCACAAGAAGGATGCGACACAAGGTCAATTTCTTAAGCAGAGTTTAACAGGTTTGAATTCAGAGTTTTCCTTCTTCTAGACTGGTTCCCTAGCCATGGTTAAAGAGCCCATTCTGCCCTGCTATTTACCCATAGCTGGATGGAGAATTGGATTCATACCTTTGCCAAGCGTATTAGTGGTATGTGATATGCAAACAGCCCCGTCCAGGAATTGAACTCAGGGTGACGAGTCCATTACCTACAACTCTAACCATTACACCACGTGCCTCCATAATAATATTTATATATTAGCATCCGCCTAGGAACCACAAGGTTCCTGGTTCTATACTGGCCCTCACCAACTTAGTATATGAGTAGCACAGGGACACACCTACCATCAGCTCCAACTTAGATGCAAAAAACAATCTCCTTGGTCTAGCGCTAGTGAAAAGGGAATAGACTCCCTCACTGTCTCGCTGAGGCCACCCGACGACCGTTATCAACCAGAATGGAAATTACATTTAATACTTATGTTCCTTAATTGTATGACCGTTATCATCTTGCAACACCCTCTGGTTAAAAATGAAACCATCCAAATCCTCCAAGATGAAATACAGAAATATAAATGCTGATTATCTGGTGTTGCTTATCTTGTGGGGATTAGAATAAAACAAAAATAAAATAAAAATAGAATGAAGATAAAATTTATAAAAACAACAAACTCCCATGGGGCCTTTACTGGAAAGACCCTCTGCGCATGTCTGACAAAAATGACTGACTCCCTACCCGCAAAAAAAATATTTTGGCCTTTTGAATTTAGGCCGCAACTGAGTGTAGTCGCTCCTACTAGCCAGGGGGGATATCCCCTTGCTACAGGCGACTATGACCCAATCAATAAAGCCTAAATCATAAAGCCACCTTCTGTCTTTGTCTCTTTCCTTTCTCGTTCTTTGAATGCCTTCTTTTCAGCATGCCCACCAAAAAGAGATGGTGTTAAAAGAAAACCTGAGGAACACACAACTGAGAATATCCAAGCTACATTAAAACACACAAAACCACTTATGCCCCGTAATCTACTGAATTCTTATTTCTTATGAGTGTTGTCACCTCAGCTAAATAAGGGACCATTCCGTTTTTATTATAAAGAAAGAAAGGACATGCTACACACAAAAAATATAAGAAAGAAAGGAAGTGAGTAAGAGAAAGGTAGAGAGAGGGGCAAGAACACGAAAACAATAATGCTAATCTGTTTCAATCAACGATGAAAAGAAGGAAATAAAGAAAAGATGAGTGAGAGGTAGAGTTAAATCAAGATTATTATACTTTTTACATATTGAACTATTTGGCAATAGCTCTTAAATAAACCTATCAAACGTAATAATTAAATTATCATACTGTGGAATATCGACACTCACACACATATATATCTACCAACCCCTCCGCACAAGCAGGATGGGACACAGGTCAATTTCTTAAGCAGAGTTTAACAGGTTTGAATTTAGAGTTTTCCTTCTCCTAGACAGGTTGTCTAACCAAGGTTAAAGAGCCCAGTCTGCCCTACTATTTACCCATAGCTGGAGGAAGAGTAGAATTCATACCTTTCCCAAGGGTATTAGTGCTAAGGGAAGGATTTAAACTCGGGGTTACAAACCCATTTCCTATGACTTTAACGATTACATCATGCGCTTCCTCACACACATATATTTATTAATAATGGAGATTCGCTTCCGGTTTTTGTCTGTAACAAAAATTACGTCACTGCTTACGTCACATTACCCAAAATCGTCATAACACTCAAAATTTGAATATGCAACATTAGATAGTACTCGTTGTTTTTTAAAACAAATTTTAATAAATACATGACTGGTATTATATATCTATATATAGTTTGTTTTATTTTAATACATATTTAAAGTTTACCTTTCAAATTGTTTTATTTTCTAATCCTTTAATGAATTTGATGATTTTACTTACTTAGGGTACAAACTCGCTGACATTGAATTTTTTACTCCCACCCCTCAGGCAATATGTTTTAAAATCTATTTTTACATCGCCTGGAGGGCGTTTTTTATTTTGTACTAGTATTTACATATACACAAATACAGATATTATGCAACTTACACTAGTTTATATTCCAAATGAAATCTGCAATACGCAAATTAATATAATCATTAAGTAATTTCTATGATCTCTTGCAAGAAAAATGAAAAGAAATTGATAAAGTTTCATTGAATGTTTAAAAACAAAAGATGTCTTTATCTGTTTCATTCTATGATTATAAAAATTAATCTCTTATCAGGATAACTTATTTGTTAATTCCTTATTCTTCTTCTTATCAATTTTATAATTGTTCTTAACAATTGATATTATTTCAACTTTTTTTTTTAACCTATTATTGAGGGTTTTTTTTCATTATTTTATATCTTTTCTCGTTTCAAATTATTATCAGTTTTTCTATATTTTTCATTTTCTAAAATTATTATTATCAACATCATAATTTAAATAACAATTTCTTTTATGATTATTTTTATGAGTTCATTATGATTTTCTTAGTTTTTATTCCATTCTGATATACTTATTCTATTATTTCTTTGCTTTTCATGCATTCTTTTTTTTATTATTATTTAAATTTACTTACCTGATTATTCATACCTCTCTGCTTACAATTTAATATATTCGTATCAATATATTTTAATGATAGTTTTTTTCTTTTTAAATTTAAAGTCCAACTTTTTATTCGTTTCATTACAGTTGAGATTGACTATTTTATTACTTTTTATTAGTCTTATTTATTTCTTATTTCTTTACTTACCGTAGACATTTTATCATTTTGATTTGTCTAGAAATTGTTGCTAAAACTATTTCATCATCATGTCATGGTAGTGTTGTAGAGTAGGTAAGGGAAGTGCAGTGGGGTACTAGTTAGAGTCATAGGAAATGGACTCGTCGACCAGAGTTCAATTCCTGGATGAAGCCACAGTTCACATAGTTGAACAATATATTCCTCTGTTCCGTTATTGTTGACTGTATGTTTGTTCTCTTTGTTTCAACAACTGACTAGCCTTTAGCCATTTGCCAATTTGTCTCTTCTCTCTGTCACACCCAGGGTGTCTCATTTGAATATGGTGCTGCAATACAGGACTGATTCTGATTGGAAACAGTTTTTTGTTGAGGCTGGTATTCTAGAACCTGAATGCACTCAGTATGCCACAACTTTCATGAAGAACCGCATCACTGAAAAAAAATGTGCAAACATTTACTAATACCCTAATACTGTTAATAATAAAGGTATGAATCCAACTATTCTCCCTCTAGCTATAGGTAAATAGTAGGACAGACTGGGCTCTTTAACCTTGATTAGACAACCAGTCTAAGCAAAGGAAAACTCTGAAAACCTCATCACTCCTAGAATAAACTCAGGCCTACTTAGTGATCTATTTCAATTTTATTTTTAAAAGAAAATAATTCTTTTAAAATTAACACCCATTTGGCACTCTACCAGATGGACTGGCTCATAACCATAAAATGACCTATGATCAAAGTAGATTAACTAGCTGAATAATATTCAGACTGACTTTGCTGAGGGGACTATACCAAACTGACCCTCTCCTTGTAGTATGAGTGTGTCTTGTTAATTGTTTGTACCTATTTGTTCTGTGTTTGTATGTATCCGTTTAGCACCGGATGCTGGTGCTTAATAAATGTGTTAAGCACAACATTCATCTGTGTATCTTTCCACCTCATGATAGTAGCATGGATATCCATGACAATCTCTCACTAACCATCCCTATAATTCATTGCCCCTGGCAGGTCCTCTCTGCAGTATCCAGTCTTCGCACAGAGCTTTGCTGGACAGCCCACATTGGCATACCCATGTGCTGGCTTCCACAAGAAAACATTGCTTATGAATTTGTCTGTGCTTGTTCAACACATCTTGTTCATTTCACTCGGACAGTTTGTATGATGGGGGGCAAGTGGCTGTACAGCTGCTCTCTTGTTGGCTGTTTCCACAATTTGTTTAAGATTGCACAAAAAAACAAGAAAACTATTTCATTTCTCTGAGTTTTTAAGATGAGGCTTAATAATTAGTATTATTTGGATTATTCATACTATTGTCCACATCATTATTGTTATCTGTACAACATTTCGATCAATGTACCCTCCAGCCTTCTTCAGATATTTCTTGTCGGACTCGGGAGCCTTTTCAAATGCGGGAACCTTTTTTTCTTTTTTCATCTCTAGGCTGCAAGTTCAATCCTGGTCAAGGGTGACAGTAACAGAATAATAATTAATACAGCTTAATATCTGTACCCTAGCTATGGTTAGCGGAATGAGAACAGAATACCCCCATGGATTGAATAAAGGGTTGGGTTCAAAGTTCCGTGATGGCTCCCAATTACGACAGGAAGTTTCCCGAGTTTAAGAAGGTTTCCAAGTTCGAGAAGGCTCCCGAGTCTGACAAGAAATACAATGTTCTTCCCTGGATGGTCTCAATTCTTCTTTCTCTAGTCTGTTTTATAAATTTTGGAGGGGGAACATTCTATTTTTTCGTCTTCTTTCATCTTCACACTGTGATCTGCTGAGAGTGTAAAATCTACCAGTTGACAAGTTCTCTTTTTCTTGTTAATCAATACTAGGTCTGTTCTTCTGGCTGGGATAAGGTGATCCATTATCATTATTATTATAAAAACAATAATATAACTTTATTATTACATTAAAGTCTGACACAAAACCTTCACTGCCTAGCAGCTTTACCCCATCCCAAGGAAAGGCTAGGAGAGTAAACCCCAAAAACAAATAAGGAATCGGAGTCCCTAAAGTGGTGTGATGCTGAAATCCAGTGCTACCCAGCAACTCTTGTGACACTACCATTGCCAGACTGCATTGGTTCCTTACATTTTCTTTGGACCACAGCGGCAGTGTGGAGAGGATTGATTTGCTGCTTAGGCAAAAGCTCATCCTCCATATGAACCTGCCTATGCTACATAGTTTTAAAAAATCCATTAGGACTTTACTTCATCATCTTTTGCAGATGGAAGGATGCCAACAGTGAGGTCCAGGTATTTTTCTATATTTTTGTTTCCTTTCATCTTCATGCTGTGATCTGCTGAGACTACAAAATCTACCAGTTGACAAGTTCTCTCTTTCTTTCTTGTTAAATCAATACTAAGTCTGGTCTTCTGGCTGGGATAAGGTGATCCATTATTATTATTATTATTATTATTATAAAAACAATAATATAACTTTATCATTACATTAGTTCATTGACTATCTTTTATTCTGGTATTATTTACATTTCCTTATTCTAATGTTTTCTGTGTTTCTTTTTCTTATTATCATGATTCTATGATTGCAAGTTGCTCAAGGCAGCCTTATAATGAATAAAAGAAAAATAGTAAAAACCTAACAATGAATATATATCAAGAAAGATACAATTCATTTAAAGTGAATATTCATTGTAGTCAACTTAATACTGTCTGTTTATTCCAATTTCAATGTAAACTCATGCATGGAGTGACAAAAAAACTATATTGTGTGCATAAACAAAGGCCCCTAATATAATCTTGTCTACAAAAGCAATATTAGCCGGTAAAACGTTTGGATAATTTAGGCAGACTCTAATTGACGTTGGTGTGAAATATCCAAAATGTGATCATCAATATTACATTTTCTGATCCAATTAATTGAATCCTGATCAAGTCTGCTCGGAAAAAAAAAAAAAATTTGTTTGTCCCTTTTTATGCTTTATGACTTATGACGTAGGTATTTGTTGTTTTCTTTTACTTTTTTTCTTTTTTTATTCTCTTCTTCTTCATTCAATAAACAGGATTTAAATACAAAAATAATTGCAGTAATAGCAACTAGGAAAGAAAAAAAGAAGAGGTGGTGATGTAGTTAAAGCAACTAAGAAGAGGAAGAAGAAATTATAACATAGATGGGTTGTGAGAGAGAGAGAGAGAGAGAGAGAGGGTGAAGAAAAAAGAAATAATTATAAAAACCAGTTATGAGAGTGAGATAAGAGATAAAGAAAGAGAAGAAGAAGCAGAGACAATGAAAAAGAAGAAAATCAATTTTTTTTCTTTTTTATTCTCTTCTTCTTCATTTAATAAATAGGAAACTTAGATTTACAGCCACATACTGTGCAGATTTGGGTAAATAGCAACAAGAAAATGCAAAGAGAAATAATTATTACAAGAAATAGAATAAAAACAATTTGATGATAACAATATTAAAATTATGATAATATTGATGACAAATAGATGAAGCTATCAATCCCATATTAATTGAATGAAGTATATTGGCTTAAATAGATATGAATTGGTTGGTTGGATTTTACGGCGTGTCAACCCTTGTGTCATTTTATAGTGAAATAGATCACTAAATAGGACTGAGCCTATTCTAGTAGTGACCACCCTAAGTGGAGTTTAAAGGTTTGAAGTCAGAGCTTTCCTTCTCCTAGACTGGTTGCCTAACCAAGGTTAAAGAACCAAGTCTGCCCTACTATTTAACCATATCTTTTTTTTAAGATCACTAATTAGGACTGAGCCTATTCTAGTAGTGACCACACCAAGCAGAGTTTAACAGGTTTGAATTCAGAGCTTTCCTTCTCCTAGACTGGTTGCCTAACCAAGGTTAAAGAACCAAGTCTGTCCTACTATTTGCCGATTGCTGGAAGGAGAGTAGTTGGATTGGTGCTATGTTAACTGTAGCTTTGTCCAGGATTTGAATTCAGATCAACAAGTCCATTTCCTATGACTCTAACCATTAGATCAACTTTATGCTGAAGACGTTTTGTTTTATTTATTCTTGTTGGGTATTCAATGTTTTTTCTAAACTTAATTTATTTTTTTCAATCGCATATTAATTGAATGAAGCATATTGTCTTAACTCTTAACATCCTGTTGAGAAATCCATAGCCCCATTCCTATAATGATTTATCAAAAGATGGCTAAAAATGGCCTTTTCATTTAAAGTTAATCTGAGATATTTCCCTTAAAATAAAGACTTCTAAATATGTTTAATATTACATTTAAATAAAGGCTATCATTTAGGGCAGATTAGAAAAACGAATGTGACTTCTGACTGGGTGGAATGAGGTGGTATAGGACATTAAGAATTAAATAATGTATAGAAATAGTTATGAGTGGTTGGTTGGGTTTTAAGGCATGTCAACCCTTGTTGGGGTTATTTTATGCCAATGACGTTTTGTTTTATTCATTCTTGTTGAGTATTCAAATTTTTCAACTCGTTTTTCATCTATTTAACCCATAGATGGGTTGATTGTTTGATTGGATTTTACGGCATGTCAACCCTTGTTGGGGTTATTTTATGCCAATGACATTTTGTTTTATTCATTCTTGTTGAGTATTCAAATTTTTCAACTCGTTTTTCGTCTATTTAACCCATAGATGGGTTGATTGTTTGATTGGATTTTACGGCATGTCAACCCTTGTTGGGGTTATTTTATGCCAATGTCATTTTGTTTTATTCATTCTTGTTGAGTATTCAAATTTTTTTTTTAAACCCATTTTTTGTAAACTCATTTTGTTGCATAATTGTATGGTGACGTAGGGCTTTTGACAAGCCCTGTAGCGAGAGCTCAGAGGGAATGAAAATATACCAGTGATGATTACTGACCCCAGAGGCGAGAATATCGCAAGTCACATGAGATCTAGTTAGGTCCTCAGTTGATAGCCAGATACTGGATGAAACAGACGTGTTTCAGCCAGCTGTCACTCTGCTGAGTTAGTTAGAAAAGACAAATAAAAACTTTGAAAAGCAACAGGCGTTGTTGATTAATTAAGAATGCCTTAGTTAGAAAATGAAGACATAAGAGAAGACTAAAAGCAAGGACTTAGGTGAAAGAAAGTAAAAGCAAGTAAGTTATGTATCTGTCTAAATATCTCTCTGATACTCTCTCCTCTCTCTCTATCACATGAGAACTCTGGTTATGTACCCGACAAGAGAGGGGTACATAAAAAATCTTTTATCTATTTAACAACTACCATTCCCTTCTCATCTGTTGTTAACATTATTATTGTTCTTTTAATTATCATTTTTAAAATTATAATTATTTCTTTTTATTATTATTATCATTGTTATTAAAATGAATTACAAAGAACACATTACACCAACTGTTCATTTAAAATTCTCCCATCTTATTCCTAAGAGGAATTTCAGGATGTATACTACTTTCAAGAGTGTTGCTTTTCTATTGTTACAACTACTATCATTGTTGGTTGGATTTTATGACATGTCAACCCTTGTTGGGGTATTTTATACCAAAGACATTTTATTTTATTTTATTCATTCTTGATGGGTATTCAAAAATTTTGTTGTTAAAACTCAATTTCTTTATTTGACATAGAACCTTACTAGTTACTACCACTTCGGGTTAGAGTGGACCTGGGAGTAATGATGATGAAGGGGTACTCCACACTCCCCAAAACTCTAAAATTAGAACTTCACCATTAGATGCAGTTTAACATAATACCCAGGACACTAAGAGCCTGAGCCACAGTCTTCTAGTACATAAATGATAAAAGGAGTTGGGGGTTTGCCAAGATATGATTGGATAGAAATGAAAATCCTCTGGAAATGATGTAATTGATTGGTTTTGTTTTACGGCATATCAACCTCAGTGGGTCATTTAATGCCAACAAAGTTTTGAAATAAATTCATTCTTAGTGGATACTCAATTTTTTTATAAACACATTTTTCTATGTAACCCATAGATTGGACCCTAACAGGTACTACCCCGTCAGGTCAGAGTGGACCTGGGAGCAATGGTGATAAAGGGGTGCTTCACATTCTCCAAACCTCCAGAACTGGAACCTCACCATCAGATTCCCACATATAAGAGACAGGGACAGGTGCATGCACAACAAACACAACAGTGTTGCCAGTAGTTGCACAGTTTCCTTGTGTTCCCAGCACTTTGGAGACCTTACTTTTGAGATTCCCTCATGATAGGGACAGGTGCATGCACAACAAACACAACAGTGTTGCCAATAGCCACACCAGCACTTTGGAGACCTTACTTTTGAGATTCCCTCATGATAGGGACAGGTGCATGCACAACAAACACAACAGTGTTGCCAATAGCCACACAGTTTCCTTGTGTTACCAGCACTTTGGAGACCTTACTTTTGAGATTCCCTCATGATAGGGACAGGTGCATGCACAACAAACACAACAGTGTTGCCAATAGCCACACAGTTTCCTTGTGTTACCAGCACTTTGGAGACCTTACTTTTGAGATTCCCTCATGATAGTGACAGGTGCATGCACAACAAACACAACAGTGTTGCCAATAGCCACACAGTTTCCTTGTGTTACCAGCACTTTGGAGACCTTACTTTTGAGATTCCCTCATGATAGGGACAGGTGCATGCACAACAAACACAACAGTGTTGCCAATAGCCACACAGTTTCCTTGTGTTACCAGCACTTTGGAGACCTTACTTTTGAGATTCCCTCATGATAGGGACAGGTGCATGCACAACAAACACAACAGTGTTGCCAATAGCCACACAGTTTCCTTGTGTTACCAGCACTTTGGAGACCTTACTTTTGAGATTCCCTCATGATAGTGACAGGTGCATGCACAACAAACACAACAGTGTTGCCAATAGCCACACAGTTTCCTTGTGTTACCAGCACTTTGGAGACCTTACTTTTGAGATTCCCTCATGATAGTGACAGGTGCATGCACAACAAACACAACAGTGTTGCCAATAGCCACACAAACAGTTTCCTTGTGTTCCCAGCACTTTGGAGACCTTACTTTAGAGATTACCCGTGAAGTTTGAGATTCACAATCACAAAACATGAAAAAATACTTTTGAGGAGGTCAATAAGTAAATTATTCAACGATTTTTTTTCTTCTATTTCTAGAGAGAAAGCATTGTTTTACAATGCTTTCTACAGCAAAACATATATATATATATATATATATATATATATAAATCATGATTATGTAATGCAAGATAAAAATGAAAACATTAGAAGGAAAATACACAATGAGAATAGGAAGAAAATTCTTTTTATCTTCTACAGTTTTAGATTTATTGTCATCTGTTTTATTTGGAGTGAAAATTGCTTTCGTTTTTTTCTCCTGCATTTTGATATTTGCTCAGCATGCATCCAATTGTGTCTGAGTGCAACTGCATTCTGTTATAACATGAAATAACTGATATAACATATGAAAAACAAATATATAGAGATTTTTAAAAAATACAACCATATATATACACACACACATGCACATTATATCCTAACACATAATAACTGACATAGTGAAGTGTATATGTGTAATGTACATATATAGATATATGCACAGCCTCATATATTTGAATCTCAAAATTTAAAAATCTACATACATTTACACTGTACATTGTATGTACATTTTTATATTGATATTTCTAGCAACAGAAAAAAGGTATCAGGTATTTTCACTTCTGAAGTAGCCTAACCCTAGTGTCTCAAAGGTTTTGGGTATTTCTACTTCTGAAGTAGCCTAACCCTAAAACTAACCTTAACCCTAGTGTCTCAAAGGTTTTGGATATTTTAACTTCTGAAGTAGCCTAACCCTAAAACTAACCCTAACCCTAGTGTCTCAAAGGTTTTGGGTATTTCTACTTCTGAAGTAGCCTAACCCTAAAACTAAGCCTAACCCTAGTGTCTGAAAGGTTTTGGGTATTTCCACTTCTGAAGTAGCCTAACCCTTAAACTAAGCCTCACCCTAATCCTAGTGTCTCAAAGGTTTTGGGTATTTCCACTTCTGAAGTAGCCTAACCCTAAAACTAAGCCTCACCCTAGTGTCTCAAAAGTTTTGGGTATTTCCATGAAATGCAAAAATCAAAAGAACATACACTTCTAAGAAAGAAGATTCTAATTTATACCAACACACACACAATACCATCTCTACAGTCAATTTTTGGTACAAATGCAGAATAGTGCACAAGGAATGAAATTATTAGAATCACATTTTATGTTTGAATAGCATTAGATTATGGAAACTCCTGAAGTAACCTAACCGTAAAACAAACCCTAACGTCTCAAGGGTTTCGGGTATTTCCATGAAATGCAAAAATCGAAAGAACATACACTTCTAAAAAAGAAGATTCTGATTCCTACCAAGACACAGAATAACATCTTCATATTCAATATTTGGTACAAATGCAGAATAGCGCGCAAGAGATAATATCATTAGAATTGCATTTTACATATAGATTACAGAAACTCTGAAGTAGCCTAACCCTAAAACTAACCCTAACCCTAGTGTCTGAAAGGTTTTGGGTATTTCCACTTCTGAAGTAGCCTAACCCCAAAACTAACCCTAATCCTAACGTCTCAAAGGTTTCAGGTATTTCCACTTCTGAAGTAGCCTAACCCCAAAACTAACCCTAACCCTAGTGTCTCAAAAGTTTTGGGTATTTCCATGAAATGCAAAAATCAAAAGAACATACACTTCTAAGAAAGAAAATTCTGATTCCTACCAAAACACAGAATAACATATTTACAGTAATTTTTTTTATTTAAAACTCTTATAAACAGTATAAATCATGATAGAAGAGACATTAAAATGCAACCTAGAAATGAGCATCTGCTTCAACACTTTTTCTTCCCTGCCAAAATCAACTTCCCATCATAAATCTTATTAATTTATTCATCCTAAGAACATCCAGTCAACACTTTCCTTATTAACTTTAAAACAAAAAACAAACACAACAATCCCTTCATCTAAAATTGGCAGTGATGAATAAAAAGCAACACATTAAAATTTATAAAGAACAAAACATTAATAAATATGTGAACAAGAACGGCAAGAAAAATTATTTTTAAAGCTAAATAGCTTATTTTGTTTATTTCTATTTTTCAAAACTGAAGATTTGTCAATAATAATAATGATTAATAACTCAAAAATAATAAGAATTTTTCTGTGTCATATGAAGAGAATTTGACAGTAGAAACTAAAATAGTTATGAATTCAAAGTAATCTATGTAACTAATACCAGCATATTCTAGGTTGGCAGGAAAACAGTAATAAATTTTTAAAAAATAGAAAGAATTAATTATCATTACTGAGCATTGTGATTGGCCGAACCAAAATTGGCTTAGAATGGCCATTGATTAAATTCATATCACTAAGAATCTATGTTTAGAAAAATGTGAACATCGTCTTGTTTGAGGAGACCAAATTTATTGACTCACTACAGAAATAGATTTTGGAATTCAGTGTTCAAAAAGAAAAAAAAAAAAAAGAAAAGTGAGTGGCAACCAATAATTTCTATTAGATGAACTGACATTGCTGACTTTTGTTTTAATAGGGTCTCCTGAAAATCTATCTTCCTTTTTACCTGCTATTTTAAACACTTAAATACATTATACAGTTCTTTCAAATTAAAGTTTTAAAAATAAACAGTGCATCTATTAGCAATTAAAATGTGTGTATTTTTGAAGACGTCATGTATATAACACCTGCCTTCAATTAATTTATGGTTTTAACCAAGAAAATTCTCTCTCTCTCTCTCTCTCTCTCTCTCTCTCTCTCTCTCTCTCTCTCTCTTTCAAAAACTTCTAATTTGACAAAGTCTAGAGAGTTTGTGATACATTTTGATAAAAAGCATATATATACGATTAGAATGAAAGTCTTGTCCGATACAATATAGTATGATATTTATGGACCATAGTACCTTTAGGCACCCCTTTTTGATCTCGATTAAGAAAGGACATGTTTTTCACTTACAACTTCAATATCCGGTTGTTTTAACAGACGATTTTTTGATTTTTTTTTAATTATAAAACTAACCCCTAACCCTAACCCCTAATCCCTAACAAACAACCAGATATTGACAGTGTAAATGAAAAACATGTCCTTTCTTAATCGAGATCAAAAAGGGGTGCCTAAAGGTAATAAGGTCCATATTTATATATAAATTAAACATTAAAACCAATTATTTAATAAGACATTGAAACATTTTAGTAACTCTGACTATTTTGTTTATATATTTCTCAATTTACATGTTCTCTTTATTGGTTAAATAAATGTTACTTTGTATCAGACAAGACTGTAGTTCCAATCTTATATATATAAATATAAAAAATTATCGAGATTTTTTGTACTTTTTGACACACCTTTTATTCTGAAAAAAATTAAAGAATAGAACGTTATTTTTTTTTCAAAATACAGGGTGTGTCAAAAAGTATAACAAATCTCGATACTCTTTTGACACACTTTGTATATGTATATATATATATATATATATACACATATACACACATATATATCTGTACATACATATTAATTCAAAGCACTTCTGTTATTATATAATTATATACCTATTTATATTACATTTGTGTATTTGCATATACATCATTACTCAATGACCTACTCCTCCTCACATGGACCTACCCTGACAATCAAATTTCTTCTGATACACGTCAACACATTTGACTCACACTCCAAATATCAAATTCTCTTCTAAGTCAACCGACTGACCCCATAGAAAAATAAAAGTCCGTACACACCAACCCCACCTTTCCCTCACCCATTCACCTTTTCACTATAAAAGCAGAATGTACAAGTACTCAGGTCAATAAAGTTCTGAAGAAGCTTCATCCAAAATGAGACGAAATATCAATTGAATTTATGCTGTTTATGTTGTTATATCCACACTTCCCTCTATTCTCAACCACATTTTGTCGGATTTATTCAAATCCTTCACTCCTCATATAAGTGTGAATTGACTCAGTACAGAAATAGATTTTGGAATTCATTGTTCAAAAAAAAATATGTGACTGGCTAACGCTAATTAATATCATATGAAATATCATTGCTAACTTTTGTTTTAATAGCGTGTCCTGAAAGTCTATCTTCCTTTTTACCTGGTATTTTAAACACTTGAATACCTTATACAATTCTTTGGAAGAGAAAAAGAAAGTAAATTAAAGTTTTAGAAATAAACAGAGCATCTATTAGAAATTAAAATGTGTATTTTTGAAAACTTCATGTATATAACACCTGTCTTCAATCAATTTATGGTTTTAACCAAGAAAATACACTCTCTCTCTCTCTCTCTCTCTCTCTCTCTCTCTCTCGAAAATCTAATTTGACAATGTTTAGAAAGTTTACTATTTGTCTGAATTTTTGAGATCAGGCTTGATAATTTGTATTATTCAATCTATTGTCCTCAGCTTTATTGTTATCTGTACAATGTTATGGCCGATGTGCCCTCCAGCCTTCTTCAGGTATTTCTTCTCATAATTGGGAACCTTGGTGTTTTGGTGTGCATGTGCCAGGGCCTGCACACACCTTGCTTAGTTTGTTTTGAATTTTCAATTTCTTAATATTTTTACATGTATTTATTTCATGCTTTGAAAGAGTCCAATAAAAATAATTTTGCTTTAAAAAAATTTTCTTAAAAACTTCTTTTTTTTTTTTAATTTTTTTATAATTCTTTAACTCTCTCTCTCTCTCTCTCATATATATATATATATATATATATATATATTATATATGGAGGCACGTGGCATAATGGTTAGAGTAGTGGGAAATGGACTAATACTCTTGGGAAAGGTATGAATCCATATATTCTTCCTCCAGCAATGGGTAAAATAATAGGGCATACTGGACTCTTTTAACCTTGGGTAGGTTACCAGTCTAGGAGAAGGAAAACACTGAATTCAAAATTCCTGAGGTCAGTCATTGATTGAGTTTATGGCATTCCCTGTGCACCAATTTTTTCTTAGTGATTTGTTTATGGTGGTGAAGGCTTCTGTTGGACCATTCCGCACTTTTTGGCTCAGTCAATGTGTTGGTTGTTCACTGAATGAACCATATTCACCAGTAAGTCACCTTTTCCATTATATATATATATATATATACACAACACTACAATTCTCATTATATGTATTATAAAGAAACTAGACACGAAACAACAGTACTCCAAGGTTTGAAGTATGGAGTTAACCACAAGTGTGACAGACAGGTTAAGAGTTAAAGAAATAACCAAACAACTAGAAATAGGAATAAAAGACTTGTATTACATAAAACAATAGGATTGCAAACTATGTTCGTCTGCACAAATGTTTATAATTTGTAAAAACTTAGCTGATTCCTGAGATAGGGTATTATCAGAGCCCGTGCTATGGCCTTCGGTAGGTTCGGATATGATAGACATTCTTTTTTGACGTCTGACTCCGATACTGGGTGTTGAGGAAGAGGAGCAACCCTTTTTTAGGTCTATTCCCGTTGAAAGCTGGATCAGAAGAGAGTGAGTTTGCCTATTCGGCTTTGCCGCCAAAGTATGCAGGCTCGTGATTGGTTGGTTTGAAACAGAGGCTCATAGACAAGGACGATAACCTCAGAATTCTCAATAGTATATAACCGATAGTGAGAGGGAGAATAGTTTGATTCATACCTTTCTCAAAGGAATCAGCACTATTTGAAAGGCAAACAGCCTCATCCAGGATTTAAACTCTGGTCACCGTGTCCCTTTACTACATTGATAACAAGATGAGCACCTTTATTTCTACAAGGTATGAACAACTAATTTTTGAATGGGAGAAAGAAACTCAACAGGGAATTTTTTTTTTTTTCATTTTTTCTTTTTTTTCTACTGTTCAAGATTTTTGCTACAATGGCCTCATTATATGTGTCTGTAGCTTATCTATTCGAGAAGCCCAACATGCGAAATACAATTGTATGTTTAGTAATTTATGAAATTAGTAAAAGAAAACTTAGTTATTCTCTAGAGAATCTTGATACTCTCCTCAAAGGAAAGCAAGAAAAAAAGGCTTTATTAATTCTAAGAATATAATCCTCTACATTTTTAGAAAAGATTTTTGTAAGATTTCAAATGGAATTAAAGTGTGCCAATTGGCAACAATGTTACATTATATCTAAACTTGCCTTTTGTGTGAGAAGTCAATTAATTATTTTGTGTGATGTCAAATCCTCACAGATGATTCAAATTTTCATGGGCATTAGATTTTAGCCTCCAAGTAGAATCAGATTTAAAAAATTAAGAAAAAGATTTTGCGATAAGGAGTTACTCCAACCAGAGACTGGGAGTATGGAATGGCTAGTGAAGTTAAGCTTGCAGAAGACCATTTAGTGAGTTCAATTCTCACTGGATACCCACAATTCTGGCTTTGTGCCGAAACTAATCTCAGCTTAGTAAGTGATAACCCGAGACTTGGTATAGAATGTACAAACTCTCAATTGTTTTTATAAGCTCTTGTGCCTTTTGAGACTGGGACTATGGAATGGCTAGTGAGTTAAGCTTACAAAAGACCATTGTTAGTGAGTTCAATTATCACTACTATTATCAAGCCTCATCTCAAAAATTCAGACAAAAACAAATTAAGTCATATCTTTAACAAATCATGCTTATTTTACTTCAAGAAAGGTAAAAGTATGACTCAAAGTCAACCCCTCCCTCGAAATTACTACAGTTTATGGAAATGGTACTATGAATTATAGAATATATCCAAAATAGTTTACAATGTTTTATAGTGGAGATTTCTTTCTGAATGATGTTTTACAGATAGGTAAACAAGTTGAAAGTGTTAACAATCAAATCAATTAAGAAAAAGATTTTGCGATAAGGAGTTACTCCAACCAGAGACTGGGAGTATGGAATGGCTAGTGAAGTTAAGCTTGCAAAAGACCATTGTTAGTGAGTTCAATTCTCACTGGATACCCCACAATTCTGGCTTTGTGCCGAAACTAATCTCAGCTTAGTGATAACTAGAGACTTGGTATAGAATGTACAAACTCTCAATTGTTTTTTTAATAAGCTCTTGTGCCAAACTAACAAGAATACCATGAGTCTCTTATTTTTTCTGAATTTTTGATTCTTTTAGACATTTGAACATTTCTCATCATCTATCTATACTAGCAAATATGTGCACTCTCGGGTGCAAGTAATTAAGTTTTAATGAAATAAAATATTATATATTCCAAAACTGGAACCTCACTATCAGATAGAGTTTAACGTCATTCCCAGGACATATAGACCGTCAGCCACCGCCTTCTAGCACCCATTTGATAAAAAAGGGTTGGGGCTTGCCATAAGGGCAACAGGGTTGGGAAAATCATATAGGTGCTAGGGCTTGACATGACCAGCCGATTGATTGGAGGAGGCCTCTCCGACCACCCGTCTAGCCCAAGATAGGGCCAAAGTGGAATATTGCAAGTCATGGACTGATCAACCACCTGGGTTCTATCCTTAAGCATCACGGGTCGCCACCCACAGCCCAGCGCATTGGAGACCTTACTTTTGGGACTACTCTCATAAATATCTAGTAAAACTGATGAGCCGTTTTCAGGAATCTTTTAAGAACAAATGTTGATTGTTTTTAATTTTCAAATGATTATCAAGGATACAAACAAGAAGTATCAAAGGAAAGAAAGAAATTTAAAAGGAAAACAAAAAAACATTAAAAATTTACTTTAAAGTTTTCTAGTTGTCTTATCTGATGTAGACATATTGTTTTGTTCCTTTCATTGTATTTTGCTTCTTGATTTTTAGTTCTGTATTTAAAAAAAAAAACAACATCAGAGGGTTCTTTTTTTTTTTTTTGTCTTTAGATCTTTGCTTGAAATATTGTTACCGCAAGTCTTAAAACATTTTATCTTTAAATAATCATTTTACTTGAATGATTTTTCTTTTTTCTTTTTTTTGGAAATAACCTCATGAACCTATATTTGACATTATCAATTTAATAAATTTGGAAATTTTGAAAAATATTCAGCAAGCAATTTATTTTTTAAAAAATTATTATAAACTTGAATAAATCTGCCTGACAGGAAAAATTATTTTTAAAACTATAAAGCACTTCTTATATATTAAGTCAACTATGCATTTTTTATGAGAGAATATAATACAGAAAACTTCTTAAAAAACAGGTTGGTTGGTTGGTTGGTTTTTCTGCATGTTAACCCATTTGGTCATTTTATGTCAAAGACATTTTTTCCAGCTCATTTTTTTTT
This sequence comes from Doryteuthis pealeii, assembly GCA_023376005.1. Classification (NCBI taxonomy): domain Eukaryota; kingdom Metazoa; phylum Mollusca; class Cephalopoda; order Myopsida; family Loliginidae; genus Doryteuthis; species Doryteuthis pealeii. The sequence goes on along the minus strand of CM042163.1, from coordinate 75,820,628 downwards.
ATTTAACCCTAATGGAACCCTAACATACTACTAACTATCAACTTAAAATCACTTTGAAGGAAAAACATTGTTTATTTGGAAGTTTTAAATGTGCCATCTTTATATATATATATATATATATATATATATATCACAGTTAGCTTTAAATCCACCAAGCAAACAAATATATTTATTTCTGGATTATATGTTTAAAAACAAATGGCTTAAAATTACTGACTGCAGTTTCTCGCCATAGCACGAATCTTCAGAAGATTCACGCTACGGCGAGAAACTGCAGTCAGTAATTTTAAGCCATTTGAAAGAAAAATATTTGTTTATTAGGAAGTTTTAAATGTGCCATTATATATATATATAATATATATATATATATATATATATCACAATTACCTTTAATCCACCAAGTAAACAAATATATTATTTCTGGATTTTCTTAAAAAAAAAATGATTCAAAAGTGCTCAATATAAAGAGCTAAATCTACATTTAAAAACGAATGGCTTAAAATTACTCAGTTTCTCAATGTAGCATGAATCTTCAGGTTATTACCCTGAAGATTCGCGCCACAGCGAGAAACTGCAGTCGGTAATTTTAAGCCATTTGTTTTTAACGTGTATATATATACACACATACATATATATATATATATATATATATATATATATTTATACATGTATAGAGCTTACGGCCAAGTCACATTGAAAGCACTGGTTCTTGCTAGATCACCAAAATTAAGCAGTAATAAGCCTGTTCAATACTTAGATGGGTGACTATTAAAGCATCAGCATATACTATAAGAAAGCAACTTCAAAATGGCTTGATTTGGCATTAAATGACTTGAAAAGAGTTGATATGCCGTAAAACGAAACATGTACGTACATAAATTTTATTTGAAATATAATTTTGCCTGTTTATGATTGGACTATAAAAGAAAAGAAAAAAAGGTGGTGGGGGGGGGCAGAGAGAAGGAGATTTCCATTTGTCAAAAAAGTCAATTGTGTTTTGTTGAACAAGTGCACTCACTATCATTCCATCTCTCTGTAGGTTCACTGAGAAGTCTCATGAAGAAATAGCAGAATCCAATGTCATGTTATGTTCATAGATTCACTCATTCATGAAGTGGGGTGGGGAAAGGGGGGGATTGGGTAGATAACAGAAACACCAACAGATTGAAAAGAAACAGGTATCGAGAAACAGATGAAAAGAAAAAGAGCGATGTCATTTTGAGAGAGAGAGAGATAAGAGAGAGAGAGAGAGTAAGAGGAGGAGAGAGAGAGTAGGGGAGGAGAGAGTAAGAGGAGGGGGAGAGAGTAAGAGGGGAGAGAAAGAGGTAGAGGAGAGAGAGGAGAGAGAGAGAGAGAGAGAGAGGGAGAGAGAATAAGAGGGAGGGAGAAGAGAGAAAAAATTTGAATAAATATTCGAAAATAAAATCTTTAAATATCAAAAGACAAAAAAAAAAAAGGATTCATTCCATTCAAACCTTTCTTGTTGAAAGTTTTTTGTGTGAGAAAAAATATGCAAAAAATATATTTGTTTGAAAAAATATGACTAAAAAATAGCATTTTCAATGCCTAAGTTATGTATATATATATATATTATATGTATGTGTGTGTATGCATGTATGTATATATATATATATATATATATATGTCAATATTGACAATATAGAGTGCTATATTTATAATTAAATAGTGCTCCATATAATTGATAGAGGATGTTTTGAGAATCATATGCATACCCATATATGCATATATATAGAAACAAATAAATAAATCAAAAGTTGTCAGGGTAGCCTGAAGTCAGTATCAGCCAGACAGTGAAGGAGTCTATCCTCTTTTCACTAGTGCTAGACTAAGGAGATTGTTTTGGCATCTGAGGCTGAGCACCACACCTAACATCATCTCTTCACTTTACCACACAGATCCTTGTGCTACTCATGTGCTGAGTTGGTGAGGGCCGGTATCAAACTTTGAATCTTGTGGTTCCTAGTTTGACTGACCTAAACTGGCCCTTCAAAGTATATTTTATACATATTGTCCATTATCTATCTATATCTATATATATATATATATATATATATATATAAAAAGGTGAGACATCACCATCAGACACAAAAAACAATCTCCTTGGTCTAATGCTAGTGAAAAGAGGATAGACTACCTCACTGTCTGGCTGATACCAACAATAAACCGATCCACAAACTTTACTTTAGTTGCTATTGATGCCGATAATATATGACAGACAACGCTCTTCTCCTCAGATTTACCCAAAATAAAGATGAAAGCAAATGAATAAATCATAAATGAATTTAAAAAAATAAAGAATAGTAATTAAAGAAACTGAAGTCAGTGAAGTGTTGGATCAAAAAGAAATATTACCAAATTCTAAATGATGCTTCTTACTCTCCCACCCCTCTTCTCAGCTCTTGGAAACATGGTCCAATGATGGCTAGGGAAAAGAGGATAGACTCCCTCACTGTTAGGCTGATACCAACAATAGACCACACCACAAGCTTTACTTTAGTCACTATTGATGCCTCTATTATATGGCAGCTCTAGGAAATTTGGCCAAAGATGGTGAGGTTACAGACAAATGGAGACTGAATCTCCATTATCAATAGATATATAAATGTGAAACATCACTATCAGATGCAAAAACAATCTAGCACTAGTGAAGAGAGGATAGACTCCTTCAGTGTTTTTCTGATACCGACAATGGACCACTCTGCAAGCTTTACTTTACTTTACTTTAATCACTATTGATGCCTCTAATATACGTCAGACAACACTCTTCTCCTCAGATTTACCCAAATAAAGATGAAAGCAAATAAATAAATGAATTTTTAAAAATAAAGAATAGTAATTAAAGAAACTGAAATCCAGTGAAGTGTTGGATCAAAAAGAAACAAAAAAAAGAAATATTACCAAATTCTAAATGATGCTTCTTACTCTCCCACCCGTCTCTTGGAAACGTAGCCCAAAGATGGTGAGGTTGGTGTTGCTACACCAGAAAGAGACTCACTCAAGAGAATGTCACTTAGTCAATTAGTGCAATGTGAAAAGTTGAGTGATAAATGCTTTTGATTGCAAATGAAATCCAGGAAAATTACGGAAGTGCTTCATTTTTAATTTCTAAAAATGCAGTTTGGACTTTGTCTTAAAAGAAGAGCGTGCCTGACATTAGTTTGATCTCGCGAGATCTACGCATTGAGGATTCCAATAGAATTTGTCAGATGAAGCAATGAAAAATTTTACACGTCACCACGGCAGAGATACAGTGGCAAAAAGGTGGAACCGACAACAAAGAGATGATGGGATTTGACCATTCTGATCTGTAGAAAAGCACTGATTAATCCATTCAAAAATATCCAACTACCAATCAAATGAAAGCAAGAACAAAAGAGTTTCAGGAGGGGAAAATTATAAGAATAAAATATGAAGAGATGAACTGTCAACAGTATTCAGCATCTGTGAGAATATGAGAGAGAGGGGGGGGCATGAAATCAAAGATAAAGACAAGCTATGAGAAAGAGAGGGGGTGAAATCAAAAGAGAGTGAAATGAAAAATTAAGAAAAACAATGAGATAAAGACACTATTGGAGAGAGAAAGAGAGAGAGAGAAAGCTGGAAAGCGGTGAAGAGAGAGAAAGAGAAAGATGGAAAGAGGCGTGAGAGAGAAAGGGGGTGGTGTGAAATCAAAAGAGAGTTAAGAATTAAATAGAAAGCTTCAAAGCTGAAAGAGAAAAGGAAAGAGAGGGTGTAATGAAAAATTAAGAAAAAAAGAATGAGATAAAGACTATGGGAGAAATGGAAAGAGAGAGGGGGGAGAGAGAGGGGGAGAGGGGGAGAGAGAGGGGGAGAGATGGAGAGAGAGGGGGTGAGAGAGATGGAAAGAGAGAGGGGGTGAGAGAGATGGAAAGAGAGAGGGGGTGAGAGAGATGGAAAGAGAGAGGAGAGAGGAGAGAGAGGGGAGAGAGGGGAGAGAGAGGGGAGAGAGGGGGGAGAGAGGGGAGAGATGGAGAGAGAGAGGGGAGAGAGGGGAGAGATGGAAGGAGAGAGGGCGAGAGATGGAAGGAGAGAGGGGAGAGATGGGAAGAGAGAGAGGGGAGATGGGGAGAGAGAGATGGAAGGAGAGAGGGGGAGAGATGGAAGGAGAGAGGGGGAGATATGGAAAGAGAGCGGGGGAGAGGGGGGAGATGAAAGAGAGAGAAGAGAGATGAAAGAGGAGGGAGGGGGAGAGAGATGGAAAGAGTGGGAGGAGAGAGGGGAGAGAAGATGGAAAGAGAGGGAGGGGAAGAGATGGAAAGAGAGGGAGGGGGAGAGATGGAAAGAGAGGAGGGGGAGAGAGATGGAAGAGAGGGAGGGAGGAGATGGAGAGAGGGAGGGGGAGAGAGATGGAAGAGGGAGGGAGTGGGTGAGGGAGAAGAGAGTGAGAGAGAGGTTTAAAGTAGGCAAAGAGAAAGTAAGAAAATAATTCTGTTCAGAAACTATAGGAAACATTGAAATAAAAAAATTAAAAAGAAAAGATGATGAGATAAAGACACAAACTATGCGAGAGAGAGAGATGGAAAGACAGACAGACAGGGAAGTAAAAGAATAAAGATAGAGAATTTTTAAAAAAGCACTAACTTAAGAAGTGTTTGACTTAATTCATGTTTTCTTTTAGAGTTTTTACACATTTATACTGTCGGATTTATATCCTATTTCTCTGAATTTTTGAGATGAGGCTTGATAATTAATATTATTTGGACTATTGTCCTCATCTTCATTGTTATTTGTACAATGTTTCGGCCGATGTGACCTCCAGCCTTCTTCAGGTATTACTCATTAGACTTGGGACCCTTCTCAGACTAGGTAATATTTTTGTCGTAATCAGGAGCCATCACAGAACTTTGAACCCAACCCTTTATTTAATCCATGGGGGTATCCTGTTCTCATTCCACTAACCATAGCTGGGGTACAGGTGTTAAGCTGTGTTAATTATTATTGGACACATGACATAGTGGATAAAGGAGTTAGGTTAAGACAGTTCTAAGTGACAGTTATCTCCAGACCACAAGTTCAATCCTGGTCAGGGACAGAAGTAAAATAGAATAATAATTAACACAGCTTAACACCTGTACCCCAGCTATAGTTAGCGGAATGAGAACCGGATACTCCTGTGGACTGAATAAAGGGTTAGGTTCAAATTTCCATGAAGGTTCCCGAGTCCAAAAAGAAATACCTGAAGAAGGTCGGAGGACACATCGGCCGAAACGTTGTACAAATAACAATGAAGATGAGGACAATAGTCCGAATAATATAAATAATACTAATTATCAAGCCTCATTTAAAAATTCAGAGAAATTAATGCAAAAAAGTAAACAGAATTTTTTTTTTAATTAGATATAGGTAACCTAATAGACAAAAAAACACAAAACAAAAAGGTAGAGTAAAGAACTTTCTTAAAATTAAAACTAGATAAATTATACAAATAAATTAGAAATGCTCAAATCCTGTAAAAGAAGCAAGAAGCTGGTTGAAAAGAGATTTTTAAAATATACAAAAACAACTTAAGAGTATTTAAAGGAAAAGCAAAAATAAATGACAATATGATCAAATAATTGCAAAAAGCAAATAGAATTTTTTTTTTTTACAGTAAACAGAAAATTTCAAAGAAATTAGATATAGATTACCTTATAGATAAAAATTATAAAATAAGTAGAGTAAAGAACATTGTTAAAAATAAAACTAAATAAATTATATAACTAAATGAGAAATGCTTAAAACCTGTAAAAGAAGCAAGAAGCTGGTTGAAAAAATTTTTAAAAACAAAAAAAACAACAAAAACAACAGCACTAAAACCAAAGTATCAAAGAAATGAAAAAAATAAAATAAAGGTTAATATGATAAAATAATTGCAAAAAAAGTTAATAGAATTTTTTTAAAAAGTAAACAGAGAATTTCAGAAAAATTAAATATGCATAACCTTATAAACAAAAATAACAAAATATTCAATATAATTAAATGATTAAAAAAAGTGATACTAAAAACAAATAATAACTCAAAGAAAAAAGACAAAGTAGAGAAAAAAACAAAAAAAAAAAAAAAAACTAAACATCTATTAAAAAAAGAGAGAGAGAGAGATTCAAAACTTGTTGTATATTTTCATTACTTTATCCAAGTGAATCGGATGTAGGCACAAGCGGTTGTAAAGAGCAAGTTAAGATTGTTGAAAAATAATTCACTATTTTAATTATGAACTTGTTTTTTTTTTGTTTTTTGTTTGTTTTTTTTGTTTGTTTTTTTTTTTTAAGTAAAAGCAATAAGAAATTTTGCTCCAGGTAAAAATGTCAGATTCTTTTTTTTCTTTTTTTTTTTTTTTTTTTTTTACACACGTTTTGCATTTTTCATCACCCCCCCTCCCCTCTCCCGTTTCTGCATTGAAGAGCTCACATCAACCTTTTGATACTTGCTGAAAAAAAATTTGGCTTCAGGTAATCTATTTCTACTCTTAGGACTTTTTGGTCCTTGCTTCCATGTCAATGAGAATTTGTTTGAAAAAGACAACCTCTTCCTCAGCCAAAGCCCCTCAGTGCCTAATCAACATTATCTAATAAGGTTTGTGTTCCAACAACAACAACAACAAGCAGCAGCAACAACAATGACAACTGCATTTGGATTTGCAATTGTAAATTTCCAAGAAACATCTTTCTCAATAAGTCACTTATTTTGTTGGCTTTTTAGTAAGAAGGGAGGAAGCATTTATTTGAACTTTTTTTTTTTCTTTTTTTTTTCTCTCATTTTTTTTTTTTTTCTTTCTTTGAGCATAAATTCTTCCCCTAACCTCTGATATTATTTATTTTTCGTCTCTGCAAAAGAAATAGATGAACAAGAAAATTGCCGGAAACATTACTAGTGAAACCAGAGGACTTCCTATTTTCTTGAAATGAATGTCAGAGGTTTTGGCCAGGCTGGGGTGGAGGCTTTAAGGAATGGTCATGGTGTCGATGAAAAAACACAACAGCAAAAGGGTCAAAAGGCATTAAAATCTGAAATGGCATTTAAATTGTGTTTCCTCCAAGTTTTGGTAGATTAAAATGAAATCTTTTGACTTTAATTCCAATTTCTAATTCCAGGCAAAAGGACTTTTTTTTCTTTTTTTTCTTAGATAATCTCTAACCAAGCAAGTGTCCTGTTACTGAACGCTGGAAGTGAAACTTGAAATAGTCAGATATTTAAACTTGGTTTATAAAACTGATATATAATTAATCTATTGCTAATAAACTATTTATCTATCTTTCTCAGTCTGTTCATATCTTTCAATGTATCACTGTTCATATCTATATATCTATCTAGTCTGTTATATCTAGTCTGTTCATATCTATCTAGTCTGTTCATATATCTATCTCTATCTAGTCTGTTCATATCTATCTATCTATCTATCTATCTATCTATCTATTCTATCTATCTGTCCTGGTGAAGGTTTTATTTAAAAAAGAATGAAACTTTTTAATGTTGAATAACTTCCCCATCTACAAATAAGTTCATCCTTAGGAATATTTTGCTTTTTCTTATTTACATTTCCTTATAAAAGTGTATGACAAATGTTCCAATGAATAGAAACCTGCTGAGAAATACCCAAAACCCATCAAAGTAAAATTATTCAATCACTTCCATCTTTTAAATCCATATCTTAAATGAGAAGACATTTGATTAAATCAAGTGGAAGATAGCTAATTTCAACTTGGTTGGTTGATTTTAAAGGCATATCAACTCATCTGGAGTTATACATTCCAAGAGGTTAGGAGGTAATATATGTTGTGTATCTATATTTACACTTTTGTAGTAATTGGTTTTAACAATGTGTTAGCATCATTGGGGATCATGTTGTATGGTATTGATTAAGTTCATGTCTATATTCTATAGTATAATTTTATTTACTTCATTCAAAAAGGACAGAATGTCTTCTATTTTGACGTTTTTAAATAGATCTTTCATATTATTTGCATTAAAATAACAGTTTTTGATGTGAGCAACCCCCCCCCCCGTATTCTATGAATTAAGTGTTTCACAGTGAAAGGTGTTTGACATGTTTCTCACTGAGGTTGTTGACCTTGTTTAAGTATAGAGGAGTGCGTAAGTCTTGTGTGACCAATGCGTAATCAAGACAAAATGACTTGTTCCTTTCTGGACTTTCTTAAGCCTGGTTTCCAGTCACCCAGAGAAAAATTACAACTTGATATCAAAATTTATACACATGGCTTTAATAACAAGCAGTTGATATTGTGCTGTATACTCTCTTTAAATCAACATGTCTTATCTTATTCTGTAGAGAATAAAGTATACCTGTATACCCATGGCTGCACACAGGTGTACTTGTCTTCCTCACTTAGATACTTAAAAGCTGTTCCTTCTCTTCTGTACTTGTGTTGTTTGTTTGTTCTTAGAAACAACACAAGATGTTATATACATCCCAACAAATACACTGCTACTGTATCACTGTAAGCCCAACTCAGCTGCTGTTGATACTACATTTACCCCTGCCACTGCTCCTGCTGTTACCCCCAAACTTCCCTACAGAAACACATGTGTTTGTTCGCCTTTCCTTTCAGCATTACTTATTCACTATTCTTTGAGAATATTAAACAAGACATTGTTTGATTTGAGCTCATATATATTTTATATTACATTTTAGTTTCTTCAGATCTCAACCACGTGTGTGAGAATTTGGCTAATTGAATGGGAGCTGCCATTGCGGCCCATCTCACTCAGCGGCTACCCAAAGACTGATTTTCTATTAGCTAAACATCCCACGCTCCCACTCATGAATGGAAGTGTAGGTTAAAACAAACATCAGAAAATATCAGTTTTCTTCCTATGTTTTTCCATTAACCATTATATTAAAATCTGTTCAACGACCATATGAAGACAACAGCGAAGAAATGCACCATCACACCTTCAAGCCTGGAAGATCTGGCCCTCCAACAGACAGGGTTGATGAGACGTGTGCCGCACAGGAGCTGACCGGCTCAATATCAAGATTAACAGGGATACAGTGCGGCGACATCTTCATCATCATGAACCACCAAATGCAGATGAGCATTTCCTTTGCAATGTGTGTGAGTGCATCTGCAAGTCCGGAATTGGACTAACTAGCCATCAGAGGGTCCACAACTGTTTAAGATATGGAGTGACATCATCATTGTCTGCGACGGATTTCTAAAAGGAAAGGATTTTAAAATCTACACTACGGTACATGATTAACAGGCTACCCATCAATTATGTAGCATTTGTTTATGGACTTGTCCATATCCCTTTGTCTTTTAATAAACAATAATGTAGAAATTCATGTAAAGAAGATGCGAGAAAGAAAAACACGCTTACCTTCCATGGGAGGTAACTCTGCCAGTTGACCGTCCAATGCTGACTGTTTAGAATCATAAAATTCTTTTAACTTGAGCATCTCTTCTTCTAATTTCGCACGGTTTTGTCTCTCTTCCTGATATTTTGCCTCAATTGCTGCAAATTGGAGTTCATATTCCTAGGGAAAAATCACGAGGTAAAAATTTTAATAATACATACATATATGCATGCAAGCATATACATACACATTACACATAAGCAGAGAGTGCATGCAAGCTATTACATACGCATAAGCAGACAGTGTGTATGTATATGCTTGCATGCATACATGTATGTATGTATTAGCATTTATTATAAGTGTGCGTGTATATATGTCTGAATAACAAATACATATCACTATAACCGGGCTTGTTTTATCACTGTGTTTGCTCGCATTCATGACATAATCAATTGTGCTAAGGTCAATCCCATTAAAATATTAAACAATATTCCTGATTAAGAATATACTGTTTTAATGAAGTAATTGCAATAATTTTTAAAATAAAAATAATTTTCTTTTTTCCTTTTCTCGCTGATTGATATTCGTTGGTACAGATTTCTAAGAACAAATAACTAAAGAGGTTGAATACCTGTGTCTTGCACAGTTCCTTGTCGATCTATTCACACCGTAGCAGTTGTCAGTTTCAAAAACCAAAAATGATTTTAAATTCTTTGGGAGAGAATCTGCCTCAGAAGCACAAGGTTTCAGATTCGATACCAGCCCTTTCCAACTCAGCACATGAGTAGCACAGCTTGGATAAGTGCACAACTGATGGTAGGTGTGGAAAAGGATGAAAAATATAAGTTTAGGAAACCCAGGGTTCCAGATTCAATACCGGCCCTTGCCAACACAATGCAAGAGTAGCACAGCTTGGATATGTTCTCTAAAGTGGGGAGCTGATGGTAGATGTGCAGCTCCACCTCAGATGCAAAACCAATTCCAAGATAAAAATTATTTCAAAATGGAATATATTTTTGGGAGACAAAATAGAATTGTCTCCCTTTTTACATTGTAGGAGGGGCTAACCCACGTCACGTCCATTTTGGTCACATGACAGAGCAAACCCTAAAATATCCCTCTTTTACCAACATGACAAATGCGATAGAGGTTGTCTTTTCACTTCCTCACCAGCTATGCAGATGGTGATTGTTTTTGTTCCCAGACCTCCGGAAAAATAGTAAGTGGTTTCCACCCCTTTGCTGTTTAAACCTTTCTTCATGTTCCTTAGAACACCTTGTGGCTCTTTTGTGATTTGGGATGGGAATTAGCTTTCTTTGCATGTTGTATAATTAAATGTTATATTGTAATTATTGAACTGTCTTTTTCCCAGCCGAATATTCTGTGTTAGGTTACCCTGTTATGGATAACCTAATGGATTATGAGAGTATAGGTGTTAGGTACGAGTTAACACACTGCTAATTCTTATAATATTAAGAAAATTTTGTTTAAATTGAATTTTATTGAATTTAAATAGAAATCTGTTGTTCACAATTTACCAATTGTTTTTTTGGGGGATTTGAAAAAGGATAAAACATATCAGTTTAGGAACCCCAAGATTCCAGGTTTGATACTGACCCTCACCAACTCAGCATATGAGTAGTAGAATTTGATGTCCCACAATATATACTGATTAAAGTGAATGAAATGTTTGACATATTTGATAAACCCTATCAATGATATCAAAGTTACATAAATAGTTATTATATCAAATATATTTGTATGGGTATTATTATTATGGACTCTCTCGTCGATTTTCAATGCGTGAGGGTTCACACACACAATGAACACCCACACAGTGATTTGTTTATAGTGGTGAAGGCTTTTTGGCACAGTCAATAGGAAAGAATTGGTGCATCAAGGGTTGCCGCAAACCCAATCAACGACCGACCTCAGGAATTTTGAATTCAGAGTTATCCCTCTCCTAGACTGGTTACCTACCCAAGGCTGAAGGGCCCAGTCTGCCCTACTATCTAACCCATAGCTGGAGGGAGAATATATGGATTCATACCTTTCCCAAGGGTATTAGCGCTATGTGAAATGCCAACAGCTCCGTCTAGGAATTGAACTTGAATCGACGAGTCCATTTCCCTCGACTCTAACCACTAGCACATGCGCCTCCATATATATATATATATATATATATATATATATATATATATGCTCCCCATCTCCCAGGGGGTTGAGCAATTTGGAGGGGATTTCGCTGATGACCCCAACTAAAGTATAAAATGCAACACTCTCCTACAAAAGGGATGAAGCACTCTATGGTGGCCATACATACTGATGTGTGTATTAAAATAGTTAAAATCCCTTCCCATTCTGTAGGTGACGATAGCCGAGCAGTTAAGCTGCCCAACTGATGCTGAATTAATCAGGTTCTGATCCCAGTTGTAGGTAACTTACAAATGTCTAGCCATACTGAAGAGACATGATACGTTGAAACAAAGTGTATGTGAATGACTATATATATATAGTTATTCATTATATATATATATATATGTAATATATATATATTATATATATAATGGTATAACTGAAGAAAGAAAAAACAAATGAGTTATAATTCAGACTGTTGTGAAAAAGGATAAATAAAACTGCATGAGTCAGGATAATAAATATTGAAAAGTGCTCAATACATACTTGTAGAGCAAGTTTAGGGAACTGAATCAGTGGCAGGAGTTAACTAGCTTTCAGCAAAAATGGATCCTCAGGAAAATTCTGTCATATATATATGTGTGTGTGTGTGTGTGTGTGTCCGTGTATATATATTATATATATGTGTGTGTCTGTGTGTGTGTGTACATAATATTTTATCGGTGTGTGTGTGTATGTATATATATGTGTGTGTGTGTGTGTGTGTGTGTGTATGTATATATATATATATATATATATATATATATATGCGTGTGCATTATAGTACATAAATCCTGTACAAGAGGAATACATAAATATAATAAAAGAAATGAAATCAAGAAAGATTTCTTTTTCTTTTTCTTCTTTTAACTCCTTAGAAAATCATTCAAATTGAGTCAAATATGCCAAAATAATTAGCAAATCGACGACACTTTCTTTTTTTTTTTTTTTTTTTTTTTTCTTCATCCCTTAAAATTTAATTAGCCTGATTGAAAATTTAACACGGATTCTATAGAGTTTTATATACTGAGGACCGTGTATCCAATGTCATAGAGAAGCAAATGTACATTGAAAAGATGAAATGTTTTGAAAAGAATGAGACACAGGAATGGGAAACAAAACAACGACAAAATCGAATAAAAGAAAAGACAATAACAAGAAAGCAATATTAAAAATTATTTCATTATATTATTTAGAGAGGACTGGCATTCAATTAATTTCATAAATGCTCTATATGTTTTTATCATTATCATCATCACAACTTTCTATCATCTGATGATCATATAGTTTTGATATTGTTGTATTGTTGAGGTGGTAAAAGATACACAGAGAAATTGTGTGCTTGAGATATATTTTATTTAGCGCTTGTATCTGGTGCTAACAGAACTTATTACATAAAAACAAGAAGTAGAACAATTCACAAAGACAAACTTACGAGAATGAGGAGGGTCAAATGTATGTAGTCAAATGCAGTGATTTGGTCCGAATATAATTTTTCCGTTTCTGTCACTGCTACGTCGACTATTATAGGTTATGAGCCAGTCCATCCTGTAGGGGTGTTAACTCCACTACAACGGATATTATTATTATGATTTTCATAGCTCAACATTAAAAAGAAATGTTCCAGTGTCTTATTAATTCATACTTATACATATTTCATCATGATTTCTTTATTATATCATCTGATGATGATCATATAGTTTTGATATTATTATTATTATAAATACACATTTCCTCATGATTTCTTTATTATATCATCTGATGATCATATAGTTTTAATATTATTATTATTATGAATACATATTTCTCAGATTTCTTTATTATATCATTCATGTTCATATAATTTTGAATTATTAATTATTATTAATACATATTTCCTCATGATTTCTTTATTATATCATTGATGATCATATAGTTTTATATTATTATTATTATTATTATAATACTATTTCCTCATGATTTCTTTATTATATCATCTGATGATCATATAGTTTTAATATTATTATTTTATTATATAATACATATTTCCTCAATGATTTCTTATTATATCATCTGATGATCATATAGTTTTAATATTATTATTATCATACATTTTCCTCATGATTTCTTTATTATATCATCTGATGATCATATAGTTTTAATTATTATTATTATTATTATATAATATATTTCCTCATGATTTCTTTATTATATCATCTGATGATCATATAGTTTTAATATTATTATTATTATTATGAATACATATTTCCTCATGATTTCTTTATTATATCATCTGATGATCATATAGTTTTAATATTATTATTATTATAAATACTATTTCCTCATGATTTTTTATTATCATCTGATGATATATAGTTTTAATATTATTATTATTATATTATAAATATTTTTCTCATGATTTCTTTATTATATCATCTGATGATCATATAGTTTTAATATTATTATATTATTATATAAATACATATTTCTCAATGATTTCTTTATTATATCATCTGATGATCATATAATTTTAATATTATTATTATTATGAATACATATTTCCTCATGATTTCTTTATTATATCATGATGATCATATATTTTTAATATTATTATTATTATTATGATACATATTTCCTATGATTTCTTTATTATATCATCTGATGATCATATAGTTTTAATATATTATTATTATGATTTTCATAGTCAACATTAAAATGTTCCATTGTTATTATTTCATAATTATGAACATCAGTATCATGGTTTCTTTATTATACTATTTGTTGATCATATATTTATTATTATATTATAATCAAGATTATGTAACTGCCTGTCTGTAACTAAAACTATTACCACTGACGTCATGATTTCCTTAGTTACTTAATTATATTTTAAATGATTGTCATTATCTAATCTTAATTAGCATCTTATTTATTAACGACAGCACTACTAAAGTCTACCTGAGTTTGATTTGCTACAAACCTGCCCATATTATTAATGCATTTAAAATCCTGAAATATGTGTTATCAAAACTATGTCACCACTGTTGTCACAATTTCCTTAGTTATTCAAGTTGTATTATCAATGATTATGAAATATTCATTATTTAATCTTAATTAGTATCTTATTTATTAATGATGTTTCTATTAAAGTCTAACACAGATTTGCCGCAAAACTGCCCATATTATTAATGCATTTAAAATCCTGAAATATGTGTTATATATAAGAAATAAAGATTTACATAGTATATGGTGGGAATAATTTGCATAATGATTTTAACAAAACCGGGTTTAATAAATGATTATTTGCTGTTACTGATTTCTAATACTATCATGTTATTCTCAAGAGTATTAAAAGCAATCCTATATATAATTTTATATAGAAATCAATTAAAATAACATAAAAATAAGTAATATTTTTTATATTCATTCTTATTTTGATTAGTCTTTACAATTTAATATAATATAATATATATCAATATAATGATATATTAAATATATATATTAAATATATATATTAATATAATGATATATAATATTATTAATATGTAATAATAATATAATATATTGTTCATAAGTGTGAATATTATAATATAATATTACATCAAAGCTTAAATACTTGCCCCCCGGGGAGGGGGGCACATACTTTTGCTAGTAGTTTTAATATCATTATTATGATTTTTATACCACATTTTTGTAAATGTTCAACCATTCTATTATTTCATCATGATATCTTTATTATATTTTCTGTTGATCATATAGTATTGATATTATCATTATGATTTTCATATCACCACATTTTTTAATGTTCCACAATCTTATTTCATATTTATGAATATTACTATGATCATGATTTCTTTATCATATTATCTGTTGATCATATAGTTTTGATATTATCATTATGATTAGGAAATGGACATGAGGATCCGAGTTCAAATCCTAGACAAGGCTGATTATATTTCACATATGAAAGGTATGCATTAAATTATTCTCCCTCCAGCTATGGGTAAATAGTAGGGAAAACTGAGCCCTTTAACCTTGGTTGATGGTTTTTTGCCTTACTGCCAGAATTTGATGTGCCACAATATATACTCATTAGAGTGAATGAAGTGTTTGACATATCTGATAAACCCTACCCATGATATCACAAGTGATTTCTTTATTATCTACTGATCATCTATTGGCAGCCTTCCATCTATGATAGACGATGGTTTAGTGTCAAAGTGGGTTTTTTGGGGGGAGGAGGATAACTACATAACCTGGGAAGTTTCATATGGAGGATGAGCTGTTGCCCATGTAGCAAATCCCCCTACCCACACTGTTGCTGTGATCCAAAGGAAAGGTAAAGAACCAATGCAGGTTGGGCAATGGTAGTGTCACAGGAATTGCTGGGTAGCACTGGATTTCAGCATCACACCACCTTTAGGGACTCCAGCTTCTGATTTGTTTTTGGAGTTTACTCCCCTAGCCTTTCCTTGAAAGGCAGCAGAGGTTTCGTGTCAGACTTTTCCTAGACTTAGATGGGTTGCCGACCAAGGCTAATGAGCCCCTTCAAACCCATTTGGGGATTTATGCGAGTAGTAAGTACCCCAATCCTACTACTATCGGTGTTCCTGAAAAATGAAATGAGATTAGGGATACAGTATATTTTGCATTTGTGTATCAGAGAAGCAACAGTACCTTCAGGTCAGGTTTTTTTTTTCCTGATCATATAGTTTTAATATTATTATTATTATTTACTCCTTTTGAGTTTTCACATCAGTGTTAGCTGATGGTCTTTCACTGGAGTCTGAGTGACAGCAAGTCTCCTCAGGTCTCCTGGACTCTTCTGAGTATTCTGGCAGATTGCAGCAGTGCAATGTTCTGAATGGTTTCAATTCTTCCTCTGATTTCCAAACCCTTTTCCAATTCTTTTGGGACCGTTCCCAGTGCACCAACTACAATTGGTATAACTTTCCCTTTCATATTCCATAACTTTTTCAGTTCTCTCGCAAGGTCCAGATATTTGTCCATTTTTTCATTTTCCTTTAGCTTTACCCTGTGATCTGCTGGAACTGCAAAATCCACCAGTTGACAAGTTCTTTCTTTTTTGTTTATCAACACTAGGTCTGGTCTTCTGGCTGGGATAATTATATTATCATTATTATCATTATTATTATTATTATTATATTCATACCACCACATTTTTTTAATGTTCCACCATCTTATTAATTCATACTAATGAATATCACTTTCATCATGATTTCTTTATTATATTATCTGTTGACTAGCAGGTCCTGTGGATATACCACAGCATGATAATTTAATTATTATAATGTTTGATATGTTTACTTAAGAGATATTGCAAAATAGTTTAATATATAAAAAGTATAATAATCTTGATTCAACTCTCTCTCATTTTTTTCTTTCTTTCCTTTTTTCCATTATGTTTGATTTAAACAGATTAGTGTTATTGCTTTCGCATGCTTAGCCCCTCTCTCTGTCTTTCCCCTACACTCTCTCTCTTTCTTTCTTATTATATTTTTCCTATGTAGCATGTCCTTTTTATTCCCATTATTTCTATATGATAAAAAATGGAATGGTCCATTATTTAGCTGAGGTGACAACACTCATAAGAAATAAGCATTCGGTGGATAAGCAACACCAGATAATCATTTTTGCATTTCATCTTGGAAGAATTGAACAATCTCATTTTTAATGAGAGTGTGTTTCAAGATGATAACAGTCATATTTTTTAGGAACACAAGTATTGTTATATATATTAGAGTGAATGAAATGTCTGACATATTTAACAAACCCTACCCATAATATCACTAGTGATTTTTTATTATCTGTTGATCATATAGTTTTGATGTTATAATTTTCATATCACATTTTTTTTAAATATTTCACAATCTTATTACTTCATCATAATTTCTATATTATATTCTCTGCTGATCATATGGTTTTGATATTATTATTATTATTTTCATACAACTACAGGTAATCTGAACATTAGCTACATAAATGAGTAACCTCCCCTTGTTTATTTCATTCAGAGTAAGCCATATGTTTTGGTCGGCCATTTTCATTTCACCATAAATCTACACTGAAAATACGAATTTGTTTGAATCAATACAACTTCATGTTTTAACATGAAAATATCATAAAATGTGTTCTTAATTGTGCTTGCTCATTATTTGAAATGAACTTAATTGTTATTAATTTATTTATGATATTTTCGTGTTAAAACATTCAGTTGTATTGATTACGGTGAAATGAAAATGGCCGACCAAAACATATGGTTTCCTCAAAGTGAAATAACCAAGAGGAGGTTACTCTGATTTATGTAGCTAATGTTCAGATTACCCAACTACATTTTTTTTAAATGTTCCTCAATCTTATTACTTCATCATGATTTCTTTATCATATTATCTGTTGATCATATAGTTTTGATATTATTATTATGATTTTCATATCTCTGCTGATCATATAGTTTTGATTTTATTATGATTTTCATATCTCTGCTGATCATATAATTTTGATATTATTATGATTTTCATATCACTGTTGATCATATAATTTTGATATTATTATTATGATTTTCATATCTCTGCTGATCATATAGTTTTGATATTATTATTATGATTTTCATATCTCTGCTGATCATATAATTTTGATAATATTATTATGATTTTCATATCACTGTTGATCATATAGTTTTGATATTATTATGATGATTTTCATACAACTACATTTATTTAAATGTTCCACAATCTTATTTCATATTTATGAATGTGATATCATCATGATTTCTTTATCATATTATCTGTTGATTATATACTTTTGATATTATTATTATGATTTTCATATCTCTGCGGATCATATAGTTTTGACATTATTATTATGATTTTCATATCTCTGCGGATCATATAGTTTTGACATTATTATTATGATTTTCATACAACTATATTTTTTAAATGTTCCACAATCTTATTACTTCATAATAATTTCTTTATTATATCATCTATTGATCATATAGTTTTGATATTATTATTATTATGATATTCATTGTTATTATTTCATTGATATCCTTTATATTGGCCTTCTCACTTCACTTCATTTGACTCTTATTCATAACATATTGTTGAAAATAGCAAAACCTTTTCTTTCTTCTCTTACAATTGCTGCCATGAATATTTTCCTTCTTTTTTTTTTTTTTTAAGATTTATTCATTTTTTTTATTTTCAAAGCAAATAGATCTCACAAAAGAGATGAAGAAAAGGCATCTCAATAAAGCCTTAACTTCATTGCAGAAATCTTTGAAACCTTTAATGTCAGTGACACAAAATTTGAACAAAACTTGAGAAAACCGAACAAGTCATACCCTGTAGAGAAGGTGTGTCAGGAAGAGTCAACCTTTTCATGACATACACAAAAATTTCTATGTTAAGTTTTACTGTTGGAAAAGAGAGCAAGCAGTCATGGTTCATCTGGTAAAGATATTGCTTCATTAATTAGTCCTAATGATATGAATATGATTGGATTGATAATAATATTAAAAGGAACATCTATACTCTTCGTAATTGCTAACAGTGATACAAGGATCATTCAATAAATAAGGTGAATTTTTTAGTTGGTTGGTTGGTTGGTTGGATTTTATGGCATGTCAACTCTTGCTTGGTTATTTTATGCCAAAGACATTTTGTTTAATTCATTCTTCATGGGTACTTAAATTTATTTTTTTAACACATTTTTTAAACTCATTTTTTCTATTTAACTCATAGATGGGACCCTAACAGATACTACCACTCTGGGTCAGAGTGGACCTTGGAGCAATGGTGATGGAGGGGCACTCCACAGTCCCCAGAGCTCTAGAATTGGAACTTCACCATCAAACTTTTCATGACATAAACACAAATTTCTATGTTAACTTTTAATGTTGGAAAGGAGAGCAAGCAGTCACGCTTCATCTGGTAAAGATATTGCTTCATTAATTAGTCCGAATGATATGAATATGATTGGATTGAAAATAATATTAAAACGAACATCTATACCTTTCATAATTGCTAACAGTGATACAAGGATCATACAATAAAATAGCAAATATAAGCACACCCCGGGTGCAAGTATTTAAATTTTAATGTAATAAAATATTATATTAAATTAAAAAGGTTGATGAAACTAAATAAGAATGCAGATAAAAAGATTTGAAACAGAGAGGGGGGGGTATAATCGAAATATAGAACAACTAAAACTTACTCTTCCATCACGCAGTTCTTTCATTGCTAAATTTTACTAATTTAACTATTTAGTTAAAATTGGAAGTAAAGAATATAATTTCAGTTATTTTTTCTTGTTAATGGATTTCTTTTAAGATTTATCTCCAAGATTTTTGCTCATATTCCATAAGATAAAACCAAACAATTAAAAATCACTAATACTAAGTCCATATTTAATCAAATCAAATTTTAGATATCAATATGCAAATTAGTCTTCCTGTTCACACTGTAAACTGCTATTTTGTTGTATATATAAATATAATTGCATGCTATTATTATGTAGATAAGGCCAACAGTATTAATAATGTAAAACAATTTCATTAATCATTGAGGTTTAAATCAAAATAAAATCATGGAGAATGTGATGTAAATAACTAAGGGAATTGTGAGTTGAGTAGTAATATAATTTTGTTAACAAACAGACAAACACACAATCTCCATTATAATAAGATAAGGTGGATTTTTGGGTTGGTTGGTTTGTTGAATAGATTTTATGGCATGTCAACCCTTGCTAGGTTATTTTATGCCAAAGACATTTTGTTTAATTCATTCTTCATGGATACTCAATTTTCTTTTTAAACTCTTTTTTTTCTATTTAACTCATAGATGGGACCCTAACAGATATTACCACTCCGGGTCAGAGTGTACCTTGGAGCAATGGTGATGAAGGGGTACTCCATATTCCCCAGAGCTCTAGAATTGGAACTTCACTATTAGAAAGAGTCTAATGTCACACCCAAAACAATAAGACCCTCAGCCACTACCTTCTAGCAGATATATGATAAAAAGGTTGGGGCTTGCCATAAGAGCAATAGGGTTGGGACAATCATATAGGTTCTAGGGCTTGATATGACCAGCTGATAGATCGAAGGGGGCCTTTCTGACCGACCATCTATCTAACCTAGTTAAGGGCGAAAGTGGAATACTGCATGTCATGGACTGCCCAGCCACCAGGATTCCATCCTTAAGCATCACGGTTTTATTGTTGGAAAGGAAAGCAAGCAGTCATGGTCCATCTGGTTAAGATATTGGTTCTTTAATTAGTCCTAATGATATGAATATGATTAGCTTGAAGAAAATATTAAAAGGGACATCTATACCTTTCAAAATTGCTAACGGTGATACAAGGATCATTTAATAAATAAAGTGAATCGTTTTTGAAAAAACAAAATAAACATTTTTTTCCAGAATTCTTTCCCTGAATGTAAACTCAGTATAGCAAAAATTATTTCAATATTGCAGAAATATTTGTTTTAAGGCTATTCAAAATGTCTGCAAATTGAACAGAATGCTCCAGGCTTGAACAGAGATTTGTCATCAAATAAAGGGATTTTTTTCCATAAAGGTAAATTCTGAATTGCTTTATAGCATTGGGAAAGGTATGAATTGAATTATTACTCTCCCCCAGCTATGGATGAATAATAGGACAGTCTAGGCTCTTTAACCTTAGTATGGGATCTGGTCTGGAAGAAGGAAAACTTAATTCAATCCTTTTAAACTCTACTTTAAAAAATTGACCTTGTGCTGCATCCTGCTTGTGGTGGAGGGGTTTGGTATATAAATATATATATATATATATATATATATATATACACAAGGTGTATCAAAAAAGTAATAAGATCTTTTTCTAATTTTTGACACACCTTATAGTCTGAAAAAATTAACGTTCCATTTATTGTTCATTTCTATCTTGGTAAATACAGCTTCAATCTCAATACTTTTATTATGACACACCTTATATTCAAAAAAAAAATTAACGTCCATTCATTGTTCATTTCTATCTTGGTAAATACATTTAAATTATAATTTAAACTTGGTACTTTTTTTTGACTCACCTTGTATTCTGAAAAAAATTAATGAATGGAACATTATTTTCTTTCAGAATGCAATGTGTGTCAGAAAGTACAAAAAATCTCAATACTTTTTTGACACACCTTGTACATATACATATATATATATATATATATATATATAAGCAATACTCATGTATAGATATATAAGTGTCTACATTCTATGACATTCACACAAGTTTTTAACAAACATCCAATAATCTATAGTGTTGCCCTTTATACAGTTTCATGTCATTAGAATGATTCTCTGTATAACTTTATATAAAATCTTCAAAAATTTACTAACAAAAAGCAAAGTTGTATAAGACTTTTCTTTACATAGTACAGAATACTTTGAAACCCACTTATCTACGGTTATGAATCAAAAGAAAAAAATCATTTAATACTTACTCATTTGTTTTAAAAAGACATTCAAAGATTTCCATTGAACATCAGATAAGCTTAGGTTTTTCTTTTAAATGTTATTCAAAAGGGGACAGTTTAGCTCAGTCGGTAGAGCATCCACCTAGTAATTGCAAGGTTCCTGGTTCAATACCAGTCCCCACTAACTCAGCACATGAGTAGCACAGATTGGGTAATCTGATTTGTCAGTAGAGCACTAACCTAGGAATCACAAGGTTCCTGGTTCAATACCGGTCCCCACCAATTTTTTTTTTTTTTTTCCACTTTAGAGCACACTATTAGGGCAATTAAAACACTAGGATTATAAGGAAGATAGTATTTTTTCTTTTAAATTCAGTGAAATTTTTTACTTTAAATCCGAGATATTTAGAATTTGTAGCAAATCTACACCATTTTGTCCTATTAGGGCCATGTTCCTCAAACTTTGTTAGTTTCACTATAGAACTTGAGTAGCAGACATCGGATAATCTGATCTGTGCAGTAAAGTGGGGAGCTGAAGGTAGGTATGACACTTCACCACAGTTAAAACAATCTCCCTGGTTTAGCACTAGTGAAAAGGGGGTAGACTCCTTCGCTGTCCAGCTGATACAGATATACAGATTATCATGGTTAAGTTTCTGCTCCGACAGTTTATGTTAACAACTGAAAACTTTTGAGATACAGGGTGTTGCCATGTTGAAAGATGTTGTGGAGTGAAAACTAAGATTGAAAGTAATATTCTATAATTAACATTCTAAACAATTTCCTTTGATGGTTCAAAGCTTTTCTGTTGAAGATAAAACAAGTTGTTTGTTTTCCATTTAACCACAATGACCTCACATCACTTTTCAATAAATCTAATCAAACCTTGAAACTGGAATAACAATTTGTGAAAAACTCATAACTGACATTTTTTCTTTTTTAATGAGAATTGAAAAAGACTATTTTCTCTTCTAACCAAGATTTGGTTTGTTTTGTTTTACAGCATATCAAGTTCAGTGGGTCATTTAATGCCGATAAAGTTTTGAAATAAATTCATTCTTAATGGATAATGTGGTAGGTGATTCACCTATGACCAGAACAATAGACTTACCCAAAGGGTATATTTAGCAAAGCAAAGCTACTCAAGTGAGAAGTAGCAGATACATGTTCTTCATGTACGCTGTAACAAGGAAACCCTCCTCATTTGTACATTGATATATTGCTGAATACATCTGTTCTATACATTTTATCTCTGTGTTGAGTATTTATTTATTGACCCTTAAACATGTCATAACAGATAATCAATTTCTTTTTTTATAAACACATTTTTCTATTCAAGCCATAGATGAGATCCTAACAGGTACTACCACTCCGGGTCAGAATGGACCATGGAGCAATGGTGATAAAGGGGTGCTCCACATTCCCTGAACCTTCAGAACTGGAACCTCACCATCAGATAGAGTTTATTGTCATTCCCTTCTAGTCAAGAAGTAGTCAGAAAGTTTACATAGTTTTTTTTTTTATTAAGACTAAAAATATTTTATATGAATCCAAGTTTTGAGAATGTGATTAATAATTGTTGCTGCTGTTGTTTTATTTTATGGCATATCAACCCTTCTTGGGTCATTTAATGCTGAATCAAGTCATTTTGAAAAACAAAGGACTCTGGTTGTTTACAATACTTGCTGTTGCGTAAGTGGTCACCCAATTAAATATTAAAAAGGGTCATTGCTGCTTAACTTTGGTGCTTGACCGTAATAAAAGTGGTCAGTAATTGTAATACATTAAAATCTTAAACTAATATTGTTTATCTAATGTCTACACAATTTCAATTGAAACCAATTAAAAAAATTAAATGTGGAGTGGCCTATTTTTCATATCAGCCAGACAGTGTATTCCCATTTCATTAGTGCTAGACTAGGGAGTTTGTTTTTGCATCTATGGTGGAACACCACACCTACCAAATATGTTATTTTAAAAAGTCTGATTATATATCTAGATAATAATGTCTTATCCCTGTTTTGTAAGTAGATTTAGTTAGATTGGTTGTACTTAGACTTAGGAAAATATTCCCTCTCCAGGGTGTTGGTCGGTTGGCATGTCAACCCTTGATGGGTTATTTAAGCCAAAGACGTTTTTTTTTTATTCATTCTTGATGGGTATTCACAATTTTTTTTAACTTGATTTTTTTAAACACAGTTTTTTAAATTCATTTTTTATCTATTTAACCCATAGATGGGACCCTAACAGGTACTACTAATCTTGATTAGAGTGGACTTGAGAGTAATGGTGATGAAGGATTACTTCACATGCCCTAGAGCTCCAAAACTGGAACCTCACCACCAGATGCAGCTTAGCATCATACCAAGAACACTGAGATACTCAGTCACTGCTTTCTAGCACATATATGATAAAAAGAGTTGGGGCTTGCCATAAGGGCAATAGTGTTTGGACAATCATATAGGTGCCGATTGATTGCCTGTCTAGCCTAGGTAAGTGGTTTTTTTATCATTGGTTGAATAATACATTATTATATTTTTATACATTAATTTAAAAAAAATAAGATCATATAATTTAAAAACAATTTATTAAATTTATAGACAAATTATATATACATGGTGTCCAAAAAAAATTCAACATTATTTCTTAATTTAATAATATAGCCCTTTAATTCTCACTTTATTTCCCCGAATACATTTTCATTTCGCATTACATTCTTAACCCCAGCGCTCACGGGAGCCAAATGGGCAAGAGATGGCCTTATGTGTCCCTCATTCAGGTTGCTTGATTCAAGTTACAGAAATGCTTCTTCCATTTTCCTAGCATCATCTGGTCACGTGGTTCTCTATGTCAATGAGAAGCTGTTCATCAAACTATAAGACTCATTATGTATTTTTCCAGTATACCGTTATTTCGAATTTACTTTACACTTCTTGCTAAAAATGGTACGCTATGCCGATCCATTATCCCAGACAAGAACGTGTTGACATAGATAGTGAACAGGTGGAGGCTTTAAAATTATGATATCATACAAAAGTTAACTTATTTTTTAAGCAGCCTTTATTTTGGAAATAATTACCACCAAAATAAAAAGACAATATGGTCTGGTATATTACACCTCTGCAGAGGTGCAGTTGGTGCACTCTATAGTCCCAACTGAGAGGGCTAACAAAGTAAAGAAAAAAATGATAGATGACAGTAAAATCATTTCTTAGAAATATTAAAGAACACTGAAGAATTACAGGGACAATCATATAGGTGCTAAGGCTTGATATGACAAGCCAATTGATCTTCAACCGCCTGTCTATCCTAAGTAAGGGCCTAAGGAGAGTATTGCATGTGATGGACTGCTCAGCCACAAGGATTCCATCCTTAAGCATTGTGACCAAGAGTTGGTCCTATTGGGGGTATATTACTCCTCTGCAGAGGTGCAGTTGGTGCACTCTATAGTCCCAACTGAGAGGGCTAACAAAGTAAAGAAAAAAATGATAGATGACAGTAAAATTATTTCTTAGAAATATCAAAGAACACTGAAGAATTACAGGGTATTCTTTGAATCAAATTTCCAACAAGAAAACTCAAACTGAATGACACTTGAATGAAAGAAGTTGAAAGCAAGTGCAAAAGAAAATATAATCAACAGCAACAATGACGACAGCCAGAAGCATCTGAATATGAATTCAATAGAATTATTACAAATAAGAAATATTATCCACACTGCTGTGAGTAAATGAAGAGTTTTTATTTTTCTTAAATTTCTATTTTTTTTAAATCTAAGTTCAACATCTCACCAGAACAATTATGGCAAATGCAGAGAAAAGAATTTATAATGATCATACAAGGTGTGTCCTAAAAGTATCAAGATTGAAGCTATATTTACCAAGATAGAAATGAACGATGAATGGAACATTCATTTTTTTAAGAATACAAGATGTATCATTAAAGTGCTGAGTTTTATGCTGTATTTACCAAGATAAAAATGAACAATGACTGGAACATTAATTTTTTTCAGAATACAACGTGTGTCATAAAAGTGCCGAGTTTGAAGCTGTATTTACCAAGATAGAAATGAACAATGAATGGAACATTCATTTTTTTTCAGAATACAAGGTGTGTCATAAAAGTATCAAGATTGAAGCTCTATTCACAAAAATAGAAATGAAGAATGAATGTAATGTTATTTTTTTCAGAATACAAGGTGTGTCATAAAGGTATCGAGATTGAAGCTGTATTTACCAGGATAGAAATGAACAATGAATGGAAAGTTAATTCTTTCAGAATACAAGGTGTGTCAAAAAGTACAAAAAATCTTGATAATTTTTTGACACACCTTTTATGTGGAGAAACAGTAGACGTTTTGCTTTACTTCAGAGCATTTTTTTTCAACTTGGTCTGTCTTGAAAAAGTCGATTAGTACAGAGAGAGAGACAGACAGACAGACAGACAGATAAAGAAAGATAGAAAGAGAAAGAGAGAGAGAGAGGAAATGGGGAAAAAGGGGGGGGTTGTGGGTAGAAAGATATTCATTCATATCAGACATGATAGGAAATGATGTTTGTTATTGGATAATAATTAGTTTTAATCAGTGTACTACAGGGTACAAACCGTACATGGACCGAAGTTTAATTTCAATTTTTGGGGTTTCTTTTGTTGGCAATGATCTTATTTTATTTCATTTCATTTACATATTAATTCTTTCATTTTAGAAATACAAATTCAATCCAGCTTTTGAAAATGTAATTTTTCTTCTTTTTTTTTTTTTTTTTTTTTTTAAATCGACACAATTTAAAATAAAAATTAAAATTATGTAATAAAAAACAAAAAAACAAATCATAAAACTGAAAATAAAAGAGAGATCAAAAAGAAAAAAATTAAATTAAAAATACATAGAGAAAAAAATAAGTTAAAAAAATAGAAGAAAAAAAATGAAAAATATTGATACAATAAAAAAGACAGAAAATTTATAAAAATAAGATAATTTTAAATTAAAATGTAGTAAGTTTATTGTGAAGGTTAAGGAGGTGTGGGTTGCTTAAGAGTTTACAGTATCCAGAATGGAATCAGTGAATTGAGTTCAAACTCCAGCTGGGATAGTTCATTTTGTATTTAGAGGGTTGTTTAGTTTATTAGTTGGATTTTATGGCATGTCAACCCTTATTGGGTTATTTTGTGCCAAAGACGTTTTTGCCTCATTCATTCATGATGGGTACTAGATTTTTCTTAAAACTCAATTTTTATTAATACATTTTTTTAAACTCATATTTTTATATTTATCCAATAGATGGAACCCTAACAGGTCCATTCAGAGAGGAATGTTATACTGATTTGCAAAGTTTTAACTGATGTTGTAGCCTCAGTTCTGTGCAAATATCAAACTATCTTTTTGGTACAAATAATGTTAAATATATGTGAAATGATAATAGAAAAAATTGTTGTCGTAGACACAGTGCCATATCGGGATATTTAAAAAATCAGAAATAATCAATAACTTAAAATTAGTTGACTTTAAGATTTTTTTGATAGCATTTTTGGATTTCTTGGGCAAAAATGCTTTTATAATCCAATTTTTAGGAGTAGGGAAGATCTAGAACTCATTTTACAGACAAAAATAGGTTACAAAAAGTCAACATTTTTGGCCCCCCACCTCAAATTTGGAGAGCTAACAACTGACATAACTCCGCCAATTTTTGGAATTGGACACTCAAATTTTGGTGATTGGCTAACTCTATCATAATCCACACTTTGACAAAAATTTCAGAAAAATTAAAAGGGCTTGGATGATTTGACATGGAATTACGCATAAGGCATTACTCTTCTGTTGTTTACAGACTTGAGCTTTCTGGTGATTGTAAACATACATCTACAAAAGTATGTATCAGTTAAATGTTCACCTCTTACTGACAGTTACCAACGGCTGAGACAGTAAGGAGCCGGACTGACGAAAATTCAGTCGGGTTTCACTCCCAGCTAGAAGTAGCTATTAATTCTAACCACACTGATGAGATGTAAATGTCAAAACACTGTCTGTGGATGACTATATATATATGTGAAGAGGAAAATGGAAGTGAATCTGACAGTATGTAATATAGTGAAAAATTGAAAAAACACAGGTTCATAAAATGAGTAATGTTTATTCAGCCAACGCTGCAGTGTTTCAATTTGTTTTAGTAGATCTTCTTGAGGGCTTTTGTTTTAAGGAAAATAAATTTATCATAGATAATAAGGAGACTGTGAGAGTCTTTTGTTGATCAATCCACCTAAAAATGCTGAATTTTTAGATGGATTGATGCATTTTAAAGCCAGCTAAGCCCTATCTTGTAACCTATCCTGTGTAATGCATATTTAGGTCAATTGATCAACAAGACTCCCACAAAGGATTTATGTAGTTAGAAAGATGATGGATGTTTTGAATGCGTTGAGTTGAACCTTTTCTACACATTTTTCAAGCTCAAAACATTCAAAACATCCATCATGTTTTAACTACAAAAATCCTTTTTTTTCTCCTTGACTAGTTTATTGTCCTGAAGAAGGTTTCTTTATAAACCAAAATGTTCAAACATCGACACTACGACAAATAAATTTCCATCCATTGTAACATCCCGTATTTGTTCTACATTTTCTCCAAATTTATATATATATATATCTCATGTCTTAAAAGGTATTCACAGAATATATATATATATATATATATATATACATTAGATAAAGATCAGTTAAACAGAATCCAGTCAGAAACTGCCAATATTGCTTGAATTAATTAGTGGAAAGAGGCTTTTAAAAAAAAATGGTTGAAGAGAAAAACAAATTTGTTCTGATAGGATTTTCCACCATGCTTCAATGTTTCTTCGACTTTTGCAATCAAAGCTGAAGATGTCTTGAGAAGAGAACTTTCTCAAGAATTCAATAAAAATTGATTTAATAGAACTGTATTTATAAGGATTACAAAGAGGGAAAATAACTAAAGCTTTTTCAACTGTTTGTATTTCCTATTAAATGAAAGTGGAAATCATCTTGTATTGGCTAAGATAGACACAAGTCAACAATACCTTATGACACAAAGTTAATGCTTTTTTTATTTCATTACGGTTTTCCTTACTAAAAAGTGATGCTTTTAAAAAGACAAAGTTGGATTAGCAAGTCTTTTATTGAGAACTATAACGACCATTATATAGAAACTAGCAGGACCTGTGGATATACCATAGTGTGATAATCTAATTATTACAACATTTGATATGTTTACTTAAGAGCTATTGCTAAATAGTTCAATACTAGTGGGACCTGTGGATATACAACAGTCTGATAATTTAATTATTACAACATTTGAAATTTTTTTACTTAAGAGCGATTGCAGTGTGGTCGTACAATTAAGGAATATGAGTATCAATATACAGATATGTTCTTTGCAAAGATTTTCTTCTTTTTTCCTAAGGTTGATGTGAGAAGATAGAAAAAGGGATAGATCCCCAAGGAGGCATAACAAACAAATCTTATTATAATGGAGATTGTGTGTTTGTCTATAACCAAAACTATATTACTATTCAAGTCACAATTCCCTTAGTTATTTACATCATGTTCTCCATGATTTGATTTTATATAAACCTCAATCATTAATAAAATTGTTTTACATTATTAATACTGTTGACCATATCTACATACTAATAACATGCAATTGTATTTATATATACAACAAAATAGCGATTTACAGTGTGAACAGAAAGGCTAATAAGAAAATTGATATTAAAAATTTGATTTTAATAAATATATGCTTGGTATTATTGATTTCTAATTCTTTGGTTTTATCTTAATGAATATGAGCAAAAATCTCGGGAATAAGTCATAAAAAATTTGATTAGCAAGAAGAAGTAACAGTAATATTTTTTTGCTTCCTATTTTAACTAAATAGTATAATTAGGAAAATTTAGCAATGAAAGATGGGAGTGATGGAAGAGTAAGTTTCAGTTGTTCTAATTTTCAATCCTAACCGCCTCTGTTTCAAATCTTTTTATCTGCATTCTTGTTTAGTTTCATTAGGCTTTCTAATTTAGTATAATATTCTATTACATTAAAACTTAAATACTTGTATTTGAAGGGTGCATATATTTGCTAGTAAAAATAATAATGAGATGTTTCATCTTGAAAGTTGAAAAATCATAATCTCTTTTTCTTTTTTTTCAAAGACCTAACTTATAGCTTTCATTATTAGTAAGGAAAACAATAACTAATCATCTATATATCTATTATCTATCTCATGTTCCTTAATTTATTGCAAAACAGTTCAATGTATAAAAAGTATAATAATCTTGATTTAACTCTCTCTCACTATTTTTTTATTTCTTTTCATAATATATATTTACCAACCCCTCTGCACGAGCAGGATGTAACACAAGGTCAATTTCTTAAGCGGAGTTTAACAGGTTTAAATTCAGAGTTTTCCTTCTCCTAGACTGGTTACCTAGCCATGGTTAAAGAGCCCAGTCTGCTCTACTATTTTCCCATAGCCGGAGGGAAAAATGGAATCATACCTTTCCCAAGGGTATTAGCGCCATGTGAAATTCAAACAGCATCTAGTCCAGGAATTCAACTCAGTCGACGAGTCCATTTCCTATGACTCTAACCATTAGACCACGTGCATTCCATTAAAATAGATTAGTGTTATTGCTCACCTCCTCTCTCTATCCCTTACTTGCTTTCTTTCTTATTATAGTTTTTCAGTGTAGCATGTCCTTTTCCTTCCCTTTCTTTTTTTAATAATGAAAACAGAATGGTCAATTGATTAGCTGAGATGACGACATTCATAAGAAATAATCAGGAATTACATTTTTGCATTTCATCTTGACCAATTTGGACGGTGTCATTTCTAACCAGAGGGTATTGCAAGAAGATAACAGTCATACAATTAATGAACATGAGTATTAATATATAGATAATAAGTATTCATACATACCCATTTGGTCAGATACAACAACTATAATATATTCTAAAATAAGTTTTAAACAGAATATCTTTTAATGGAGACATAGAAAATATTTTGACAAAGAAAGAACCCTGATATTTGTCCTTCAAAATCTAATACTCAAATATGATAGAAAATTATACAAGGGTAAACATTTATTGTTTATTGTCAATGATGTTTATTGTAGAAGTCTAACTACCATCGAGTTAGCAGACAAGAACAAACATGCAAGCTGTAACTTAAATACAGTCCTTGCATGTTGCTGGCATAGTGCAAAGTGATGGCTGAAGAGTGGGTACTTGTACATGTCCTTACTCACCCAGGAAACCAACAGCCAATCAGAACCTAGCAAATGAACTTGCCTGAGTTCATAATGTAACAATCCAAAGCTCCATATAAGCCACCTACCAAACTCTAGTTTCAGTTTAGTAGCCAGCTTGTAACAGACCTGAACACTTGAAAAATCCAACAATCCTTTTAAAGTTTGACCACATATCTATTTTTTTAGATAATCTCCACTTTACTCTAGTTTAACTAAGCAATTACATTGACTTAGTTAAGCATAGGGTAGGGTCCTCTTGAAATCATTTGGATTGAAACCATGGTAGACCCTTAACTCTTTTCCCCTACTATTATTATTATTATTACTATCAACAGAAAACACCCTCCGGGCATCGTAGAAATTATTTTTTGAAAGAGATTGCCTGAGAGGGTGGGGATTAAAAATTCAATGTCAGAGGTTTTGTATCATAAGTAAAACAAATCCTCATATTTATTAAAGGAGTAAAAAAAAACAAAAAAAAAAAAAAACAATTTGAAATGAAAACTGAGTCCCGTCCTTCTCAAATAAAATGTTGCGTGCATGTAATAATTAAACAATTATTTTGAATATTTTACACAAAATCGTAGGTATTTATTTATTTGTAAACTTTTTAGTTAACTTCTTATTGTAAAAAAAAAGAACAAGAGTAAAAAAACAATTTTTTAAATTGCTTACTCAAATTTTGGGTGTATAAGAATATTGTGACATAAGCTGTGACGTAGAGCTATGATGTAGTTTTTGTTACAGACAGAAATACAGACAATCTCCATCATTAATAGATTATTACTGCTCTATGTTTTTAATATATTAAGCAATTTTGGATTATTTACTGATGCCACTGCAACAGAAACGTTAAAGCAGCAATTGGATACTATTTATATAAATAAAAAGTACTTTCGGCACTTTGAAGTGCCATCATTATGGGTGATGTCTTTTACTTGGGATAAGAACTTTGGTGGACTAATCTATGGATTCCATCCAAATGTAAACAAGTTGGCCAGAAAGCTTGAAACGATCGTTAATAAAATTGTTAAACAGGAGACGTGCCTTTTGTTTAATTCTACATGTGCGTGTGTGTATATGTATATATATATATATATATATATACATGTATAAATGAAAGAATGCTGCCCAAATACACATGCATATATATATATATATATATATATATATATATATGAAAATGATGCTAAAAATAGTTCTATACAATTATTAAAAATAAGATTTCTAATGAGTTCCAAGATAGATCTGAATTTTCTTTTCTGTTCTTGCAATAAAAAAACATGATAGATTTTCATTTATCAAAGGACAAAAATATTATTTGCTGTCAAACATTGTAGAAATTTTCCTCTTTATGACCATATTCAATTATTAACTAGCCACTAAGATTTCTCATTTTTTTTGTGTTTTTTTTTTTTTTTTTGGAGACTTTTTTTATTTTATAGATTTTGCTCACTATTCTAAGCAACCATCTTGTTCAATCTGTGCATTTATCCAAAGAACTAAGAAGACAAATCATGAATAAACAGATCCAGTGAACCAGCAAGTTTTTCACCAAATCTAATTTTTTGCCCCTTTACGTTCTTATTATTGTCTAAACGGCTGTATGAAGAACTGTGCACTGAAGCATTTGGGGACCAAATTGGGAAGAAATAGAAAGCATTTTCTATATATTTTCACTCTTTAGGAAAATAATTAGTGGCAAGAAAAGAGAAAAAATAAATAAATAAAAAGCACAGAAAGAAATGAGAAATTTTATTTTTACAAACCACATTTCAAACAAATGACTTTAAATCATATGAACAATTTATTGCTCAGTAATAATTATCTTTGCTTACATTTCTTTTTATTTCTTTTACATACATATGGAGATCTTTATAAATTCTTTGCTTTTTTTTCTCATTAATTGATTGAATGATTTATGAGAGTTCAATGGGGTTCAATCAGAATAAAGAGAAAAAACTGTCCATTCACATAAATTTTGGCTTTTTCTAAAAACAGGGTCATCAATTGTAGACCTTCATGTGTGCTGGATTTTTCTATAACACAAGTTATTTTTGTTTTCCATCTTCAAGTTTATCTTTGTTTGGACTTCTTTTATAGCTTTTTTTTTTTTATTTTTTTTTATAGATTTTTTTTGGGATTTTTTTTTAATTTTGGGATTTTGTTTTCTTTAATATTTTTTTTTCATTTTTTCTATAGATCTTTATTTGTTTTTTTTTTTTTGTTTTAATTTTTGTTTTTTGTTTTGTTTTGTTTTTATTTTGGCACTTTTTATTTTTTCTATTTTGTCAACTTTTTAAAATATTTCAAGTTTATTGCAGTGCTTGTTTTTTGTTTTTTTCTTATTAGATTTGGGGAACTTTTCAAAATCTTCTTGAACATTTTTTTATTAATTTATTTGTTTTTGTTCAAATGTCTTCAAGATTTTTTTTATCTACTTTTTCTTTTTTGATATATTCTTTTTTCTATTCATTTTTTTCTTATTTCTTTGTTTTTTATGTTTTTTTCCATTTAAGTTTTTTGTTTTTTGTTTTTTGTGTTTTTTGTTTAAATGGTTTCAATATTTTTTATTTATCTTTTTTAATATACATTTTTTTTTCAATTAATTTTTTCTAATTTATTTGTTTTCTGGGTTTTTTTCTACATTTAAATTTGTTTTTGTTTTATCTTTGCAATTTTTTTCCAAAACCTTATGGTATTTTCAGCTATATTTTTATATCTGTTCTTCTCACTAAAACTAAGGACATTAATTACTTAGAAATATTTTGAAGCAATTCATCCACGTTATATCTAAACAATTCACAATTACAATAAAAACAAGTGCACCTGCTAGGAAAGGACTTTTTTTAAAACTGCACTTAAATCATTCCATTTATACTAATTTAAAAGTTCCACTTATAGCGTATCCTGACAATTTCAATCAAACCTTTCCTCGGAACATTCATCATTTTCATATGTAGTTTACTTCTTTATTTTCTCTCGTTTTACTTTTAGCTAAATATGTGATCAAATTATATTCATGAGATCTTTATTAAAGCACCACATATAATATTCAGTTATTTATACAATTGGACACATGGCATAGTGGATATAGGCATTGGGGTAATGAAGTTCTAAGTGACAGTTATCTCTAGGCTGCAGGTTCAATCCTAGTCAAGGGCAACAGTGACATAGAATGATAAATAACACAGCTTAACACTTGTACCCAGTCATGGTTAGCAGAATAAGAACAGTATATCCACGTGGAATGAATAAAGGGTTGGGTTCAAAGTTCCGTGATGGCTTCCAATTATGGCAAGAAGGTTCCCAAGTCTGACAAGAAATACCTGAAGAAAGCCAGAGGGCATATCAGCCAAAATGTTGTACAGATAACAATAAAGATGAGGACAACAGTTCGAATAATCCAAATAACAAAAATTTATAAAAAAGGATTTGTTTGTTAGTTTGTTTTTGTTTTATTGCATATCAACCTCAGTGGTTCATTTAATGCCGGCAAAGTTTTGAAATAAATTCATTCTTAATGGATACTCAATTTTTATAAAGTAATGTTTTTCTATTTATCCCATAGATTTGACCCTAACAGGTACTACCACTCCGGGTCAGAGTGGACTAGGGAGCAATGGTAATGAACGGGTGCTCCACATTCCCCAAACCTCCAAAACTAGAACCTCACCATCAGATAGAGTTTAACATCAATCCCAGGACATGAAGACCCTCAGCCACCACTTTCTAGCACCCATATGATAAAAAGGATTGGGGCTTGCCATAAGAGATATAGGGTTGGGGCAATCATATAGGTGCTAGGGCTTGACGGGACTAGCTGATTGATTGGAGGGGGCCTCTCTAACAACCCATCTAGCCTAAGTAAGAGTCTAAGTGGAGTATTGCATGTCATGGACTGCTTATCTACCAGGATACCATCCTTAAGCATCATGGATTGCCACCCACGGCCAACAGGTGGCCCCATTGGGTGGGGTCTTACTTCTGTAGAGGTGCAGTCGATGTATTCTAAAGCCCCAGCCGATAGGGATTCAAATCCTGGACAAAGCTGTTTACATTTCACATAGTGCTAATACCCTTGGTAAAGGTATGTATCAAACTATTCTCCCACCAGAGGACAGACTTAGCTCTTTAACTTCGTTTAGGCAACCAATCTAGGAGAAGAAAACTTGGAATTCAAATCATGTCTTACATCAACACCAATACAAATCTTTTCTGTTTTATCAAAGTGTTTTTGATGTGTGAAGAATAATCAAGCTAAGTTATTTGTTTTTGTTCTTTCTTTTGTATGGTCTATTTTAGATTTACCCAAAATTATGTTTTGATATTAACACTCGGGTTGAGAAGGTCCATAGCTTACAAATCTAAAAGAAAGATATTTGCAAGGCCTAAAATAATCTGTTAAACTCCACTTAAGAAATTGACCTTGTGTCAAATCCTGTTACATAATTAATAGGTTACCAATCAATTTAGTATGGTAGAATAGTTAAATCATTATTAATAGTATTATATATATATATATATATATTATATATATATATATATATATACATACTATTTTAAGAAGCCTTGATGTAGATGGTTGTTACCAATTAATTCTAACATCAATTCATACCCAAATACTACAGAACTGTAAAATTTCTTTGAGCTCATCTTCATCGGATCATTACGTTATATTACAGGCAGTTTTTTTCCTGCATGTGAAGCAGTTGCGAGTTTGCTGAACGTACCAAAAGTCTGTTTTATCCATGTTTTATGACAAGCGCCATAAGTTGATTTTGAAGAAAGCCAGGGAATTGGGAGACGGGGGGGGGGAGGGATGGGGCATAGATGTTATTTTCTTTGCATGAGCGGTGCAACAGAATTTGCAGTCGATTAATCAGTATGCTCATGTTCATGTGTGCATATAAAGGGCATCTATATTAGATTTCCGCTGCAAATCTATGTAAATAGGGCAGAGATGAAATAAAAGAAAAGTGAATCAAGTGAGTCAACCTTACAATTTTATAATTGGATTAGAATGGATATTTCCAAACAGATATCTTCTTGTATTCATCATTTGCTTAATGGTTGAAGGAAAATTTCTCTTCTTAATAAGTATTTGTTTATCACAATTAACTTAGATGGCGTATAATTATCAGATAACTTAGCATTCTATGACAGCATGATCAATGAGATGAATTTCATAGGAGTAAAAACAGAAATAGAAATCAGTGGGTTCCTTGTTGTGAGGAGATATTAAACGATGAGGGTGGATCAAAAAGTACTGAGACTGAAGTCTTCATTTGTTTTAAATCAAAAATTCAAAGGAAGTTATGGTTCCACAGTGTGTGTGTGCGGGGGGATTTACAAGTTTTCATTTTTTATAAATGCAAACTTCCCTTTTTTTTTATAAATACAAACTTCCCTTCATAACATATATGCTTAGTGAACATCTGCAGAGGGGTAAGACCAACCCTTAATGGGGCCACCCATTGGCCGAGAGTGGTGACCTGTGTTGCTTAACTTAAATAGCCCAATTGGGTGGAGGTGGGGGTCTTATCCCTATGCAGAGGTGCATTCGGTGTATTCTAAAGCCCCAGCCAACATGGCTTGGTTCCTTGTTGAGGAAATATTAAACCATGAGGGTGGATCAAAATGTACTGAGACTGAATTCTTAATTTTTTTTTTTAATCTAAAAATTCAGAGAAAGATACAGGTCCATAGTGTGTGTGTGGGGGGGGTGAATTTACAAGTTTGCATTTATAAATACCTTTATAACAAATACGCCTAGTGAACCTCTGCAGAGGGGTAAGACCTACCCCTAATGGGGCCATCTGTTGGCCGAGGTTGACGACCTGTGATGCTTAACTTAAATGGCATATAATCATCAGATAGCTTAGCATTCTATGACAGCATAATCAATAAGATGAATTTCATAGGAGTAAAAATAGAAATAGAAGTAGAAGTAGAAATCATCTGGTTCCTTGTTGTGAGAAGATATCAAACTAAGAGGGTGGATCAAAAAGTACTGAGACTGAATACTTTTTTTTTTTTTTAATCACAAACTTGCAACCTAATATTTGTGATATCCTCAGTGCCCATCAAATCCATACTTCTCACTAAATAATTAACAGTTCTTTTGTGGGTACAATATCTGAGAATTACAATCATGAGCAAATTCTTCTTTTTTTTTTTTCCCTGAGTCTTATCAGAGGATTACCACAGGGAGAAGAACTATGATAGAGAATGCAAGAAAGTCATCATAAGGGAGGGGAAAAAAAATTATACGATTCAAGGTGAGAATTTACTAGTTTGCATTTATCAATCCCTGTTTAACAGGGGAATAAAAATTACTGGATCATGTAGACTAGTAGCCAGATTTAAGCCAGGGATCACCAAACTTTTGTCACAGTGGTCACATAATTGAAAAAATAATGACCACAGTCAAGATAATTAAAAAAATAACAAGTGCGGCCCACATTATCATTGTTATTGAAGTAAGTCAGTTAGACAGTCAACAATTGGTTTGAGCAATGTGACTGGCCAAGCCTAACCATGCAGTTACTAGTTCTCCAATGAACCCACTATAACAGCTTAAATAATTACTGCCACTACTGCCAGGAAGAGTCCATTAAGCTGAGGAGGTGTTTGACTGTTCCACTGTCCAATAGTTAACAATCTGTAACAGTCATTTCCAGACTGCAGGTTCAATCCTGGCTAAGGGTGAAAGTAACACAGAATAACAATTAACAGTATTCTACAATTGTGTTCAATACTTGCTAGCAAGAATGAAAGCTGTGAGAAAAAGTAACAAAACAAAATTTATCTTTTCATATTATATTCATGGATGAGTGGCATAAGATGCACAAAAACAAATTTAACCAACATATTTATTCTTAAAACATTATCAAAGAACGCAACATTGCAAAAAGTTTTAGTGAGATTTGTGAAACTGAAGTTTGGCTTTCAAGATATCGTTAATGTTTTGTTCAGAATTGCTACATCCAATCAAGAGAATTGCTTTCAAATGTTTATCAGTTAATTTTGATGGGTTGATTCCGTATAAGTCCAGGAGGATTTAGTAAGCTTAACATGATATTTAACTTTAAATGGTATTATAACATCTCACATTCCATATGTTTTAACAAAAAAAATTCACGTACCATCGGTGGGCTTGATAAAATGCCTTCATGGGCTGGATTCAACCCACAGGCTGTAGTTTAGTGACCCCTGATTTAAGCAAATAGGTTAATTATAATGAAAAAAGATTTGGAAATAATTTTCTTTGGCAAAATTACAATAATTTGGGCTGATAATCAACAAAATATTCAGTCTAAAAGATAAGGATGTCTAAAATATATTCACGGAATAATTAAATTTGCCAGTCTTCCTTGAACTTGATGAGCTAGGCCTATCAAGGATGATAGAAATGTTGGTATATTATATGATTACAGTGCAGAAAGCTCAGAAAAATTACAATATATAATACAATTATACATTAAGTTATTAAAGTCTGAAGTAAGCAAAAGAAAATTAGAATCACAAAAGAAATAGTTGTCTTTTTTTAAATTTTATTATTGTCATTATTTCTATTTAGATATTATGCATGCACTATTTGAAAGTCAAAATCTGATTTAAAGTTCAATTCTTTTTCTTCTTTACAATGTTATCTAAGAACTGTAATCAATCAATTGATAATTCAATTTGGACATTTGGAAAATTTTATTGTAGATTTATTTAGATTACAAAAAAAACCTTCAACAATAAACAATACTACTGTTCATCTACAAGAGTGGCTTTGGCATTAAGTAAACCATAATATGCCCTTAAACAAAGTATAGGATTATAATCCTTACTTGGTTCTCCCAAAAGGCACTAGGTGGTGTGGTTGGTAGCTTATAAAAGACAGAAGCACCAAAGTCTAATTCTCTTAGACCCTTCAGCTTTCAGAGGTAACACACGAGTTGTGTTTCCTGTCCAATAAACCCAGATATAGATTAAATAGTACCACTACTGTTCATCTACAAGAGTGGCTTTAGCATTAAATAACCCATGATATGCCATTAAACAAAGTATAGGGATTATAATCCTTACTTGTTATGGTTCTCCAAAAGGCACTAGGTGGTGTGGTAGCTTATAAAAGACAGAAGCACCAACGTCTAATTCTCTTAGACCCTCCAGTTTTCAGAGGTAACACACTAGCTGTGTTTCCTGTCCAATAAACCAAGCTACAGATTAAATAGTACCACTAATGTTCATCTACAACAGTGGCTTTGGCATTAAATAACCCATGATATGCCATTAAACAAAGTGATAAATCCGCTGGTCATGTCAAGCCCTAGCATTGATATGATTGTCCCAACATTATTGCCCTTATGGCAACCCCCCAACCTTTTTTATCATGAGCCAGAAGGCAATTGTTGAGGGTCTTAGTGTCCTAGGAATGGCATTAAACTGCATCTTTATCACCATCACTCCCAGGTTCACCCTGACCCGGAGTGGTAATACCTGTCAGGGTCCCATCTACGGGTTGAATAAATAAAAAAAGTTTTTTTTAAATCTTTCTATCAAACTCTAGCTTATAACAAACTTGAACTTTAT
This sequence comes from Doryteuthis pealeii, assembly GCA_023376005.1. NCBI lineage: Eukaryota > Metazoa > Mollusca > Cephalopoda > Myopsida > Loliginidae > Doryteuthis > Doryteuthis pealeii. The sequence continues at coordinate 75,780,805 of CM042163.1, read as the reverse complement.
CCTATAAACTTGTCCCTTAAACTGATTTCCAATCCACTTAGCTGCACAACCTACTTTCAAAATCAATAAAACTCATTGAAAAATACATAACAATAGATTTGACCATCCTTCACAACCTACTGCTTCACATAAAATAACCCTGGATGGGTTGACGTGCCATTAAAAAAAAAATTCATTTGAAAAAAAAGATTGAATACTCAAAAATCAATAAAACAAAATGTCTTCAGCATAAAATAACCCAACAAGTGTTGATATGCCATAAAATCCAACCATCCAACCCACCATCCACTCACCCACCCCTGCTTGATTAATCTAAATATACCTTTTTTTTCTAAGTTAATGATATATAAGAGAATATTAAGATAAAAAAAGTGAGTATTAAAAATTGTGTTTAAAGAAAATTGAGTTTGAAAAAAAAATTGAATCCCCAACAAAAATGAATAAAACAAAATGTCTTCTTTGTTGAACCCCCCCCCCTTAAAAAACAAGTTCTTTGTTGAGGGGGGGGGGTCTGCAATCAAGTCCAACATTAACTGGCAAAGTAATCCCTGTCACCTGTCTGTCGGTCTTCTTTTCCCTTCCTTTTCCTCCTTCACTTCATAGGTCAGGTGTGCACGCCACTTTCCTCTGCCTTCTTTGGACTCTTGCTATTTATGGACATAGCTTTCAACATCCGGGCTACCCAAGTTAGAAACAATTCTGTTAATATGGTCAGGACAATCATCCAGGCAACCGAGTCGAACCTCGAGTTTGCGCAATGCCTAACTAGGTCTCATTTTTTGCATTCGGAAGGACACGGGTTTGATTCTGACAGGCAAGACAATTTCTTGCTCTCTTTCTCAGAGAAACTAACTACGGTAGTTGCCATGCATTGCCGCCATCTGACTCCCATTCTTCATTACATCTTCAGCATAAAATAACCCAACATGGGTTGACATGCCATAAAATCCAACCAACCAACCACCCAGCTTTTTATCTATTTTACAGCAAATAAGCAAATCCCTGGTATGAGATAAACATTTTTTTGCTTAACAGCTGAACATTATGGCTTCATTAAATAAACCTCAAACAAATTAGATTAAATTATTTAAATTAAAGGCATTTATTTTTTTTTTTTTTCAGATCAGAGAAGAAGAATTATGAAATCACTCAATGCTGAAAACAATATTATGGAATAACCTTACAATTTGCATTTCTAAAATAAATACCAGCATAAATCTGAATATGCAAATGAGTTTATAGTTAATAGAGGATTTCTAAACCTTAATAAACTGTCAGATTTTCCCAATTGAAAGGAAATGTGGCTCCAACAACAGAACTGAAGATTGAAACAAAGGGACCATATGACCTTTAGGCACCCCTTCCATGATCTCGACTCAAAAGGACACTTTTCTCATTTATACCTCCAAAATCCGGTTGTTTGTTAGGGGTTAGGATTAGGGGTTATGGTTACGGTTAGGGGTTAGTTTTATAATTTAAAAAGAAAACTCTAAAAATCGTCTGTTAACAATTTACCGGATTTTGACGGTGTAAATGGAAAAAATGTCCGCACGACTCGAGATCGCAAAAGGGGTGCCTAAAAGTCATATAGTCCAAACAAAGGATTATAAAAAGTCCTTCAAGAAATAAATCTAACACAGATTGTGGCAAAAAAGATGCTGGTCGTTCCGATCCAGCTGGGTCTAAAATTCAGTACAAGTATAAATTAGTAGGAATTGGGGTATTCTGAACATTAGATGCATAAATAAGAGTAACCTCCCATTGTTTGTTTCACTTTAAGGAAGCCGTATGCTTTGGTCAGCCATTTTCATTTCACTGTAAATCTACACTGAAAATACAAATTCATTTGAATCAATACAACTGCATGTTTTAACATGAAAATACCATAAAATGTGTTCCTAATGATAATTAAGTTCTTTTCAAATAATGGCCAATCACAATTAAGAACACATTTTAAAAGGGGAGGTTACTCTCATTTATGTAGCTAATATTCAGATTACCAGAATTGGAAGGTTCCAGGTTCAAACCAATCCTCACCAAAAATTCAGTGCAAGTATAAACAAAAGGGTTGGTTTAGCTCAGTTGGTAGAGCATCTGCCTAGAAATTGGAAGGTTCTGGGTTCAATACTGGTTCTCACCTAAAATTCTGTGTAAGTATAAACAAAAGGATTGGTTTAGCTCAATTATTAGAGCATCTGCTGAGGAATTGCAAGGTTCCAGGTTTGATACCAGTCCTCTCCTAAAATTCTGTGAAAGTTTTTTTTTAAAAAGGCTGGTTTTCCACTAAGTGTAAGTAAGTAAAATCATTGGGATGAGCTAAAGTTGGAATCAGCCAGACAGTGAGTGAGTATATCCTCTTTTCACTTTTAAAACAAAGAAGTTTAAAAATCTTTTGAAAAAATAAGCCTAGCTGTTATGTTTTTGGTGAAATTTTTTTTTTTTTTTTTTTGACGAGGCCAGTATCGAACCTTGTGGTTCCTAGTTGGACACTCTACCAAGTTAGCTAAACCAGCCCTGTGTAGTGATTCCATCATTACAGCCAGGAGTTGTATTGAGAACTAACACTCAACTAATATGCAAATATCAAGGTATCAAACCTGGAACTTGGCAGTTCCTAGATGGATGCTCTAACAACTGAGATAAACCAGCCCCTTATTTGGGGGCTTGTCTGTGAATGAAAATAAGGAGCTGAATGAACATACTCTAAGTGTAAATGATTCCATCATTTTTAGCCAAGAGTTGTATTGAGAACTAACATTCAGCTGATATGCAAATATCAAAATGAGAAAAAGAGACAACAACTAAAAATGATGGTTGACAGGATTAAATGTAGGAAGTAGGGAAATTCTTTGTCAGATCTGCGCACATTTCATGAAATGGCTTCTAATCCAATCCAACAGGTAGTTTGAACATGTCACATGAATGAGTGATGTGCTTTCTCTTTCTCTCTCTCTCCTTTTGCTCTCTATATATCTCTCTCTCTCTCTCTCTCAGTCTGCGTTAAGGACTTAGTTATCCAGTGGAGAAAATAATCTGTTCTCTCTTTCTCTTCCTTTTGCTCTCTCTCTCTCTCTTTCTCTCTCTGTCTTCCTTTTGTTCTCTCTCTCTCTCTCTCTCTCTCTTTTGCTCTCACTCTTTCACTCTCTTTCTTTTGCTCTCTCTCTCTCTTGCTTACTCTCTCTCTCTCTCTTTTCTTTTGTTCTCTCTCTTTCTCTCTCTCAGTCTGTGCCTTTCTCTTCGTTTTGTTCTCTCTCTCTCTTTTGTTCTCTCTTCATTTTGCTCTCTCACTCTCTCTCTCTCTCTTTTGCTCTCTCTTTCTTTTATTCTCTTCTCTCTCTCTCTCTCTCTCTCTCTCTCTCTCTCTCTCTCTCTGTGCTAAGGACTTAGTTATCCAGTGGACAAAATGATTTATGCTCTCTTTCTCTTTCTTTTCTCTCTCTCTCTCTCTCTCTCTTCTCTTTTGCTCTCTCTCTATTTCTTATGTTCTCTGTCTCTCTCTTTTCCTTTTGCTCTCTCTCTCTTCCCCCCACCCACACTCTCTCTCTCTCTCAGTCAGTCTGTGCTAAGGACTTAGTTATCCAGTGGACAAAATAATTTGCATTGGCTACCGATCTCAACTTCAAAGATGAAATCTAATACACCTTGTACAAGAATGAATATCAAACTTGTCATGTCAGAAAAATAACAGTTACAGACAAACAACAACAAAATAAACAAAGATTTTCAACAACAACAAAAAAGAAAAAAAAAAAAGGAATAAACTATCTATCAATCAAAACAATATTTTGAAAATTCAATACTCAGATTTGTTTCCTATAAGTTTGAATGGACTTTGATATCGCATTCTGATAAATATTTTTACATTAAATTTTCGAGATTATTATTCATTTCCCTCTTGGCGAAAGAAGAGACAAACTCTTTTTAAAACAAATACAGTTTCCATTTTTACAAGTTCTCTCGTCTTTCCCACAAAATGTAATACTTGAATGGCTTTTTTTTTTTTTTTTTACTGATAATAATTTAACAATATCTAATTTGAATGCGAATTCACTTTATCTACTCTGATGGTTTTGTTGTTGAAGGTTGTTGTGTAAGAAGGAAGAAAGATTTCATGAATTGCTTTCTATTCAGAATTAAAAGGAGGAAATCTTGGGATGAGTGGATAAAAAGATTGAATTATACAAACAAAATTCAATAAAGAATCCAATGATAACTTTGATCTTATGCAATGTATAAATCTTAAGTGAAGGAAAAATTACTAAGAAAAAGGGAAGGATTAGAATTTAAGTGGATGTTTGGGAAATACTAGGGTGAGTCAAAAGTTTTGCAATATTTTGGACAATTCAGCAAATTTGTTGAGGTCATGAAGGTAACAAATCATACTGAACTGTGCGATGCAAAACTAACCTGATATTCTAAAAGTGATGAAGAATTGATAATACAAGTGTGAGTCAAAAGTTTTGCAATATTTTGGACATATAACGTACAATTCAGCAAATTTGCTGAGGTCATGAAGGTAACAAACCATACTGAACTGTGCAATGCCAAATTAACCTGATATTCTAAAAGTGATGAAAAATTAATAATACAGTGTGAGTCAAAATTAGCAATGTAAGGTACAATTCAGCAACTCTGGATGCTTTTGATGAACAGAAACAGAACAGAAAATTACCCTTTTATATAAAATTGTATGGCATGAACTTATTTATAGATGATATGACAAGTAAAGTCAGCAGAGTAGCCGATTGTTTTATCAGCCAGAGATTGCAGGAATCTATCCCATTTTAATGAGCATTAGACCAAGGAGATTGTTTTTACATCTGAAGTGGAGCACCATACCTAATATCAGCTCCCACTTTACCATACAGATCCAATTAATGTACTGAGTTGGCAAGAACCAGTATTGAACCCAGAAATTTCTGGTTCCAAAGTGGATGCTTCCACTGACTGAAAAAACAGTTAGGTTAGGTTGGTTGGATTTTACGGCATATGAACCCTTATTGGGTTATTTTATACCAAAGATGTTTTATTTTATTTATTCTTGATGGGTATTTTAAAAAAATTATTTAAGATATTTTTAAACAATTTTTAAACACATTGTTTTACCCATAGATGGGACCCTAACACTAATACTACGGTCAGAGTGGAGCCGGGAGTAATGGTGATAAAGGGTACTCCACACTCCCCCAGAGCTCCAAAATTGGAACTTCATCATTAGTTGCAGTTTTGTTTTATTCATTTTGATGGGTATTCAAAATTTTTTTTTTAAACAATTTTTAAACACATTTTTTATCTATTTAACCCATAGATGGAACCCTAACAGGTACTACTACTCTGGGTCAGAGTGAACCTGAGAATAATGATGATGAAGGGGTACTCCACCTCTGCCAGAGCTCCAGAATTGGAACTTCATTGCAGTTTAACATCATACCCAGGAGACTAAGACCCTCAGCCACCCCCTTCTAGCACATATATTATAAAAAAGGGTTAAGAGTCAATGTAGTTTAGAGCTAACCAGTTGCAAAATAAGAAAATAACTGTTGTCAGGGACATTGAATTCATGCCTTTTGCAAAACGTAGGAGAGGGACTTAAAATCAGTATGGCATTTTATTTTCTTGTGATAATGTCAATTCAGAGTTTATTTGAGAGCCAAGATCCTCCCAAAAATAGATGACAATAATAATAATAATAATAATAATAATAATAATAATAAATCTTCGATGCTCTACAGAACAGGTTTCCTGCCAAAATATGACACTAAGAAAGTCCAGAAATTTATTATCAAATCTTTGTTTGGTTTTTTTTTTTTTTTCCTGTGTCTATCTGCTTCTGCCTCTCTTTCTCTATCTCTCTCTCTCTCTCTCTCTCTCTCTCTCTCTCTCTCATCTCTCTCTCTCTCTCTCTCTCAAAAACTTTTTACAGTTACAAAAAGTGACACATATTTATTATTTATATTTCTATCTATATTTATTCTCTCTCTCTCTCTCTCTCTCTCTCTCTCTCTCTCTCTCTCTCTCTCTCTCTCTCTCTCTTGTGTGTGTGTCTCTCTCTCTAAAACTTCTTACAGTTACAAAAAGTGACACACTATCAGAAATATTTCTAAAGAATATGACTTAGGTTCAGCAGTTCATCCAAATATTTCTCTCCTTTTTTTATTTTATTTTTTATTTTTTATCAATATATAGAAACATCATCACAAAGCACATAGAGAAATGTTCTACTTTTTTATGATCATTTTATCTTATCTTCTGAGCACATGTGAGTGTACGTATGTGTGAAAAGCTTCAGCAATTTTTTCTTTACCACAAAATCTAAAGGAGAAGTTGAAAAGGGTAATGTCAACAAGTCAAGCATTAGAATTGGGAAGAATGGTAAATTTTCTGAGAGTCTTCAGGATTTTACAGACAGTGTGAATCTTCAGATAAATAAAAGCAAGACTAAGTTGAAGAAAGAATAGAGATATTTTTGTTGATAGGAGTTAAAGGAATATAACTAAAATATTTCATGTATATAATAATAAACACCTAACAGTATGTACAGATGCCTGTTTTTAGCTGCACTATTGTGTGTGTGTGTATATATATATATATATGAATATATGTATATGCATGCTAAAACCATACATACATAGGAAAGATATTCATTTCAAGCACATGTACATATGTTCATATACAAATCATATTTCTTATACATATATATAATTTACAAGGTGTGTCCAAAAAAGTACCAAGTTTAAAGCTGTATTTACTAAGTTAGAAATGAAGAATGAATGGAATGTTATTATTTCAGAATACAAGGTGTGTCCAAAAAAGTACCAAGTTTAAAGCTGTATTTACTAAGTTAGAAATGAAGAATGAATGGAATGTTATTATTTCAGAATACAAGGTGTGTCCAAAAAAGTACCAAGTTTAAAGCTGTATTTACCAAGATAGAAATGAAGAATGAATGGTGTTGTAAAGAAGTAAACACCCTTACAATATGGACTGGCTCATAGCCTTATAAGAGTCGACGTAGCAATGATAAAGTCAGGAAAAATATATTCGGACGAAATCACTGCGTTTGACTACAGACATTTGACCCTCCTCATTCTTGTACACTTGTCTTGTGAATTGTACTACTTCTTGTTTTATGTTATAAGTATCTGTTAGTGTGTTGAATAAAATACATACCAAGCACACTATTTCTCTGTGTATCTTTTACCACCTCAACGATACAACAAATGGAATGGAATTTTTTTTTTTCAGAAAACAAGGTGTGTCAAAAAGTATAAAAAATCTTGATACTTTTTTGACACACCTTGTACATACATACATATCACAAAATATTTTAAAATACTGACCATAGTAAACAATCTACACAAATGTGCACACACGTATATTTATAAACGATAAACAACAGGTTCAGAAATAATATCAAACCTCACATAAGGGGTTGGTTTATCTTGGTCAGTAGAGCACCCGCTTAGGAACCACAAGATTCCAGGTTCAATACCAATCCCTGCTAACTCAGTGCATGAATAGCACAGATTGGGTAATCTGATCTCTGCAGTAAAGTGGGGAGCTAATCGTAGGTGTGGTGCTCCACCTCAGCAAAAACAATCTCCCTGGTTTTGTGCTCGTGAAAATGAGAGACTCTCTTGCTCTTTGGCTGATATTGACAGTAGGTCTCTCCACCGACTTTACTTACTTATAAATACATGGAGCCAGTTTAGCTCAGTTGGTAGAGTATCTTGTCCTGATGAGTTTGTAAGCAGAACTTTTAGTTGATAAACCGGACTCATTATGATTAATATTACTATTTGCTCTACTTAAGTATCAAGCACTTTTTACATTTTAGCTTTAGACAAACCTAGCGGATATATATTTTTTTTTTCTTTTGGCCAAGTTATATAGTGTTAATCGATTATTTTCGGTGTGACTCTCTTAGTCTTTACCTTTTTTTTTCCCCCCCAGGTAATTATTTGTAGTATATTCTTACTAGCAAAATATTTGCCAGGGTTTTTCCATACCACAAGGGTTTACTAATAGGATTAGTCTATATAACTTTCAAAGAAAGAAAAAATTAACAAACCATCATCCTGTTATATTTTTATTTCAACAAGAAACTCAAAAATGAGTTTGAGCCTTATCAGAGAGAACCTGTCTGATGCGGCTAGAGCTCATTTTTTGAGTTTCTGATCAAAATAAATATATAAAAATATATTTATTAAGTTTTTCTTTCTTTGAAAGTTAAATATTGCTCTGTATATAATTTGATTTATTGATTATTATACACTGAGCTCTTTTTAGGGACTTATAAAAATCCTTGTATGAGTATATATGTTTGCACAGTGCGACTTCGATGATCCCAAATAGAATATTTTTAATTTGCTGATGCTAAAGCATTTCGGTTTGTTCAGCAAACCATCATTGGGGCTCTCATCAATATAGAAAAAAACTTTTGAGAAACTTAAGTTTGCAAACGTTTATCAAAATTTTCTTTCCATATTGATGATAGCCCCAATGATGGTTTGCTGAACAAACCGAAACACTTTAGTGCTGGCTTATCAAAAATATAATCCTTCTAAACCCCTTGTCGTTTTTTTTTTCATTTTTATATACGAACATACTGTCAGATTCATTTTTTGTTTATCCTGATTATATATATATATATATATATATATATATATATATATATATATACCGTCTTTCTTGACCGCATTTGAACACTCTCTTCACGTGAATTTTTAAAAAGTTCTTTTTTCGAACATTTCAAAAATTCTCCGCTTTCCAACAAATTTTATTTTAAAAAAATAAGGATTTACTCAGAGGAAGGTCGATACTTCTTTGTGTGTAGAACATTTCTACATTTTTTCTATTATTATTATTTCATTTCATTTGGTTATTTAAAAATAATAATAGATTGAATAATGTACACATGGATAAACTCCTGACCAAAACACGTGTAAGTAAAATTGATTAAAATATCCTATTTTATCCATTCTATACTTTCTTTCCTTTCTTTCCATTTTCAACATATATATATATATATATATATCAACCCCTCCGCACGAGCAGGATGTGACACAAGGTCAATTTCTTTATATATATATGAGTAAAAAATATAACAGAAGATTTAGATTTTTAACATTTTAGCCTGTTCTAATGTTCCCAATCATCTGATGATTAGGAACACTAGACATTTGGTCTAGGTTTCCTGAAATAGGCTATAATGCTAAAAATCTGAATCTTCTGTTATATTTTTTACTCATATAATTTTGCTCTGTGACTCTAAGAGCATACATTGAGCTCTGCAAACTAGGACAGTATAAATTTATAAAACTTCGTAAGCAAGATTTCTTCTCCGGATTTTTTATTATATCTTATTATAATGGAGATTGTGTGTTTTTCTGTCTGTAACCGAAACTATATTCCTACTCAAGTCACAATTCTTTTAGTTATTGACATCACATTCTCCATGATTTTATTTTTATCTAAACCTCAATTATTAATAAAATTGTCTTACATTATTAATACTGTTAACAATGTCTCCATACTGACAACATGCAATTCTATTTATATATACAACAAAATAGCGGTTTACAGTGTGAACGGGAAGGCTAATTTGCATATTAATATTAAAAAATTGAATTTAATAAATATGTGCTTAATATTATTGATTTCTAACTGTTTGGTTTTATTTTAATGAATATAAGCAAAAATCTCTTCAATGAATCTTAAATGAAATCCATTAACAAGATAAAATAACTGTAATTTTATTCTTTACTTCCTCCTATAACAATACTTAAATTAGAAAAAATAACAATGAAAGACGAGAGTGATGGAAGAGTAAGTTTCAGTTGTTCCATTTTTTATTATACTCCCTCTGTTTCAAATCTTTTATTATACTCCCCTGTTTCAAATCTTTTTATCTGTATTCTTATTTAGTTTAATTAGCCTTTCTAATTTAATACAATATTTTATTACATTAAAACTTAAATACTTTCACCCGGAGGGTGCATATATTTACTAGTATATATATATATATATATATATATATAAGGAACTGGGGTGATGAAAAGTCAATCAGGTTTTGCTCCTGGTCAGAAGTAGTTGCTGTGTCTAGCCACATTGATGAGATCTCTAGGACCAACTTTAATTGATTTTCACCGCCACATTATTAAGCAATGATTGTGTGTGGTTTACAGATTTGATCTCTCTGGTGAGCATCATAAAATATATACACCAATGTATGTATTTATCAGTTTAAAAAAATTGCTCCTTAATGGCAGCTGGCGAAGCTGAGAGGTTAAGGAAGCGGGCTGATGAAAAGTCAGTCAGGTTTTACTCCTGGTCAAAAGTAGTTACTGAGTCTAGCCACACTGATAAGACGTGAAACATCCAAACATGGTATCTGTGGATGACTTATTATATATATATATATATATATATATATATATAATGGGATCTAAAATAATAAAGATTGAATATTTTTTAAATTTTAGATTTAAATGAATACTTGTTCAGAATAGAGCAAGTTATATAAAGTGATTCTGTCAAAATGAATAAGTGCCAATTTGAAAGGAATTTATAACAACTGTTTTTGGTGAAACACAGTATTATGAAAGTGCAGCATCCTCTATTTTTGTTTCTTAAATAGAAAATTCATCTCAAGAATACGAGATTTGAGGGCATTAAAAGTTTCAGGGTTGCATTGAATAATGGAAAACTCACTGGAATGTGTTCAATGACAATGAATCTAGTTGGAAGAAAATCAATTCTTCATTCATTGTTTCTTAATAAATATAATTTCAGTCTCAG
>CM042163.1:75750005-75760005 GCA_023376005.1 Doryteuthis pealeii | reverse complement strand
ATTGTTACAAGGAAAAAAAAACATATATATTTAATCAACATCTCAAGCCCTTCAATTTATTTCATTAATCCCCCACCCTAATTCTTATAAATTTTGAAATCAGATTATATATATATATATATATATATATTTGTAAGCTTTATTTATATCTATATTTGACGTCTCTATTTTAGTTGAATCCTATCAAGACAATATTTGATATTATTCCCACATTATATAAATATATAATTAATTATGTGTATAAATAAACATTGTGATTAATTCATTAAGTAAAGAAAAGCAAGCTACTATATGCTTAGCAATAAGAAATATATCTTCCTTTAATAGAAATAAAAAAAAATAAAAAAAGATGTCAGATATGACGAAAATGTGTTCAAATCATGTAATAAAGAACGATGTATTGCCAAATGGCAATACAACATCTTTATTACATGAGTTATTAGATCGGAGCAGCCAGAAAAAAAAAGTCATTTTTTAATAACATTTTTATATGAGTTCAATCCCGAGACAACCAGTAGCCATCTATATCAAATCATAATGGATTTTCAGTTATCTGACCACACACACACACACATATATATATATATATATATGATAAATGTGAAACTGCTTTCAACGGTCATAATTGCATTATTATAATCCCGCAATTGCCTGTAATTAATCAATATCTTGATTAATTCATTGCAATTAACCCTGAAGATCCTTTATGGTGAAATATGAGTAGGTTATTTCTATATACACCTTAATAGCATATATATATATATATATATATATATATATATATATATATTTATATTTTTGCTTGAAGGCAATTATAATGCATGTATCGTATAAAATTCGAATCCCGCAAAGGATGGCTCGCTATGCAGAACACCGTACAGACTGTTTCGACTTTATTAAGTCTCTTCAGCGATGTATACTAACGACTCCCCTCCGACAGGAATCGAAACCGGGACTTCACAGGCATAGTCAGAGACCATATCCGTTCGGCCACCGGTACATTATCGAATTTTATACGATACATGCATTATAATTGCCTTCAAGCAAAAATATAAATAATAATTTATTCAACAATGCTTCTATAAACAAACAAACATCCAAAAATCTTATATATATATATATATATATATGTTAAATAAAAAGCTTAATAATCGGTCATTTTCCTATTATAGATCTATTTTTACCCACAGGTATCTTTACCAATGGAAATCACACCAACTGATCTTCCCAGGAACTCTTGTGGAATGGCAGAACTAAATTCTCATAATCATTCTTCAAATTCTTCTGAGATCATTGATTGCATAGAGTAGACTGGCTCCTTCAACCAACTCCAAAGAAAAAAGTTGCAGGGTGTTTAATCGGGGCTTCTGGCCAACCACTCATGCAGACCATGTCTACCCATCCATCTTCCAGGAAAATGGAGATTCAGCCATTCATGAACAACAAGATCAAAATGTGGAGGAGCACCACCAACAACAACAACACAGATTTAATTGCCATATATTAAGGAACATACATTAAAGAATTGAGAAAAATATGTTACATAATTTGTGGGTTGCCTACGAATTATGCATGTATTTAAATGACAGTATTTATAAATGGAAAGTTATCATTGAACCATATAATGACCATTATAGAAGTGATTGACAGCAGTTCACCTTTCACTGGCATAGCTGCTGATTTCTTATTGGCTAAAGGCAAAGTGTGTGAAGGGAACTGAGAGTAGTCAGAATTTGGTGGTTCATCAATGGGAGCAGATGCAATGGTCATCTGTTCCCAAATAAGCCAGCTTCTCACTATGTGGCTGAATGTCAGAGAAAAACAAAGTCTTGCGTCATCCTTTAAAAACAAAGAGAATAAACACAGACAAACCACAACTGGAGCTAGCACAAAAGACCGTTATAGAAGTGATTGACAACAGTTCACCTTTCACTGACTGTTGTTGATTTCTCATTGGCTAAAGTAAAAATGTGTGAAGGGAACTAAGTTAGCGTAGTCAGAATTTGATGGTTCATCAATGGGAGCAGATCCAATGGTCATCTGTTCCCAAGTAAGCTATCTTCTCACTGTGGTTGAAGCCTTTTAGGCTTTCAGGTAATAAAGATGTCTGAGAAAAATAAACAAAGTCTTGCATTCATCATTGAAAAACAAAGAAAATGAATACAGACAAACCACAACCTGAGCTAGCACAAAAGAAGCCCATATCAACCAGAGGAAAAGACTAAGGAAATCAACACAAAAGAACATGGCCAGTCAGCGAAATAGAACCCCACTAAAAACTCTAGCCATTTATATACTGGTTATTTCCTATAAGTCTAACATGATCAAAGGGAACCACTCTTGACTGATAAATTATTTATTTATTGATCTACTAGGAAAAAAGAAGACGGGGCTTAGGGTTAGTTTAATGTGAAAATAAATAATTTATCAATCAAGAGTGGTTCCCCTTTGTTTATGTTAGACTTATAGGAAATAACCTACATACCTATACAAAAGGGGTATATAACAAATTTAACAGTATATAAAAAAATTATAAATAGTTTAAAATAGGGAGTTACTTTTCAATCACCCTGTAAATATATCCACATTTTGCAAGAGAAATTTTTTCACTATTAACTAATGGTCATTTAAACACAAACTGCAGCTTTTTTGTGATAGATGGTTATCCATGCCATAAAGTTAAAGACACTTGGAATTGAAGGTTTCAAAAAGTAACAACTTTCATGGCCAATTGCAGAGATTAATGTCTCTTAACTATTGTGTATTTTAAATTAAAAGCATTACATCTATCTATCTATCCATATATAAAGGGCAGTTGTGTGAATCTGTATGTCCGGAGAAAACTTTGAAAATAAAACAATTAACGACAAAGTAAATATATATACACTTTAAATATCACCAGTTCTTGGTTTTTGAGCAAAAGTAATGAAGATTTGATTTATATTCGTGAAGATAATTAAAAAATAAAATTTAAATGATAACAGCATGGAGTTTGTTTTTTTGTTTAATATTTTGGATAGTAGACATTAACAATTCTTTTCAGAGTAGCTGGATCAATGCAATGTCTATTTTTTTTTTTTTTTTTTTTTTTTTTTTTTTACATAGGGCTTTAAATGGGGCATCCCATGAGGATTCAACTCATGATTCAGTAATAATGGGTCTGTGGGACTAACTTTAAAAAATCCCCCTCTACCCAGGCGCAGTTGTTGTGTATATATGTATGTCTGGAAAAAACTATAAAAATAAACTAATTAATGACAAAGTAAATATATATACACATTAAATATCACTAGTTCTTACTTTTAGTGGAAAAATTATGAAAATTTGATTTATATTCAAAAATATTTGAAAATTAAAAGATACATGGAAATAGCATTGAAATTCCACTTAAAAATGTCCAGCATTTGTAAATGTCAAAAGTAAACAAATCAATACACAAAATTTGTTCCCCTCCTTGACCCAGACAACTCTGGGTAGCCACATCTAGTTAAATAATAATTACCTTTTTCAGGTGAATTTTCTCTTTGGCTAATTCTTCTTTACGATCAACAGGAGTCATGTTTCCTTGTCTGCTGGACTGATCACCATTTTCTGAAACAAAATTACTTTATTTTAGTTACATATTCATAAAAATCAAATTTGACTCATGCTAAAAAGAAAACAAGTTTATTATTGTGACTGTAACCCAGTGATGCTGATAGCTTTTTGATTTAGTGCATCCTGGGATGCACATATTTACTTTGAATGACTCCCCGGGAAAATCAATAGGTCCCAACTAAAGTTTCTTAATAGATTGTAGGGTTTTTATTTATGATCTGGGGAAACAACTAAAGTCATTTAACTCCTACCTTGTAACATATCCTGTGTAATTCATTTCTAAGAAACTATTGAAATGTATTTACAGTTAGATTGAAATGGTAAGAAAAGAAAAAAGAAAAACATTGGGACACATGGATATGATTTTACTGCGTCCTTTTAGATTTTTGTGCGTCAGGGATGCAGGACACATACCTATCAGCATCTCTATTACCTGAATTTAGTACATTTGACAAATTGTTTGTTAATAGATGATGTTAGGTTGGTTGGTTTGATTTTATGGCAGGTTAACCTTTATTGGGTTATTTAATGCCAACAATGTTTTTCTTTTACTTATTCTTGTTAAGGGTTTCTTTGTTTAGTGGCATATCAACCATCATGGGTTATTTAATGCCAAAGCCATTGTTATTGAAGACAACAGAGGAAAGAGGAGGCAGAGCTCTAAAAGTAGTTTTGACTAACAAGAACAGAGCCCATTTGGTTTAAATTCAGAGTTTTCCTTCTCCTAGACTGGTTGCCATACTAAGGTAAAGAGCCCAGTCTGCCTTACTATTTTATGCATAGCTGGATGGAGAACAATTGGATGTATATCTTTACCAAGGGTATTAGTGAAATGTGAAATACAAACAGCCTCATTCAGGATATGAACTCAAGTCACCATATCTGTTTACTATGATGGAAAATAATTATACCACAATTATATATTGCTACAAAATCTTCAAACAAAATTTGCACAAATCATTTATGGTCCTGTTTATTCATATCAATGGGTTTACTTTATCAGATTATGTCAACTGAGAAAATGTTCCAAGAAAATTAAGATAAACTTCAGTGTTTTATAATTTGCTTGAAGCATTGTGTTTATATTGGTTTGGTGGTTGGTTTTGAAGACTATCCCAATGCAAGTGTAAAGAAAAATAAGGTAACTATGGTGTTGTTTGTTTACCTTTGATTTATTCTTAATATTTTGAGATAAAGATCTCTTCATCAGAAGATTTCTGAAAGTATGGAGTTGTTGCTAGGAATCATTCATTCTGTTTTGTGTCTTATATCTTCCAAATTCTCTGCGTGTGTGTGTGTGTGTGTGTGTGTGTGTGTGTGTGTGTGTGTGTGTGTGTATGTTTGTGTGTCTATCCAGCAAAGATAAACTTGTTTTCAATTAGAATCTGAAAAGGGAAATTTTGCTCAACATGATGTGAAGAACGTAATATCTTACCAAAAAAATTACATAATATGACAAATTTCTTCTCTTTTCTTTGGTAATTTTTATCTGTCTTCATTTAATTTATCTGAGGATTTATCTTCTTTCAGTTGATAATGAGATTGAGGGACAAAAACCTTTCAGTCAAATAAGAAAATTCACTTTTTTTCTTTTTCATTCACTAAGACATCTCAATGTTCTTACACACATGCATACAAATGCTTGTATACTTAAAGTAGGCAAAGAGTTAAATGTCTTGTTCTGTATATAATTCCTCAATTATTATGTTTTGAGCTCTCAAAATGGACTATACCAATTTTTTTTAAAAAGTCCTTATGAAAAACTTATCTGGTTATGTATATACAAGGTGTGTCAAAAAAGTATGGGCATTTTTGTACTTTTTGACACACCTTGCATTCTGAAAAAAATTAACGTTCCATTCATTCCTCATTTCCAACTTGGTAAATACAGCTTCAAACTTGGTACTTTTATGACACACCTTGTATTGTGAAAAAAATTAACATTCCATTCACTGTTCATTTCTATCTTCGTAAATACAGCTTCACTCTCGATTATATATATATATATATATATATATATAGACAATTAAAATCGAATGGTTTAAAATATACTGACTCGAGTTTCTCGTATTAGCTGTGGTGTGTGTGTGTATATATATATTATTATTATTGCTACTAAATCATGCTATTAATATTTTAAACTATTTAAATAAAGTAAACATATGAAATAGCAGAGGTGGTCACCAATAGAATAGGCTCAGTTCTGATTAGTGATCATCCTCCATACATCTATCATATGTTGTGTCTGTGTTTGTGTGTTTAATGTTATGTGTGAAAAATAAACATATTTCTTTCTTTCTAAACAGCTTTAGTGAACGGTAAAAAAAAAAAAAATAAAAAGAATAATAATGTTAAAAATTCAAGACACAACTAATATATATATATATATATATATATATATATATATATATATATATATAGGGGCTGGGTTAGCTCAGTCGGTAGAGCGTTCGGCTAGAAATCACAAGGTTCCTAGTTCAATACCGGTCCCCGCCAATTCAGCGTATGAGTAGCACAGGGATCTGTGCGGTAAAGAAAGAAGCTGATGGTAGGTGTGGCGCTCCACCTCAGATTCTAAAAAATAATCTCCTTGGTCTAGCACTAGTGAAAAGGAGATAGACTCCCTCGTAGTCTGGCTGATACCGATTTTAGGCCACCCCGTCGACTTTACTTTATATATATATATATATAAAAACAAAAAGTATTCCAAACAACTGTTTTTCTATTTTTTCTACATGCTGTTAGATTTAATTCCCTATTTTACCCCCATATATATATATATATATATATATATATATATATGAAAGTACGTAAATAAACATTGTGTTTATTTGATATGGCTTTTAGCCGACAATTTTTGGAGGATATGTGCTTAATTGAAGTCATACCTAATTTTTGAAAATTAATTAGTTAATAATTAATGAATTTAGGCAGGCATATATGTTCAAATGTAAGGCTAAACAGATTGAGAAAAAAATCAATCCCTGAATAGGTTGAAATGTACATTTTCTCGATCTGTTTAGCCTTACATTTGAACATATATGCCAGCCTAAATTCATTAATTATTAACTAATTAATTTTCAAAAATTAGGTATGACTTCAATTAAGCACTTATCTTCCAAAAAAAAAAAATATATATATATATAATTGTACTAACGAGTATTAAAAGGTTTATCATTAGTCACTATGTCATCACTTATATAAGGACCAACAGTGAACAAAAAAAATAATGATTCAATGATAGAAACCTAAACTAAAAGTCTTATTTTACATGTCTCCCTCCCCCCTATACACACATTGCTGAAAACATTTTGACATATTTAACCACTCAGTGGGGATAATGTAATTATCATACTTTTTTATTCCCTGTGGGGATCTCTCTAGTGTACAATGTACAAGTGTGGGTCTTTTTTTGGGGGGGGGGGTGCTTTACTTTTTTTCTTTTTTTTTTTACTCCCTATTCACATTATCATCCTTACTTTATTTTCATTCTTCTATCTCCTCCTCCTCCTACTTCTCCTCCCATCCCCTATTTCTGTTTACTTTCTCTTTTTTTTTTTTTCAGGGCACTTGCCTCTCCCCAACTTCCACTAACTCCTCTTCTTCCTTAACCCGCATCCTATGCACCTCTACCCTATACTCATGGACATCTTTAACTTCTTTCTCTCCCTCTCTTTTTCTCTATAATCAGTCTCACTTCTCTTCTTTCTTTATCTCTCACTCTCTCTCTCTCTCTTTTTATCTCTCTCTCTAATCAGTCTCATTCTCTCTCACTAATCAGTCTCACTCACTTCTTCTTTCCTTATCTCTCTCTCTAATCAGTCTCACTTCTCTTCTTTCTCTCTCTCAATCAGTCTCACTTCTCTTCTCTCTCCAATCAGTCTCATTTCTCTTCTCTCTCCAATCAGTCTCATTTCTCTTCTCTCTCCAATCAGTCTCATTTCTCTTCTCTCTCCAATCAGTCTCATTTCTCTTCTCTCTCCAATCAGTCTCACTTCTTTCTTTATCTCTCTCTAATCAGTCTCACTTCTCTCTCTCTCTCTCTCTCTCTCTCTCTTCTCTCTCTCTCTCTCTCTCTTCTCTCTCTCTCTCTCTCTCTCTCTAATCAGTCTCACTACTCTTCTTTCTTTATTCTCTCTGTCACCTTTTCTTTTTTTTCTGTCCTTCCTCACCCCCCTCAAAAAAATATGTACACGACGGTGTGTGTGTGGGGGGGGGGGCGGTGTAGGTCACATTCTTCCATCAGTCTTTCTTCTTTTCCAACAAAACATTATTGAATGCTGATCTGCAAATGTGTAAAAAATTAAGTGAAGTCGGGTTCAGGGGGGGAAGGTGAATGGGGGTGATATTTCAGGCCAGGATCAAGTCAGGGCTGGGGCGGGGGGAGTTACTGAAAGAGATGGGAACAGAGAAGAAAGGAAAGGCGCAGATACTATTAATAAATGCACAAACCCACATACCCACACAAACCCACACATATATATATATATATATATATTGTGTGTGTATAGATTTAGTGTTATGTGTATATGTGTGATTACATGCATGGTCATATGTAATAAAACAGAAAAGTTGTTTGGTAATAATTTGATAATGTATCATGGGAGAAAACATTAAGTGCAGTGTAATGTGTAAAGCAGAGGTGTTAACTTATATATCTGATCGCGTTTCTCACACATTTCAACCGCAGGTGTTGAATAATTTAGGACTGCACTGTAAATTAACAAACTCTACAATTGTTAACGAGCAGCCATTATGGGAATAATTTGTTAAATTGTTATATTTAAGTTTCAGAAAAAAGAAAAAAAAATGAATGTATTGTTCATTACAATCATCATACATCATCATTATCATCATCATCAAATTACAATTAGGAAAAGTACAAAAAGATTTTACAGGGCCATGCGGACAAAGTTTTGGGGGCCTAATTTTTTTTTTTTTTTTTTTTTTTTTTTTAATCATTTTCTCTTTGGGGTCTGGATTTTGATTGTAGAGCAATTGTCAGGCTAGTGAAGACTGAATACGTTGATGCTCTACTACTTCGGAATGGTTTAGGGTTGGTTGGATTTATGGCATGTCAACCCATTAGGTCATATTTTTCTTTGTTTAGTGGCATATCAACCATCATGGGTTATTTAATGCCAAAGCCATCCTTGTTAAAGAGGAAAGAGGAGTTCAGAGCTCTAAAAGTAGTCTTGACTATCAAGAAAAGATCCCATTTGGTTTAAATTCAGAGTTTTCCTTCTCCTAGACTGGTTGCCATATCAAGGTAAAGAGCCCAGTCTGCCTTACTATTTTACACATAGCTGGATGGAGAATAGTTGGATTCATACCTTTCCCAAGAGCATTAGTGCTATGTGAAATACAAACAGCTGCATACAGGATTTGAACTCATCATGCTGTGTCCATTTCCTATGATGGTAACCATTACACTACACTCCTCCAACAGTTCTTCTGGGGTATGAAGGGGTTCATACCTATCACAAAAGTGAACATGATAGCATGACAGGAGTTCAAACTAATCAGAACCAATTAAAACATTTTTTTTTAAAAACATAATTAAAAGTAAGGAATAATCTAGAATAATTTTCATGTCATTAAACTAAACAGTAAAAAAACCTTTAGGAAACAAAAGTTGATTCGCTCAGCTTTAGTATAATAACAGATTATGCAGGTAACTGTTACAACTATTTCTTTTAGTGGTGTGTGTGTGTGTGTGTGTGTGTGTGTGTGCTTGCATGTGTCTACTTGATAACATTGTTCAACTTTTCTGATGTCACAGTCCAATATGTTACCCACTACACCACAGAGATGCAGCAACTAATTTTAGAACACCTTCTTGTGACTGTTTTGATTTCATGGAATTTGACTACAAGAATTTGAAATATATATATATATATATATATATATCATCCCAGGCTCATCAGTGTGGCCGAATTAACAGCTACTTCTAACTTAAAAACTGACTGACTTGTCAGGAGTCCGACCCATTTCCACTACACATCAGTCAAAATGTTGTACAGATAACAATGAAGATGAGGACTGCTTTGGTTTGGTTTTGTTTTACGGCATATCAACCTCAGTGGGTCATTTAATGCCAATAAAGTTTTGAAATAAATTCATTCTTAATGGATAATACAATTTTTTATAAATACATTTTTCTATTTAACCCATAGATGGGACCCTAACAGGTACAACCACTCCGGGTCAGAGTGGACCAGGGAGCAATGGTGATGAAGGGTGCTCCACATTCCCCAAACCTCCAAAACTGGAACCTCACCATCAGATAGAGTTTAACGTCATTCCCAGGACATATAGACCCTCAGTCACCACCTTCTAGCACCCATATGATAAAAAGGGTTGGGGCTTGCCATAAGGGCAATAGGAAAAAGGAAAATCATAT
>CM042163.1:75692505-75745005 GCA_023376005.1 Doryteuthis pealeii | reverse complement strand
CAGTTGGATACTTTTACCTATATATATATATATGATGGACTCTCCCATTGATTTCAACGTATGAGGATCCATCAACTTGTCAATTTTATTTTATTTTTGTTTGCCTCTTGTGACACTTCAATCCAGCCAGTGACTTGCAAACAATCCCCCAGGTAATGCAAAGATGAGCATCATGAGGCTGAGTACACTGGATATTAGAAGTGTCCTTTCTTCTTTGCCTGGCTATTTTCAGATGATCTACATATATATATGAGAAGTAAACAAACAAACAATGTGTTTTGATATGGCTTTTTTAGCCGACAATTTTTGGGAGAATATGTGCTTAATTGAAGTCGTACCTAATTTTGAAAATTAATTAATTAATAATTAATGAATTAGGCGGGCATACCTATTCAAATATAAGGCTAAACAAATCGAGAAAAATCAATCTCTGTATGTACATTTCGGCCTATTAGGCCTCATCAGCAGAGCTATAGACAGGAAGAATGCTTTGTGTGTGATTCGAACCCTGACTGTCAAGTTGACAGGCAGGAACTCTAACCATTACACCAGCTGTTTTTTTTTCCAGATTTTCAAAATTAGGTACGACTTCAATTAAGCATATATTCTCACAAATATATATATATTAAGAATATATATATATCAAGAATTTATTTACCATTCACATCCAGAACTATCAAGGCTTCCAAATAATGCAACCATATTGTAAAAATAAACTCTTTAATTTCAGTAATTCTAAATCTAGGACATTTTTTGTTGAAGGGGGGGGGGGGATAGAAAAGAAAGAAAGAAAAAAAAAAGAAAGAAAACTGATCCATAGTCTAGAAGACCTGCATTCCTTGGAAAATACCAGTAAAAATTCCTTTTCAACTGATGATTCTCTATTTGACAAAAATACTGTTAAAAAAATTTTAAAAATAGAATAAAAAATAATTCTCCCCCCCCCATCCACACACACACACATACATACACATACACACACACACACACATACATACACACACACACACACACACACACACACACACACATTTTTTTCTCTGTTGCATAATTTCATCTTAATTTTTTTTTTTTTTTTGCAAGTCAATATGATGATTAAAATGAAAGAGTTTATAAAGCTGATTTGATAAATAGTTTTATGTTTTCTGTTATCAGAAGCAAAAATTAAGCGAGAGAGAGAGTGAAAAAAAAAAAACATATCCCTGGAAAATAAGTGACTAAAATCAACAAAAAAAGGTTAAGTCCTGTCAGTTATTTATATGATTTTTCCAAAATTACCGTTCTTGAGAAGATTTTTGTGGAAAAAAGGGTAGGAGTCAAAAACTTGTCTGGATTCAGCTTTGGTTTGGTTTGTTTTGTTTTACAGCATATCAAACTCAGTGGGTCATTTAATGCCGATAAAGTTTTGAAATAAACTCATTTTTAATTTTTAAGATTTTTGTGTTGTAAATGTTGATGGGCTTTCATTTGTTCATCCCATATATATATGTGTGTGTGTGTGTGTGTGTGTGTGTAGAAAGTTTTGTGGAAAAAACATGATGTTAAAAGTTTTGCTTAAAGACTTGATAAAGTTGAAACAGTCTGTACGATGTTCTACACACCGAACAATTCTTTGCCGAGATTCACTTGTCCTGTTTAAGTCCTGTCAGTTATTTATATGATTTTTCCATGATTCAAAATTACCGTTCTTGAGAAGATTTTTGCTTAAAAAAAGGGTAGGAGTCAAAAACTTGTTTGGTTTGGTTTGGTTTGGTTTGTTTTATGGCATATCAAACTCAGTGGGTCATTTAATGCCGATAAAGTTTTGAATTAAACTCATTTTTAATGGATACTCAATTTTTTTTATTAATACATTTTTCTATTCAACCCATAGATGTGACTCTAACAGGTACTACCACTCCGGGTCAGAGTGGACCAGAGAACAATGGTGATGAAGGGGTGCTCCACATTCCCCAAACCTCCAAAACTGGAACATTACCATCATTCCCAGGACATGTAGAACCTTAGCCACCGCCTTCTAGTACCTATATGATAAAAAGGGTTGGGGCTTGCCATAAGGGCAATAGGGTTGAGATATGGATTCAGGTAAAAGGACTTATGTGTCAGAGGATATGATGACATTAAAGTCTTCTCTATAAAAAGTGCGCATATAGTTTTTCTAATAGACATATATAATAATCCCTCCACACAACTAGGATGCAACTCAAGGTCAATTTCTTAAGTGTCATCTAAATTTTCAATACTTTATGAGCAGCTTATGAATTATGAACGTACCTGTAGTTAGAATATGTAAATAAAGTTTGTTCGATTTAAAATCGGAGGTGGGGAATTTTCCAAACCCATTGGGTTTATGAGTGACATGACGATGATCCCAATTGACCTTCTGGTACAGACACATGAGAATAAGTTTCAGTTTAGTTAGTTTAGATGCGACGCAGATTTCAGAGTGGATGGACCGCTCTGATGTCGTTTCTACCCCCACAGCAGAATCAAATGGGCAGAGTTGCGAAATAAATCTTTATTATCATAAAACAACTAAGTATTGTTTGTTAATTCAATATCAAAAACAATGACCAGCCCAGCATGAAGAAGAATTAACAGAAAGAAGAAAAACCAACCCTTAACATAAGCCTGTAGAATAATCATACTAAGTTCCAATTACCATCGAATTGATAAGACAAGGCAAAAAGTAATCATAACTGAATACGGATCTAATCTTGTTGCAAGCCTACTGCAGAAAGCCAAGGTATTCATGAAGCCTCATAACATCATAGAAACCAAGCAGCCAATCAGGACTCAAGGAATGGAATCACCCAGGTAGACGCTCTGCCGACTGAGCTAAACATGCTTAATAAACCTCATCAAAGAAGAATTTATTATAAAGTCAGAGATTTTACACCTTCTGATGAAAATATCTAATTACTAAGTGACTTGTTAATGATAATGACACCCAAAAGATTTGCACACCTGGCCTAATACCTAGGCAAGGTCCAAAGTCTTTATTTTAGATATGGAATAGAATTGGCTCAGGATTACTAAATCATTACAAAGACATTTAATGAGACTAAATACTGGAAGGGGTAGATCTCTAATTTTCAAAAAGAGAGTGTCAGTTGATTGGTTAGACTTTACGGCATGTAAACCCTTATTAGGTTATTTTAAGCCGAAGACATTTTGTTTTATTCCTTCTTGTTGGTACTCAATCTTTTTAAGCACATATTGTAATACTTATTTTTTAACCCATAGATGGGACCCTAACAGGTACTACCACTCTGGATCAGGGTTGACCTGGGAGTAATGGCAATGAAGGGGTACTCCATACTCCACAGAGCTCCAGAATTGAAACTTTACCATTAGATACAGTTTAACATTATACCCAGGACAATAAGACCTTCAAGCCACTACCTTCTAGCACATATATGATAAAAAAGAATATATAGGAAGTGCGTGGTGTAATGGTTAAAGTCATGGGAAATGGACTCGTCGCCCCGAGTTCAAATCCAGAACGTGGTAATTGCATTTCACTTAACACTAATACCCTTGAGAAAGGTATGAATCCTACTCTCCCTCCAGCTATGATTAAATAGTAGGGCAGACTGGGCTCTTTAACCTTAGTTAGGCAACCGGTCTAGGAAAAGGAAAACTCTGAATTCAAATCTGTTGAACTCCGCTTAACAAATTGACCTTGTGTCACATCCTGCTTGTGCAGAGGGGTTGGTAAATATATATATGATAAAAAGGATTGGGGGTTTGCCATAAAGGCAACAGGGTTGGGACAATCATGTAGGTGCTAGGGCTTAATGCAACCAGCTGATTTAAGGGGGGGGCTTCTTCAACCATCCGTCTAGTTTAAGTAGGTATTTACTGCACATCCCACATACGCGTGTGTGACACAAAATTTTGTTTAAAGTGGGACCACCCAAGAGCCAAAACTCATGGGATGGTGTGTGCAAAAAATGTATAGATCCCATTGGCATTCCCCCTCAAGAAGTGTGCCTCAGGCACTGGGCAATAAACCCAGCCCCGCCCCTTTAAATCAAGGGACAGGTGTTGCCTGGAGGAGACAGCCCCCTGGGATCAACACTATTAATTACTTCACCGGTCCAGGGCCAAAGCCACCGGACACAGGCCCCGTGGGGCAGATAAGTATAACAGTCTAGTATAACGTCTAGCCTAAGTAAGAGCCAAGTGGAGTGATACATGACATTGACTGAATCAGCCACCAGGGTTTTATCATTAAGCATCATGTGTTGCCACCCACAGCCAATAGGTGGCCTCATTACAGCGATTTTACCCCTCTACAGAAGTGCAGTCAGTGTATTTTTCTGCCCCAGATGACAGGGTGGAGTTTTATTTGGATTTAGAATGAATATACCGCTTAACCATATATTAATATCCAGCAGAAGTACCTGGTCCATAACCAGAGGAAAATGATTTTAAGAACACCAGTTATTGAGAGAGAAAAGAGGAAGTGAGGAGTAAGAGAAGAAGTAATTCTTCAAATTAAAAAAAAAAATAGCTAAAAATTCATATATTACGATGTTTGTTCATTTTACAAACTGTTTTGTTGTTTGCATTCAAAATATTAGTGGCGTTCCATCTTGGTGTAAGGATAACCAAGCTAGTTTCACTGATTCATTACTACTGAATCTGGAGTTCAATTCTCGCTGGATGGCACACTCTCACAAACTTTTGTTACATCCTACCTGTGTTGAACAGGTAGGATGTGACAAAAGAAGTGCAGTCAGTGTATTTTTCTGCCCCCAGATGACAGGGTGGAGTTTTATTTGGATTTAGAATTAATATACCGCTTAACCATTATTCTCACTGAATTGCCAATTGCTCAGCTCACGACAAGAAAATAAACTAGAGATTCAATTTATTGAAAAGATGAAAAGAAGGAAATAAAAAAAAAGAGTGAGAGAGAGTTAAATCAAGATTATTATACTTTTTATATATTGAACTAACTGAAATAGCTCTTAAGTAAACATATCCAACATTGTAATAATCAGATTATCATACTATGGTATATTGACAGCTCCTGGTAGTAAAAATAATAACAATATAATGATTGGTCTTAAGTTGAAAATCATAATTTTTCTTTTTCAAAGATCTAACTTATAGCTTTCATTCTTAATAAGGAAAGCAACAACCAATTATCTATGTTCTATCTATATATAAAGGGTAGTTGGTGTGTATGTATGTCTGGAGGAAACTACAAAAACAAAACAATTACCTACAAAGTAAATATATATATATTTACCAACCCCTCCGCACGAGCAGGATGTGACACTAGGTCAATTTCTTAAGCAGAGTTTAACAGGTTTGAATTCAGAGTTTTCCTTCTCATAGACCGGCTGCCTAAGCAAGGTTAAAGAGCCCAGTCTGCATTACTATTTACCCATAGCTGGAGGGAGAGTAGGATTCATACCTTTCCAAAGGGTATTAGCATTAAGTGACCTTTGTAATTAATTGTTTTGTTTTTGTAGTTTCCTCCAGACATACATACACACCAACTGCCTTTTATATATACATATATAAAGGGTAGTTGGTGTGTATCTATGTCTGGAGGAAACTACAAAAACAAAACAATTAACTACAAAGTAAATATATATACACATTTAATTTCAATGGTTCCTGCTTTTTGTGCAATGATTATGAAGATTTAATTTATACTCAAAGATATTTGAAAATTAAAATATACATGGAAATAGCATTAAAATTCTACTTAAAAATGTCCAGCATTTGTAAATAACAAAAGTAAATAAATCAATACACCAGGGTTTTTACCCCCCTCTACCCTGTCAACGCTGGGTAGCCTCTTCTAGTATTATCATAAAACAGTAGACACTGTTGCTTTTTTGTTTGTGCTTTGTCTTATCTTTTGTCATATTTTGAATGCTTTTTTTTTTCTTTTGCAATTTTTTTGTGTCATTGTCATTGTCATTGTTTTTATCTCAAGATTTTAATAAATGGTAAAGACAATTGCCAATTACTTCTGTTTGAGTATATTTTCATGTCTTTTTTATACTTCTACTTTCACAAACATTTTAATTTGATTATATACTATTTTGTACAGTCTTAATGTTTTGCAATATTCCAAATATTGAAAAACATAAGTTATGAAAATTAATGTTGACATTTTGAAACTATTTTGATTCTTATTTTTTATCTTTTGATATTTAAAAAAAATAATTTTGTTTTGTTCTATTCTCTCTGGAATTGGTAAGTATTTAATTATCAAAAAAATAAGCAAAACAGATAATGAAAATTGACAAGTTTTCCCAAAATACTAGAGAGAGAAAAAAAGAAAACTCATTATTCCATTTCACCAGGATGACACCAGAGTTTTTATTATCACTCATGGTCAGGATTGAACCAGCAACCTATAGATGATCATTACTTAGAACTGTATCAACTCAACCCCTATATCCATTGTGCCATGTGTCCAACTGGGCAAATAGCTCAAATTCCAATTTAGCAGGAGGGCACCAGAGTTTTTTATTATCACTTATGGTCAGGACTGAACCTACAACCTATAGATGATCATTACTTTGAACTGTACCAACTCAATTCTTATATTCATTATGCGATGTGTCCAACTGGACCAAAAAAAAAAAATCAGACAAATAGTTCATAATTCCATTCTAGCAGGATGGCACCAGAGTTTTTGATATAGCTTTTATTTTGTATCATATGAAGCAAAACAAAACAAGAAGGAAATTACGGTCTCTACTCAAAAGCAGGATTATCCAAATTTAACCAAATCTCATCAATATAATGCACATGCACAATAGATGCCTATAAATATTGGAATCTTTTTTTTGTTTTGTTTAATATATTTATTTCTGCTTTTTTATTTACAAATTTATCTATCATGAATAGCATTGGTATTATTCTATTTGCGGCAGAAGTGGATTCTGAATAGCAACTATTTCCAGTATCTATGCAACAGATTTTGATAAAAGGTCTAGAGGCTAATGATTGAACCTATTATTAAGGGGACAGATTGGTTTGTTTTAGAAACTTGCAGGTTGAACACTACATACATAAAACAAATGGGAAAAAGAAAAAGAAAAAAAGAAATAAAAGTAAGTAAAAGAAAAAGTTTTTAAAAAATATTAAAAAGATAGCAAAAAAGAATAAATAAATAAATAAATCCGCCAAAAAGTAATGTTAGAAAACATAAGTAGAAAAAATAGATTAAAAAACAAAAAAACAAGCAATATATGAAAAAAGATGAAAGTAAAAATAAAAGATATATTCTAAAAAATACGGGAAAAAATATGACAAATCCCTAAAAACATATCCAGACTACAAAGGGAAACACGTCAGCTTTGACAAAGGGAAACAAAGATATTCATATCAAATATTTGAATTGATATAATGTCATTACACTATTGATCATTATTATTATTATTTTTATTATTATTACTATTTCACTCTATAATTGTTTTTCTTCCTTTAAATGGAAGGGAAATTTTTATCCCGGCATTGGGCATTTCCTATCTCCCTATTTCCTGCCATAGCCCAGTCTATTTTGTAAATAGAATTTTCTGAGGGAAAGGTTTTGAATTCCTGGACTTTTTTTTATTTTTTTTTATTTTCAGTCATTAATTAATTCTTTTTTCTTTCTTTTTTTTTTTCTTCTAATTTTTGAATTTTAAAATGTTTGAAATTTTCCATTATTTTTCCCTTTGAAAAAAAACAAACAAACTAGGCATTAGTTTCGTTGGAATGCCAAAATAAAACTCCTCCAAAAAGTGAGACATGTTATAGATCCAAACTAAAACCCTCAGTTGACCAATTATTTCTGCAGTGCTTTTTCACAGCTTTTATCAACGTATGAAAGATAACCAATGCCAGTGGTACCATTTTGAATAATGAACAAAAAAAAAAAAACTATCTCTGGGGAGTTATCTTTCATACTCTTCCCAGTCTGGCAGTACCTAATAATCATCATGGTGTCGAGTGCAGTATCGATGACAAGAAAATAATGAATACCAAAAATAATGATAAAAAAGTGTTTTCCCCAAGTTTGTAAATTTTCATATTTCCAATCCTGACAGAGTTGTGAAATTGGACTCGGAATAAAAAAAAAAAAGAAAAAAGAATTATTTTGTAGAAGTCAAATAACTACACAAAAAGTATTTGAAATGTTTCCATAATTTGCAATTTCTAGCAGAGAAATTCTAAACATTAACTCCTTTTATTTTTTTTTTTTCAGGTGGTGCCAATAATAACCCAGGGAATCATAAAATAATATCTCTCTTTATTCTTCAGCCACAGCTGAACAAAGTAGCCATTTTTGTCTACTAAGTATTTAGAATTAGTCTCAGCGTGTGAGTTGCACAGGGATCTGTGCGGTAAAGTGAGGAGCTGATGGTAGGTGTGGCGCTTCACCTTAGACGCTAAAAAAAACAATATCCTTGGTCTAGCGCTAGTGAAAAGCTGTCTGGCTGGTACTGACATTAGGCTGCATCAACGACTTTACTTTTACTTTACTTACTTACAAATGGTTCAAAGGTCATAATCTACACAATATCTGTTTTTAATTGCTAAAACTTTAAGCACATTACTTGTGTCCAAGCGTTTGATTTTATTCAAGATATACAAAGTAGGGAATCCTAAAATGTGCTTTATCTTACACACATAAGTATATATATATATATATATTATATATATATATGTGTGTGTGTGTGTGTGAGGTATCCAAAACTTGGTAGTAAGGGATGATTCTATATGTGATATCTAAGACACACTGTATTATTATTGTATGATCCAGTATGTATAAATACAGGGAATCTTTAAATCACTACAGAGAGCTCAAAGTATAATAATCATTATAGATTATATACAGAGCAATATTTATTTAAAGGCCCCAATTTTGGTCAAAATAAATTTATTATGGAATAATGGTGTTGAGTTTTTCCTTCCTTTCAAAGATATATATATTATATATATATATATATATATATATATATATATATAGTTTACTATCAGGTTACTTGAGTATCAGAGTTAACAGAGAAATAATAGGAAGAAACACAATGAGTATTAAGGATAGAAAAAAGGTTTACTAAGCAAAGATACAAGAGGATAAGAGTATTTAGCAATTACTAGGTTGAATTAACAAGTCCTGTGAGATCTCATAGTTTCTCCCTTCTGAGGTTTTTAACCCTGCCTTTAAACATGAAAAGGTTCATGTTGTAACTTGAGTTATAAAAGTAAGAAACACAGCAAGTATTAATGATAGGGTAAAAGGTTTACTAAGCAAAGATACAAGGTGAACAGAGTAATTAGCAATTGCTAGGTTGATTTAACAAGTTATATGAGATCTTATTGTTTCTCTCTTCTGAAGTTTTGTTAGACATCATTTGTAGGAAAAACAGATAATTTGATTCTTATTATTTAGGTACTATATATATATATATATATATATTTAAATAAATACAACAGAATCCAGATTATTTTGTAATATTTTCTTTTTCTTTTCAATCTATCTAATGATGTTTTTTTTTATATTATAATCATGAAAAGAATTTATAAAAAATCTGAACGAATTATTCCAAGTACTTTCGGTCCTACTTTGAACTTTTATCAAGAATGTTTTAAAGAGGTTATCAGTGTTTGTATCCAGTGTCACTAAAATGAACCTAAATATTGGGGTACCAAGTTTCTTGGTACAAGGTGATTCTAGGCTAGTCCTATTCTCTAACAGTAGTTTGTTGTAGAGTTCAGGTTCCGTGTGAGAGCTCAATGCTTAATTTTTATAAACAGAGCAAATTTATTTGTGAATAAAAAGGCCTTAAATACCAGGGGTATCATGATTATGGACCATTTCCACTCATGGGTCTAGGTCAGGATTAAAGAGTACAACTCAGTGGGTTTATAGATAAGGAATTTTGATTAAAAAAATTAACACTAGACAATAACAGACAGGCATAGACATCCCTACTTACTAAAGCAAGAAGTCAGAATGACATGAAAAAAAAAATTTTTTTGTTTAAATTCTACTAATCAAAAAGACGATTGAAAGAAAAAATACACAAATATCGCCCCTGGGGGTGGGGAGAAATGTATAAATGTAAACTGAATTTGGCCATTTGCCAGTCTGAATAAAATAAAAACGTGGTCTGACAAAGCTCGGTGGGCCTCAGATACCCATAAGTGGAAATGGTCCATACATACATACATACATACAACATACATACGGATGTGTGTATCAGAAGCATGCCATTGATGTAGGCAAGGTAGATAGTACCTATTTAAAATTAAAAATTATGAAAGATAAAAAATAAAATAAGAATATGTAGCAGCGGAAAAATTGTGCATATTAAACATATTTTCAAACCAAACTTGATTTTTTTCCTTTGTTACATAATTAAGGGCTGGTTTAGCTTATGTCCGACTAGGAACCACAAGGTTCCTGGTTCAATACCAGCCCTTGCTAACTCAGCATATGAGTAACACAGGGATCTGTGTGGTAAAGTGAGGAGCTGGTGGTAGGTGTGGCACTCCACCTCAGACACCAAAAACAATCTCCTTGTTATAGCGCTAGTGAAAAGGGGATAGGCTAGGCTACTTTGCTGTCTGGCTGATAACAACTTTAGGTCATCCCATCAACTTTATATATGTAATATTTTTTTTTTTTGGTTACCAGATCATTCCATGTATAGTTTAACTGTAGTGATACAGGTAAACCATGGTGAGAGCTCGATGTGTCTAGCGAGTGGACTGACAGAACAATATATTTAATAAATGAAGGAAAAAAACTTTAAATTTGCTACATTGCAATAATTTATTTCAACTGCATTACATAAAGCAGTGGAAATGAATAATTGCAATGAAGCAAATTTAAAGTTTTTTCCTTCATTTATTAAATATATATATATATATATATATATAATATTATACTAGTAAAAAACCCGGTCCATGACCGGACTAAAAAAAAAATTATGAACACCAGAGAGTGAGAAGGAAACAAGAGGAGTAAGAGAGAAAATAAGAGGAAAAGGAGTTATCAAATTTTAAAAAAAATCACCGAGAATTTGTATAGTAGAATGTTTGTTTATTTTAGGAAATGTTTTATTTTTTGTTTACATTTAAGATATTATTTTGTTTAAATTTTGGAATAATTTCATTTTTTTAAGCGAGCTTACTTGATTTCCAATGGTAGAAATGTATTCATTTAATTCCTTCATTTTTTTTACCGTATTTAAATGCTAAGAATTAAATACTTACTATTGTCCATATAACAATTTATTTTTATTTTTGTTTATAATAATTTAACTTCCGTTCTTATTCCTTCTTGGAGAAGTTTATTAGTTTAATTATTTCCTTTTTCAACCCCTAAAAATAACAAAGAAGCTAATAACAAACAATACTTTATATGTAGGTGGAAAATTTTGTGTATTGATTTAATAATGTTTATTTCATGAATAGTTTCTTTCAATAGTTATAACGATTAAAAAGGGATATATTTTATTCTAAAATGAAAGTATTAATAATAAAAAAGTATTAATAATAATAAAAAGTTGAGTTATTATTAATCGTTAAATGTTTTCATTTATTATTGTTATTTAATTCACTGTAAAAAATATTTCAATCAATAAAACCACATACAAATTACATATGTAGAAAGATTATTTTATTTTCTTTCTAACCAAATAAATATTTCTATGATTGGACTGGAAATATGCGAGAAATTCCAAACTGAAATGATTAGGGCACAAATTTGTCAGCAGCAGCACCATGTGGCCATTTTGAATCACTGCTGATTTAACCCAAATCTTTTGATTTTTGTTTAATTAGTTATATTATATTATTATTTAACCAGTAAAAATCAATAACCAAATTCAGGGTGTTTCTTAGTTATATGGATATCAAGGTATATGGAAAGATTTTGAAGCTGAATGACATCTCTTTTCTGAGTTATAAGCTGTCATGTACATACCAAACTTTCTTTTATATATATAAGATATATGGAAGTACGATGAAGAAATTAATCCTACAGTATGTGGAGAAAATTTTAAAAGAAAACAAACACAGGATGTCATGAACGATGGAAACTCTTTATATCGATACTTAAAGTATTTCGGGTTTTTTTTAATTAAAACCTTGTTCAGGACATTGAATATTTTTATGAGTAAAAGATAAAAGATGTTCAGTGTATATAAAAACGCCAAGTAAATAATGGTTAATAACCTTTTATCACACATTCAACATACACAGAAACATCTTTCATCTTTTACTCATACAAATATTCAATGTCCTGATGAAGGTTTTAATTTTAAAAACTGAAATACTTAAGTATCGACATAAAGGGTTTCCATTGTTCATGACATCCTGTGTTTGTTTTCTTTAAAAATGTTTCTCCACATATAGATATGGTAAAAGTCATTTTTTTTTTAATCTATTTATTGTTCTTGTTGATACAATAACCAAATTCAAGGTGTTTCTTATTTATATGGATATCAAGGTATATGCAAGATTTTGAAGCTGAAGGACATCTCTTTTCTGAGTTATAAGCTGACAAGTACATACTAAACTTTCTTTTATATATATATATATATATATATATATATATATATATATATATATATATAGCCTATGTTAAAAGTTGCTTTTTTAATTTATTTATTGTTCTTGTTGATACACAGGAAGTTCCTTCATTTTATTCATACTGATAGTTATAACATTCATGAGAACTTAAAGCCTATTGTGTCTAAGCATTGGATTTTATTGAAGAGATACACAGTAGGGAATCCTAAAATGTGCTTTAACTTAAGGATTCTTTTCTAATCCTAAAGAAAACTAAATTTGATTGGAATGAAGAGGATTTCATCTTCACTAATTTTTTAAAATCTTTTAGTTTGACTATTTGCTGTCTATACTAATTTCTGATTTTTACTTTGTAATGAATTTCTTTTCTTTTTTTTTTTTTAACATCACAAATCCCAAACTCAATACAAATAGTTATCTTGACATGGGCCTATTTAGTTTAGAAAAAAAAATGTTTTAAAAGATTTTTTGGTTGTTGTTGATTGTTGTTTAATCAAACAACAGTGAGCCTTTTAAAAGATTGTATTTCATAAAACAATTAAAGTTGATTTAAGAGAAAGAAAAAATAAATATTGAAAGAAGAGAAAAAAACAAAAACAAATACCAAAAAGTTTTTTTAAAAGAATTCAACTAATGTGGCATTCATAAATTAAAACAGATTTTTTTAGAAAAAAAAAATGTTGCTTTATTTGATTTTTAAGAGATAAGATTTTTTTTTTTTTCAGTTATTTTAGAATTTTTTTTTTATTTTATCAACCAATGGCAAGTCTCAGAGTAGGATTTCCCAGATTTTCATCTTCGTGATATCTGAATGCATTTATTATACGCTCCAACTAGTTTGAGACAGTCTTTTTTTTATCGTTTTACAGTTTTATATCATCAATATATGGTAATTTGAACCATAACTTAACATATTTAGTTGATAGAGAATCCACATAGGAACAACAAGGTTCTGGATACGATACTGGCCCTCATCAACTCAGCACATTTTTGGTAAAGTTGAGAGCTGACGGTAGGTGTAGCACTCCACTTCAGATGCAAATACAATCTCCCTGGTCTAGCACTAGTGAATAGAATCCACCTAGGAACCACAAGGTTCTGGATCCAATACTGGCCCTCGCCAACTCAGCGCATGAGATCTTTTTGGTAAAGTTAGGAGCTGACAGTAAGTGTAGTGCTCCACCTCAAATGCAAAAACAAACTCCCTGGTCTAGCACTAGTGTAAAGGGGATAGACTCCCTCACTGTTTGGCTGATACTGACAATTGGCCATTCTGCTAACTTGTTTCAACAACTACTGTGTATATTCATCAGTATCAGTGCACAAGTGTTGGTTGGTTGATGAATTTTAATGACATATCAACCCATCCAGGGTTATTTTATGCCCAGATAGGTGGTTGGTTTATTGATTTT
Source organism: Doryteuthis pealeii (assembly GCA_023376005.1). Classification (NCBI taxonomy): domain Eukaryota; kingdom Metazoa; phylum Mollusca; class Cephalopoda; order Myopsida; family Loliginidae; genus Doryteuthis; species Doryteuthis pealeii. The sequence continues at coordinate 75,731,029 of CM042163.1, read as the reverse complement.
AACAGCCTATCAACCTGTCTGGGGTTATTTCATGCCTAACGGTTAAGAAGTAATATATGTTGTATATTTATATTTATACTTTTTAGTAATTGGTTTTAACAATGTGTTAACACCATTGGGATCATGTTGTATGGTATTGATTAAGTTCATGTCTATATTCTATGGTATGATTTTATTTCCCTCAAAAAGGACAGAATGTCCTCCATGTTGACATTTTCAAACAGATCTTTCATATTGTTTGCATCAAAATAACGGTTTCTGATGTGAGCAAAGAACCTGCATTCCATGAATAAGTGTTTAACTGTCAAAGGTATTTAACATGTTTCACATTGTGGTTGTTGTTCTTTGAGTATATAGGAGTGCATTAGTCTTGTGGGACCAATGTGTAATCAGGACACAATGACTTGTTCCTTTCTAGACTTTCTTAAAGTTGGTCTCCAGTCTCCCAAAGTGGGTTTGATTAGGAAGAGTTTATTGTGGATGTTGTTATTCCAGTGTTGCCATTTTGTATGAAGGAATCTATTAATTTTAGGTTTCAAGTCAGAATATAGAATCTTGAACTTGTTGGGGATCAAATCTAGAGCTGATTTAGCTGCAGTGTCAGCCTTTTTACAGTTTTACATCATCAATATATGTTAATTTGAATCCTAACTTAATATATTTAGTTGATAGAGAATTCACCTAAGAACCACAAGGTTCTGGGTCTAATACTGGCCCTCAGCGCATGAGATCTTTTTGGTAAAGTTGGGAGCTGACTGTAGGTGTAGTGCTCCACATCAGATGCAAAAACAATCTTCCTGGTCTAACACTAGTGAAAAGGGGATAGACTCTTCTGCTGTCGGGCTGATACTGACAATTGGCCATTCTGCTGACTTTACAAATTTTTTTACAACTACTGTGTATATTAATCAGAAAGAAATTGACCTTGTGTCACATCCTGCTCATGCAGCGGACTTGGTAAATACATACTACACAGATCATACAGGCCTGCATTAGGTTATTTGAAAGAGGGTAACCTAACACAGAATATTTGGTAGAGGAAAAGACAATTCAGTTATTACAATATAACATTTAATTATACAACATACAAAGAGGAACATAGTTTCCATCCCAAACCATAAAAGAACACGAAGAAAGGTTTAAACAACAAAGGTGTGGAAACCACTGATTATTTTCAGGAGGTCTGGGAACAAAAACAGTCACTATTATTTCTAAATCTTGAACAATACATTTCTATTGAGATTCTATAAAATTCAATTAGAACAAATCATTTTTATATATTCGATTTTGAGATTTTTTTTTAACTCGCCTACATCTCTTCCATATCAGAAAGCAATATAGCATCAGTTTATATGTAAATGAAATGGACCAAATAAAGAAAATAAAAAAGGGAGTACAATTGGACAATAGCATAGTGGATAAAGGCATTGTGTCAAGACAGTTCTAAGTGACAGTTATCTCTAGGCTGCAGGTTCAATCCTGGTTACGGGTGACAATAACATAGAATAATAATTAACACAGCTTATCACCTGTACTCCAGCTATGGTTAGCGGAATGAGAACAGGATACCCCCGTGGATTGAATAAAGGGTTGGGTTCAGAGTTCTGTGATGGCTCCCAATTATGACAAGAAGGTTCCCGATTATGACAACAAGGTTCCCGAGTTCGAAAAGAAGGCTCCTGAGTCCAATAAGAAATACCTGAAGAAGGCCAGAGGGCACATTGGCCAAAACATTGTACAGATAACAATAAAGATAAGAACAATAGTCCGAATAATCCAATAATATGAACCCTTCCCAAGTTTGAGAAGGATCCCGAGTCTGACAAGAAATACCTGAAGAATGCCAGAGGGCACATCAGTCAAAATGTTGTACAGATAACAATAAAGATGAGAACAATAGTCCGAATAATCCCAATAATACATATCCCTTCCAAGTTAGATAGCAATATATCATCGTTTCCTGGAAGATCTAATCTCCAACAGACAGGGTTGGCGAAATACGTACCACATAGGAGCTGAGCGGCTCAATATCAGCATTAACAGGGCTGCAGAGCAGCTACGTCTTCATCATCATGAACGACCAAATGCAGATGGAAATTTCCCATGCAACGTGTGTGACCGCATCTGCAAGTCCAGAATTGGACTAACTAATCACCAGAGGATCTACAACTGTTGAACAACATGGAGTGACGTCATTGTCGTCTGTGACAGACTTCTAAATGGAATGTAAATGAAATGAACAAAATAAAAAAATTAAAAAGGGAGTACTTTTTTTTTTTATATTCTCAGATCTTCATTCTGCCAAATACAATAGTTTTGTTTTTTTTATCTGCAATATTACTCCTATTTCTCTTTTTTGAATTAAACATTGTAAGCTGAAAATTTCAAAAAGCCCCCCTCTCCCCAAATACAAATTATGAAAAGTGGGAATTTGTGGAGATTAAAGTAAAATTAAAGTAAAAATAACAAACTCCAATGAGCCTTCACCAGAAGAACCCTCTGAGCATGCGCAGGAAAAAAGACCAACTCCGACCCCCAAGATAGTCTCTCGGCCATTCTGACTTAGGCTTTAACTGTGTCTAGACACTATTACTGTCCAGGAGATATTTCCTTACCACATGGTGGCTATGACCTGTGAATAAAGCCTGATTCATAAACTACCTTTTCGTCTTCATCTCTTCCTTTTTCTCTTCCCTTGAATTCCTTTTTCAGTGTGACCACCAAATAAGATGGGGTTAAAAGCAAACCCTAGGAACGCCCACCAGGAATAACCACAACCACCTTTTAAACTTGAAACATTAAACCTCTCGCTACCCCATAAATTACTCAACCGTATATGAGATATAAAAAAATTCATTTGATAAAAAAGAATAAACAATACGAAAATAGCCAAGAGCAAATATCTTTCTACTTATTAAATGCTATAAGTTCAGTGTAAGGAAAGGAAAAAAAGAAATTAATAATTTTTCACATACACAAAAGGCACAGACACTATTGTTGTCCAAGTAACTGAGCCATTGTAATAATTGTAAGGACAATATTATCATCTTGAAGGAGGAGACACTATTGTTGCGTTTGCAGAAAAACTAAAGAAACAGTCTATTAAGAACATATGCAAAACAAAAGGTTAAGTGAATAGAGTAAGTTTTATTCAATGATTAATTTCATTGACTTTTATCAGTTCTTTTGTTTTTTATATGTTTATAAATAAAAGTGCAAATTAGATGAAGAGAAACAAAAACTGATCAGAAATGATAAGAATAGTTTCATTCTTGACTGACAGATCTGCAACAATGGGCTAAACAAATAGGAAAAGAAAGTGCAAAAAGAGAAAATTACACAAAACTGTCAGAGAAAATATATATATGTGTGTGTGTGTGTGTTGTGTGTGTGTGTGTATGTATGTATGTATATATATATATAATATATAGGGCAGTTGTGTATATGTATGCATGTCTGGAGGAAACTTTGAAAATAAAACAATTAATGACAAAGTAAATATATATATACACCTTAAATATCACCAGGGTTTGGTTTTCTATCTATACATAAATGGCAGTTGTGTGTATATGTATGTCAAGAGGAAATTTCAAAAATAAAACAATTAATGACAAAGTAAATATATATACACATTAAATATCTCCAGAGCTTGGTTTCTGAGCAAAAATAATAAAGATTTGATTTATATTTGTGAAAAGGATTAAAAGATTAAAAAATAAAATTTAAATAACAGAATGGAATTTTTTTTTTTTTGGCATTTAATATTTTGAATAGTAGACATTTATTTTCAGAGTGGCTGGATCAATGCAAGGTCTTTTTTTTTTACATGGGGATTTTAATGGGGTATCCAATGAGAATCCAACTCACAATTGAATAACAATGGATCCGTGGACTAACTTTTAAAAAAATCCCCCCTCTACCTGGTGATGCCAGGTGGCCACTTCTAGTACATATATAAAGAGCAGTTGTGTATATGTGTATGTCCGGAGGAAACTTCGAAAATAAAACAATTAACGACAAAGTAAATACACATATATATATACATTTACTATCACCAGGGCTTGGTCTTTGAGCAAAAATAATGAAGATTTTATTTATATTTGAGAAGATATTTAAAAATAAAAATTCCTATAGTAACAGAAGGTAATTGAAATATGATGTTGATTGATTGAATTAATCACCTCATTTATATTGTATTTTTTTTTAAATTGTAAATTATTGAATTAAAATTTCTTACTATATTGTTATATATTTACGTGGAGATTTTATGGGGCATCCAGTGAGGATCCAACTTGTGATAAGTAATAATGGATCTGCGAGACTAACTTTTAAAAAATCCCCCCTCTACTCTGGCGATGCCAGGTAGCCCCTTCTAGTACATATATAAAGGCCAGTTGTGCATATATGTATGTCCGGAGGAAACTTCGAAAATAAAACAATTAACGACAAAGTAAATATATATACACATTAAATATCACCAGGGCTTGGTTTTTGAGCAAAAATAATAGAGATTTGATTTATATTCATGAAGATAATTAAAAAATAAAATTTAAATGATGACAGCATGGATTTTTTTTTTCATTTGATGTTTCAGATAGTAGACATTAACATTTCTTTTCAGAGTAGCTGGATCAATGCATCGTTTATTTTATTTTATTTGTTTACATAGGGATTTAAATGGGGCATCCCATTAGGATTCAACTCATGATTTAGTAATAATGGATCTGCAGGACTAACTTTAAAAAATCCCTCTATACCCATCGAGTAGCCGGTAGCTACTGCTAGTGTAAAATAAACAAGACACATTAACTACACAAGTACTAAACAGAATATACAACTTGTCCAAAAATAAAGAAATAATCTTTTGTTGGATTATATTTATGTAAATTGAAAATGGAAATGAATCCGACAATATGTTGAAAGGATAAATAAATAAAGGAAAGAAAATGTTGAATGGATAAAATTGATTTAATATGAGTCTAGTGTGTTAATCACTATTTTCTCCAACTGTGAAGCATCTCGCAAATAATTTTTAAAAATGAAAAATAAAATTTTTTTTTCAAACACTTAAAAATTCTCTGTATTTTGACTGTTTTGGTTTGGTTTGGTTTGGTTAGTTTTGTTTTACGGCATATCAACCTCAGTGGGTCATTTAATGCCGATAAAGTTTTGAAATAAATCAATTCTTAATGGATAATACAATTTTTTTATAAATACATTTTTCTATTTAACCCATAGATGGGACCCTAACAGGTACTACCACTCCGGGTCAGAGTGGACCAGGGAGCAATGGTGATGAAGGAGTGCTCCACATTCCCCAAACCTCAAGGACTGGAACCTCACCATCAGATAGAGTTTAACGTCATTCCCAGGACATGTAGACCCGCAGCCACCACCTTCTAGTGCCCATATGATAAAAAGGGGTTGGGGCTTGCCATAAGGGCAATAGGGTTGGGAAAATCATATAGGTGCTAGGGCTTGACATGACCAGCCGATTGATCGGAGGGGGCCTCTCCGACCGCCCGTCTAGCCCAAGATAGGGCCAAAGTGGAGTATTGCATGTCATGAACTGCTCATCCACCTGGGCTCTATCCTTAAGCATCACGGGTCACCACCCACGGCCAACAGGTGGCCCCATTGGGGGAGTCTTACCCCTCTGCAGAGGTGCAGTCGGTGCATTCTAACGCCCCAGCCGACGGGGCGGTTTGACTGTTTTAACTTCAACTATCAAACATTTTACTCTGCTGAAGGGCGTTATTCTTTGTATGCTTAAATATTTTATAATTTTCTATTATTATTACTTTATTTTATGTTTAAAATAATAATAAATAGAATACATGTGTAGATGAACAAACTTCTGGTTGAAACACATGTTAGTAAATCTATTTTATCCATTCACATTTTCTTTCCTTTATTTATTTATTCTTTCAACATATATATATATATTTTCTCTGATTTTTAGGGCAATGCAGTCAGGACAATCATCTAAGTGCTTGATGTGACCAGCCAATTGATCAGATGGGGCCTTTCCAACCAACCATCTAGCCCAAGTAAGGACCAAAGCAGAGTGTTGCAAGTCATGCACTGCTCAGCCACCAGGATTCCATCCTTAAGCATCACATGGCAAACAGTTGGCCCTATTGGTGGGAAGGTGTTACCCCTCTGCAAATGTGCTGTCGGCATATTCTACAACCAAAGTCAATTGGGTTAGTGCACAAGTGTGTAGTGATTATTTGATTATTGCAATGCTGCTTAAATTGAACTTAACAAACATAAATTCCACCATCATAAGTTCACCCACCGAAAGAAAAAAAATATACCAAAAATCAGAGAATTAACAGAATTTTATAAAATTTTCAGTGTTGATATATAATGAATAAAATATATAATGCACCAGTTATTTATTAAAAAATCTTATATTTTTTCTGGTCAGTTAACTTTGAACCACATATCTTTGAGGCATAACACAGATTAACCAAGTGTTCAGTGTAGGCAAAATAAATATTATTCGTATATAAACTTGTGTTTTTTCAATTTTTTACAATATATATATATATATATATATATATATATATATATATATTATAATGGTATACACAGGAATAACCTAATAACCTAATTGATTAATTGCAGCCGATTGTATAAGAGTCTGTCACTAACCGTCACAACCACAAAATACGCTCGGCTGCAACTGGATTAATTCAGTGGATTATCCTTATGGTAAAACTCGAGTAGGTTATTCCTGTGTATACCATTATAATAATAAATTTGCTTACTTACGTATTGAGCACTTTATATTTGTTATATCACTGTCTTATTGTGAAACTTGTATCAACTAAACATTGTGACCAATTTCACTGGTAAGGCACTATTTTCATATAAAATATATATATATATATATATATATATATATCAATAATTAATGAAAACCTATTAATTATGATTTAAAATTGAGTTATGTCACTTAGTACATTGGGGTAAATAAAAAATGCTCATTTGAATAAATGCAAATACACCAGAGATTTTCTACTTTCACTTTCATTTTCATTTGTTGAAAAACATTATAAAAAAAAAAAAAAAAGAATCATCAGTTGTTGATGAAGAGGAGTTATATAGACTCTGTTAGTTCCAGAACAACAGTACAAGAATAATTTTGATGATATCAAATTATGAATTTAGAATTGTCTTTAAGGAAAAAATAAAAATAAAAAATAAAATAAAAAGCCAAAAAATAAAATTATTTTAAAAATGAAATGAATTTGAAAAAAAAAAAAAAAAAAAGAAGAAAAGAAAAGGAAATGACCAGCAAACAACCAAACTGGAACGAAGCTTGGTTTTGATAATTTTTTCACTGTTTCATAATTGATCTGTCCCTGGGCATTATAAATAATTATGTTGTGTAACACAGCTGATTAAACAGAAACATCAAAAAACATATCCAAACAAGCAAAGTAAAACAAAATAAGCATCTGCTTAGTGATGTATTAAGTGTAAAAACCAAAAAAAATTTTTTAAAGACACGGAAAAGTAAAAAAAAAAAAACAAAAAAAAAAAATTGAAAGTAAAACGAGATATTGCAAATTTGAACCATATCTTATTTTCATTTCATTTTGTTGCCGTTATTGTTGTTACTATTGCATTTATCCACTGCATTGTCAGTTTAGTTTGAAAGATCTTTCTTCTCTATGTTCTGACCAACACCAACACTGTACCCCACAAAGGCAAAAGCAGCTGGTGTCATCTTTCAAAAATAAAATAACACTGAAAAAAATCTCAGGAGAATTTGCAAGTAATATTAGCATAATTTGATGCTTTATTCCATTGGGTTTAGCCAAAAATTCATCTTTTTTTTTCGTTTCTTTTTTTTTTTTTTTTTTTTTGGTCTTTTTCAAAAGAGAATTTCAATTCTTTAATTTTTTATTTATTTAAAGAAAAAGTTAATTTTATTGATATCTTTTTTTTTTTTTTTTTTTTTTCTGTTTTTGTAATCTCTGTCTTCATTACAGTCATAGTTTTTGGTCCCATTTCTCTTCATCCATCCATCTTTGTCTTTGAGAAATTAATTAAAAGTAGTTAGTTTTCGTCCATCCCTTCCACCTCGTGTACCACCCCCCCCACCTTGCACAAGATTGACTACTTTAGTATCAGGTGCCAGTTTGAGTAGGATTACTGGAATCAAGAATGTCTGGTGCTTTGATGGTAGAAGTGGTTGGTGTATGTTGTGCTCTAGTAGTTTTAATTGGGACTTTTCACCTTTTTATTATCTGGTCTTTATTTTTATCAAGAGAGAGAGAGGGGAGCAGGAAGAGGGAGGGAACTGGAGGAGGGAGGGAACAGGAAGAGGAGGGAACTGGACGAGAGGAGGAGGAGAAAGAGAACAGGAAGAGTGAGGAGGAGAGAGAGAACAGGAAGAGTGAGGAGGAGAGAGAGAACAGGAAGAGTGAGGAGGAGAGAGAGAACAGGAAGAGTGAGGAGGAGAGAGAGAACAGGAAGAGTGAGGAGAGAGAGAGAACAGGAAGAGTGAGGAGGAGAGAGAGAACAGGAAGAGTGAGGAGGAGAGAGAGACAGGAGGAGAGAAGAGGAGGAGGAGGGAGGAGGAGAGAGGAGGATGAGAGAGGGAGGAGGAGTGAGGAGGAGTGAGGAGGAGAGAGAGAACAGGAAAGGGGAGGGGAGAGTAAGAGAGAGAATAGAAGAGAGTGGGGGAGAGGAGAGGGAGCAGGGAGAGAGAAGGGGCAAAAAAAGAGAGAGAGAACAAGAGGGGAGAAAGCAGGAAGAGAGAAAGAGAGTAGAAAGAGGGAGAGAGAGGAGAAAGAGGGAGACAGACAGACAGAGAGAGTGAGCAGAGAAGGTAAAGAGAGAGTGCAGGAAGAGGGAGGTAGCATGACAAAAAAAAAAGGGAGGAGTCATTTAAAAGTTTTCCTATTGGGGAAAAAGTATTTATATGGTTGTTGCAAACATCAAAGTAGATGAAATTCATTCCAACATTTCAACTATTAATAAATAAGATTATCTTTTTTGAACCAGACACATTTACAGATGAAAGCATTGGCCAATGCAAAAGCAACATTAGGATTTCATTTCAAAACTCCGGAAAGATATTGTGTAGCCTTGTGTTAGATTTGTTTTAATAGTGATCAATTCATCTGAACACATAAGATATTTACATAGAGTTTTTATTAAGTATATACAGATTTCAGATTTCAGATGTTAAGATTCATAGATTTATATTTTGATTGCTGTTATTGAAATAAAAGACATGAACCTATTTCTTTTTTTTTTATGCCCAAGATTTATGACTATCATTTACTTAAAGCAATACTAAAAACATTGTCAAAATCTAGTGAACATTTTATCATATATATATATATATATATATATATCTGAGTATATATAAAAAGATATGAAAACACCACAAAAAGCTGTTAAAGTGAAAACATTTTATAACTTAGCTGATATTGAACAATATTTTGATTTTATGAAAATCATCATCAGAGCTTGTTTATACTCCGTGTTGTTAAGAGCGGAGACAAAAGTCATATGAGTTCAAAACAAAAACCTTGACATTGCAAAAAAAGAAAAAAGTTATACAATAGTTTTGCATGTGAGCACTTCCGCCGCAAAAAAAAAAAGTTGGGGCTTTTTTAAGAAGGGTTGAGGCTTGCTATAAGGGTATAAGGTCAGGACAATCATATAGATGCTAGGGCTTGGCATGACTAGCCGACTGATCAGAAGGAGCCTCTGAGAGAGAGAGAGAGGCAAAAACAGTGAGATAAACACAGAAAGAGATGAAAAGATAGAAAGAGACAGTTGGAGAGAGAGAGAAAAATACAGAAATTGAGAGAAAGAACCAGGAAGTGTAAGTGGCAGAACAAACCTTGATTCACAATAAATACCAACAATAAATCCTCCTAACTAAATAAACCTTGCTCTACAAAAATAGCAATAATCCCCCTGAAGACGATCATCGACATGGTCGAAAGTGCTTTGGACTTATTGAGCATCTTCTTGACCACTAGTATAAGAAAAATTAAAGGAGGGCTTGAACATAAGCTATTGGAAATCATGTAGCCACCGCTTTCAAGCACATATATGAAAATGAAAGCACATGGTGTAATGGTTCAAGTCATGGGAAATGGACTCGTCGCCCCGAGTTCAAATCCTGGACGTGATAATTGCATTTCACTTAGCACTAATACCCTTGGGAAAGGTATGAATTCTACTCTCCCTCCAGCTATGGGTAAATAATAGGGCAGACTGGGCTCTTTAACCTTGGTTAGGCAACCGGTCTAGGAGAAGGAAAACTGAATTCAAACCTGTTGAACTCCGCTTAACAAATTGACCTTGTGTCACATCCTGCTCGTGCGGAGGGGTTGGTAAATATATTCATGATAAAAAGGATTGGGGGTTTGCCATAAAGGCAATGGGGTTGGGACAATCATGTAGGTGCTATGGCTTGATGTGACCAGCTGATTGATTCGAGGGGGCTTTTTCAACCATCCGTCTAGCCTAAGTAGGTATTTACCGCACATCCCACAGACGTTTAATGTGGGACCACCCAAGAGCCAAAACTCATGGGATGGTGTGTGCAAAAAATGTATAGATCCCATTGGCATTCCCCCTCAAGAGCTTAAGAAATTGACCTCGTGTCACATTCTGCTCGTGCGGAGGGATTAATATATATATATATATATATATATATATATATAAGTTAAAAGAAAGGAAATGAATCCGACAGTATGAGTATGAAAAAGATGGAATCATAATCAGAGCCTGTTTACTCCGTGGTGTTTGTGATCATTTTGACTTTTATCCCCAATCACAAACACCACAGAGTAAACAGGGTCTGAAGATGATTTTTGTAAAATCGAAATATTGATCAATATCAGCTATGATTATGTTATAAATTGTTTTCTCTTTAACAGCATTGTGTGGTGTTTTCATTCCATCTTTTTCATACTCATATATATATATATATATATATATATATATATATATATGAAAAAAAAAGAAGTTTGGGCTTGCCATTTGGCTTTGTGCCATACAAAGCCAACCTTAATAAATATCAGTAAGAATAACATTATTATTTTTTATGATTGAGTGTGCATCATTTATTCACTAATGATATTCACCAGGGAATCCACATTCTATTAATTATCAAGATTCAATTGGTGATTTCTGCTTTTTATTCACTTATGCAAACGTTTTGTCTTTTAGAGTTATAATTTATGTATTCCTATTGAAAAAATTCCTTCCAGCTGGGAAAATTTGGCTCAAGACCGCCTCGGTGGCGGCAGAAACTACATAGAGGACTGTACATGTCAGAAGTCACCCTGATACAACATCATGAAGCTAAGAGGTCCATAAGAAAGCAACGGCAACAAAGCATAGGAGCATCATCATCTACAGGGACAACCTACAAATGCGACATCTGTGGTCGAGAATGTTTCTCAAACATAGGACTTCATAGTCACAGGAGGCGCTGCAACTTCAGGGGCACACAAAAACTTTTATCATAGTCTTTCGAGACTGAATTGCCAGTGATGATTACTATTGAAACTTATTTTTTAAAGCAGTTCAAATTTGTTATTTAGGAACTTCTGATGAGTATATAATCTATACATTAATACTCGTGTTCCTTAACAGTTATCATCTTGCAACAGCCTTTGGTTAAAAATGAGAACATCCAAATCATCCAAGATGAAATGCAAAAATGTAAGTCCTGATTATCTGGTGTTATTTATCAGCCGAATTCTTATGAGTGTTTTCACTTCAGTTAAATAATGCTTCCGCTGTTATAAAGAATGAAAGGGAAGAAAAAGGACATGCTACACAGAAAAAGTATAAGAAAGAAAGAAAGAAAGAGAGAGGGGATGAGCATGCAGAAGTGATAACGCTAATCTGTTTCAATTGAACATAATGAAAAAATAAAGAGTGTGAGAGATTTAAATCAAGATTACACTTTTTACATATTGAATACTCAACAAGAATGAAGAAAACCAAAACGTCTTCGGCATAAAATAACCCAAGGTTTGACATGTTATAAAATCCAACTAATTTTCCTTTATAAAAAGACATGTGCTCAGTCATTGTACAAGCAATTATACAAACATACCATACCGACTGACAGATATACAGTCTTTCTTTTATATATATATATATATATATATATATATAATATATGGATGCATGGATAACTTCCCTTACACACGCATATATCCATGTATATCAGCTTTAAGGCATAATAATACTTGCTTATGCACTTCTGCATTTTGAATGCATTCATCGTTTATTTCCTAGTTGAGTAACATGAGTGACCCAGAAAAAACAGAACCCAAATTATTTATTTATTTTCCCATTAAACTAACCCTAAACCCCAACCCCTAACCCTTGTTGGACTTAAACTTTAAAAAAATTAAAATTAACAGTTTTATTACAAAATTTGTGGGTTCTGTTTTTTATGGGTCATCCTGTAATATTATGTTACTCAACTAGGGGGTGGGTTAGGTTTAGGATTAAGGTTTAGAGTTAGTTTAATGGGAAAATAAATAATTTGGGTTCTGTTTTTTCTGTGTCACCCTGTAATATCATGTTACTCAACTAGGAAATAACCCATTCAACTTTCCATGAACATTCTGATGGCCAAACATCCTACACATTCACTGGCAGGTCAAGTGCCCAACACAGATGTGCTGGAATGAGCAAACATAAACAGCATGTTCACCATCATCTGCAAGAGACACCTGCATTGGCTTGGTCATGTCAGGAGGATGGACAAAGGCCGCATCCCCAAAGACCTAGTGTATGGTGAATAAGTAGAAGGCACCCAACTGGTAAAGAGCCTTCGCCTACGCTTTAAAGATGTCTGCAAGAAGGACATGAAGACATGCCACATCAACACCAACACATGGGAGGTTGGTGGAAAACAACAAGCGGCCTGGCACATCCTTGTCAGACAAGGGACGAAAAGGAGTGAAAAAGTGAGGAAAGAAGCCACCACGGAAAAGAGAGCCAGAAAGAAGGAAAGACAACAGTAACTCTAGCAAGCATCACTGTTTGTTTGCAGTCACTGCACCAGAGATTGCCATTCAAAAATTGGCCCATTCAGCCACTCACACAGATGCAGTTGAGTAAAAAAAAATGGACACTAAGCCACCACGGAAAAGAGAGCCAGAAAGAAGGAAAGATAACAGTAACTCCAGCAAGCATCACTGTTTGTTTTCAGTCACTGCACCAGAGATTGCCATTCAAAAATTGGCCTGTTAAGCCACTCACACAGATGCAGTTGAGAAAAAAAAAATGAACACTAAGCCATCGTCTTTAGCAGACAGAAGGATGGCAACAATATGCACTTGTATGTCTTGAATGCATTCATCTTTCCATGAATATTCTGATGGCCAAACAGAAGAACAGGTGCCATTTTCTCAGATTGCATGACTTCCTCACTTGTTGAGTGGTCACTCTTTCCTGTATTATATGCCATTCATTTTGTCAGCAATATCTGCTACTAATTGGTCTTCAAATTTGAAAAAGAAAAAAAAAAGAAATGCTAGTTAATATGAGCATTGCGGTTAAATTAAATTTAATGGACCTAAATTCCACCATCATATGTCACCCCGTCAATATATGGACAAAAAGTGATAGGACAAACAGGAATGTTTTTTTATGTTATTTATTTTTTGATATTCCTCTACTAGTTTTGACCTTAGGTCATCATCAGAAAAAAAAAGAGAAAAAAAATGACAAGTCACAAAAAATCCTTTTAAGAAAAATGTACACTCAAACGTGACCAGTCCATGTGTTTACTAGAACACAGGATTGTTTAGTATGTATAAATGTACTGTCTCTTTATCAAAGCATAGGGAAATAAATATGAATGTTTTTTTACGTTATTTATTTTTTAATAATCCTCTTCTAGTTTCGACCTTGGGTCATCATCAGAAAAAATGAGGAAAAAAAAAATGACAATTTACAAAAAAGTATATTTAAGAAAAATATACATTCAAATGTGACTAGTCCATTTGTTTATTGGGAACCATTTTCTGATTAAATTCATCTGGATTATTTTGTTGATAAATGTATAAATGTACTGGCTATTTACATTTACACATACATTCATACATACATTAACAAAACAATCCAGATGAATTTAACCAGAAAATGGTTTCCAATAAACAAATGGACTGGTCACACGTGAATGTACATTTTTTGGACACATTTCCTAAAACTCATAAACGTTTTTATTCGTGTCATATTTTACATTGCAGCTTTCGTTTTTTCAACCTTCTCAAATTCTAACAGCTCTCATCATATTGTCATTTCCCATATCAAATTCATAAAATTGGAATGTCCACTTGGTCTGAATCTTTGAGATGAGGTTTGATAATTTGGATTTTTCGGACTGCCGTCCTCATCTTTATTGTTATATACACAACATTTTAGCTGATGAGCTCTCCAGAATAATTTCAGCAAATCAGTTGCTATTTTTTTATTATTGTTATTGCCGTTTAGCTAAATCGGTAGAGTGTCCGACTAGGAAGCACAATGTTCTGGGTTCAATACCAGCCCTCGCCAACTCAGCATATAAGTAGCAGAGAGATGTGTGCAGTAAAGTGAGGAACTGACGGTAGGTGCGGTGCCCTACTTCAGATGCCAAAACAATCTCCTTTGTCTAGTGCTAGGGAAAAGGGAATAGACTTCCTCATGGTCTGGGTGATACTGACTTTAGGCCACCCTGATGACTTTACTTTTATATATATATATTATAGAGACATAATATATATATATATATATATATATATAAAAAATGTTTAAAAATCGTCAGGGTGGCCTTGAGTCAGTATCAGCCAATAAGCGAGGGAGTCTATCCCCTTTTCACTAGGAGATTGTTTTTGTGTCTGAGGTGAAGCGCCACACCTACCATCAGCTCTTTACTTTACTGCACTCATACACTGTGCTACACATACACTGAGTTGGCGAGGGCCGGTATCAAACTAGGAACCTTGTGGTTTCTAGCCAAACGTTCTACCAACTGAGCTAACCTGGCCCTTATATAACCATTATGTCACAATAATATGTATATATATATATATATATATATATATATATATATATATTATTGTGACATAATGGTTATTGTTGTTGAAAATGGATTTAATGAGTCAAGTTCAAACCCTTGACAAAACTGTTTGCATTTCAATATCATGCTAATGCCCTTGGGAAATAAATAAACCCCTCTCTTCTCCCCTCAGTTATAGATAACTAGTAGCATAAGCTGGTCTCTTTAGCCTTGGTCATTTAGTAGTCAAAAAGTTAATAACAGAGATAAATATAGTGAAAAACATACTTTAACTCTTTGCCTACTTTAAGCAGCTTACAGCAGCTCTCACACCACACCAAGCAAAGTTCAAAAACACATGGTCAGTTCATTACAATTGAGCAAAAAGGACTCAGATTAGAATGATAATAGGAAGTTATTTTAACTCTTAACATCTTATACCTATTCATTCCACCTGGCCAGAAGTCACATTTCCTAATCTGCCCTAAATGATAGCCTTTGTTTAAATGTAATATTAAACATATTTAGAGGTCTTTGATTTACGGGAAATATCTCAGGTAACTTTAAATGAAAAGGCCATTTTTTGATAAATCCTTATAGGAATGGGGCTTTGGACTTGGAAGATTCTGAACAGTATGTTAAGAGTTAATAGAATGAGTTCTGAGGTGAATAGGTAATGAACTTTGAAATATCCCATCATACATCATTCTTGGTATTTTTTTTTTTTTTTTTACCAAAATGTGGGCTTAGAAACACCATTCCATTAAAAAACCTATTTTCTATGAAACTCCAGTACCATCACAGACATGACATAGCAGTGACCCTATGCTCTTCAAGGGCATGGGTCATTTACGTTACATATGTAGGTTTTCTGAGAAAGAAAATAAGGGTTTTTTTTTTTATTTACAAAACATGATATGCATTAAGTTTAGCACTTGAAACTTCTAAAGTATCCCCCATTAAAATTTACATAAAAGAATTTTTTTTGAAAAAAATAGCATAAATACAAAGACAAAAACAACAAAATTAGTAATAATGATGTATCACATGATGATAATATTGATAATTGTAATAATAATAATAATAATAATAATAATAATGGAAAAAGGCCTAAAAAGAGCTATTAATGATAGAAATAAATTTACAAGTCATTATAGCCTAGATATTAAAAAGATTCTTAATAAAAATGCAACATTTTCCTTTCTTTTTTTTTTTAATCTTCATATCGGTTGTCATAGCAACTAATCGTCTTCTTTTTTAAGGAATTTGAAATGTTGTGCATTTTTTTTTTTCATTTTTTTTTTTTTTATCCATTCTTTTCAAATTACTTTACACTTTGAATCTGGCAACGTGGGGATCTCATGTTTCAGGAGCCTACATTGGTTTCAGGATTAGCAGACACACTGCCTCACCCCCACATCAACCGAACCTTGTATCTTTTTGACACTATGCAGAATTATGCATAATTAATGCTGTTCTAACGAGAGATTAATTTAGCATCAAAATTGGGTAGCGCCAGAATTCAGATTAAAAGCCGAAATCTCTTTCATAAGCAAAACAATGTCAGGATCGATGGTGCCTTTTACTTTTGCTTCCAAAATATTCGGCCTTTTGTTTGTGCCAACAAATTCTTTTTTGAAGATTCATCTTGGCTTTTCGTTGTTTGCAAAGAAAAAAAAAAAAACGGAGAATGGCATAAAAGGCAAGATTTGAGAAATTAAAATGTTTTTTTTTTAAATCTTCAGTATCTAAAAAAAAAAAAATTTAAATATTATTAAACAAAGAAGGTCAAAATTAAATAAATTTCTTTAAAAAAAAATTTTTTTTAATTTCCAAGTTAAAAAAAAAAAAAGAGCCGAAAGAAATTCCATATTTTAAAAAGTAAAAACTTATAAACAAAATTCAAGATCTTATTACTATTAAATTCAACAAAATATGTAAGAAGATAACACTTCCAATTTAAAACATTTATACTCATAAGTTTTTGTTATACTGACTTTTGATGAAACTATGATTAAAAGCATAGAAATAATCATTTTGTCAGTACATAAAATATGTGAGCAAATACCCATTAAATGGCCTCTTTGCTTATATGATGGACAGATGAGCCAATCATTCATAGAAGATCAAATCTGAATATAGACTCTTTGTTATATAATTGCCTAGAAATTATGGACATCTGG
The DNA here is from genome assembly GCA_023376005.1 of Doryteuthis pealeii. Taxonomy (NCBI): domain Eukaryota; kingdom Metazoa; phylum Mollusca; class Cephalopoda; order Myopsida; family Loliginidae; genus Doryteuthis; species Doryteuthis pealeii. Next base: position 75,713,791 of record CM042163.1, on the reverse strand, counting down.
CATCTGTAGGCTAATTCTCCATGCATGCTGGCCAATTTGGGATGAATAAAGACATTTTAGAAATATCCTAAATCTTGTATTTGTAATAAGAACAATAACAGACACAAAGCTGACAGGGCTAACAAAATAAGTAGATATAAAATTAAAATTCATTAAAATTAACAATAAAGATGAGGACGATAGTCCTAATAATTCAATTAATACAAATTATGAAGCCTTCTTAAAAATTCAGAGAAATGGTGCAGATAACAATAAAGATGAGGACAATAGTCTAAATAATCCAAATAATACTAATTATCAAGCTTTCTCAAAAATTCAGAGAAATGGTATAGATAACAATAAAGATGAGGACAATAGTCTGAATAATCCAAATAATACTAATTATCAAGCCTCATCTAAAAAATTCAGAGAAATAGAGTAGATAACAATAAAGATGAGGACAATAATCTGAATAATCCAAATAATACTAATTATCAAGCCTCATCTCAAAAAATTCAGAGAATTAGAGTAGATAACAATAAAGATGAGGACAATAGTCTGAATAATCCAAATAATACTAATTATCAAGCCTCATCTCAAAAATTCAGAGAAATAGAGTAGATAACAATAAAGATGAGGACAACAGTCCGAATAATAATCCAAATTATCAAGCCTCATCTCAAAAATTCAGTTTTAAATAAACAAGTCAGCCATTGTTTTCCCTGATTGTCTTGTTTGAGAGATCACTAAGAATAAAAACTAAAATACAATGAAGAAAATGTCATAACATTTGATCTCTAAGTATCTATTTTCTTTTCTTCCTTTTTTTTAAGCACTTTTGACATCTGTGGTTTTATTGATGCTGATCTCAACATCACCAGGTGCTTTCATCATTTGACAACTGCACTGAACAATCTCATCTTTTGTGACAAGCTAAGCTTTATTACACTTCTTTTCTTTTTGGCTGCCAAATAAGATGAACGTTTATCTTAGAACACCTGCAAAAGTCACTGGGGAGAAATTATTTCTAAACTATGTCCAAGTGTAGGTTGATAGCCCAAAGATAAATCAAGATGACTTCTGTGAATTCAAGTTGACTAATATTCACACAAATATAGTTTAAATGATTAGCTTATTTTGTTGTTTGGTTTTATGGTCTATCAACCCTTTTCAGTATTTCTCTGAATGTTTGAGATGAGGCTTGAAGATTAGTATTATCTGCATTATTCGGACTATTGTCCCCATCTTCATTGTTATTTGTACAAAATTTCGGCTGATATACCCTCCGGCCTTCTTCAGGTATTTCTTGTCAGACTCGGGAACCTTCTCGGACTTCTGTTCATGCTAGATCGCCCAAGTTAAGCAATGATGACCCTGTTCAATAATTAGATGGATGACAATTTAAGCAAAAAAAAAATTGGTGGAACTATGTCGATTTTTAGCTCTCCAAATTTGGGGGGGAGGGGGTCGCAAAAACTTTTTGTTTATAGTTTAAATGACAAATTTGGTTGTTTGGTTTTATGGTATATCAACCCTTTTCAGGTCAAATTTTCCTCATACGTGTGATAGCACGTGCAATACCCTGCCCTCATTAGCTGCCACCCAGGAGTGATAACACAGTTTTGGTAGCTCAAGGCGGGACTGCCACTCCCAGCGTTACCAAGCAGCTTTTGCCACTGGACAGGGTATTTTTAAAAAAGCCAAAACGCTTTTATAAACTAATTTTTAGAAGTAGGGAAGCTCTAGAAATCATTTTACAGACAAGAATAAATTAAAAAGTTTTGCAAAACTAAAAGTTTTTTGTGACCCACCCCTCCAAATTTGAAGAGCTAAAAATCAACCAATTTTTGGAATTGAAAGCTCAAATTTTGGGGATTGTCTAACTTTAACATAATCCATACTTGGACAAAATTTCAGAAAAATTGAAGTGCAAAATTTTAGCAAATCTTTGCAAAATGTTGTAGCTTCAGTTCTGAGCAAAAATCAAACTATCATTTTAGTACAAATAATGTTCAATATATATGAAATAATAATAGAAAAAAAAATTGTCATAGATGCAGTGCCATATCAGAATATTGATCTTGCTATGAAAAAATCAGAAATCATAAATAACTTAAAATTGATTGACTTTAATAATTTTTTGGATTCCTTGGGCAAAAATATTTTTATAAACTAATTTTTAGTAGTAGGGTAGCTCTAGAACTCATTTTACATACAAAAATAGGTTACAAAAAGTCGCTTTTTTTCGCGCCCACCCCAAATTAGGAGAGCTAAAAATCAACCTAACTCCACCAATTTTTAGAATGGGAAACTAAATTTTGGGGATTGTCTAACTTTAACATAATCCATACCTGGACAAAATTTCAGAAAAATTGAAAGGAGTGGGTGACATGGCCTGGATGATTTGACATGGAATTACCAAATATCATTAGATTACATATAAAAAGCATTAAATTTCATTAAATGGAAATACCCAAAAGGCTACATCAAGAGTTTCTCACATCTAATGCTATTTATACGTAAATGGGGATTCTAATGATATTATCTCTTGCATGCTATTTTGCATTAGTAATTTTTTTTTTAATAACAGTAATGTTTTTCTTATAACTTTTATACTCTCCACATTTTATTCTACCATAGTCATATATATCAAAAAAACTATTTTCATCATTACATAACAGATCAGCTCTAATGATGATCTTATACAGATTGAAATATTGCAATATTAGCCAATAAATATAATTATATAACATCTGTGTGTTTTTTCTAAATTTCTTCTCTGATATACTGTTGGATTCACTTCCTTATTTTTTATTGATATTATACCATTTGGTAGACAATCCCATTTGGTGCTATTCCCAGAATTGCATCCCAGCCTCCTGCCTTAAAAAATGCTAGGAGGTGATAGCTGAAAAAACAACCTGCTCTATGAATTAAGTCCCTAGCTGAATCTGATCATACCTATTGTACAATTGCGATACTATAAAATAAAAGTTTTTTTGTTTTTAATTAAGAATGACCCGACATTTTTTTATTAAAATATAAAAGAATATCTAAATATTTAGATTTTTTTTATTTATGTTTGTTTAATGTCTTGTTTTTAGTTAAAATAAAAAAGAATATCTAAATATTTTTATTTTTTTTATTTGTAATTGTTTGTTGGAAATAAATATATTAAAATAAAATGTTTTGATTTTTTTATTTGTAATTGATTCATAGCTTCAGCTAGGGACTTCATTCATAGAGCAGGTTGTTTTTTCAGCTATCACCGCCTAGCTTTTTTTAAGGCAGGAGTCCGGGATGAAATTTTGCAAATAGCACCGTACATTTTTCCTCAAGGTCAGCATATTCTAATCTTCTTTTGATTGACAATTGATATGAGGAATTAGAATTTTAACAAATATGCCATGGCCAATTTCTAAGAATTCAATCCTTTGATATTAGACAATTCCATTCTGTAGATCTCTATAGAGAAATAATACTAACACTCACCTGCAATTTCCTTAGTCTTCAATGTGTATTATAATCACAGTGATAAATAAGCTAGTGGCATAATTTGCAAAGAGGTGTGTTCATATAGGGGAATAGGTCATACGGAGATGTGGGATACTCTCTTGTTCTTTTTTCTGTGTGTTTTGTCTTTTTTTAAATGCTAAAGTTTCTTTCCTGGTTCAAAAGAAGGGATGGGGTAGGGTGGGGTGTTTATGCAAGCAACAGAAGAGATTCAATGGTACCAAAGATTCAGTTGAGTAAAGGGCGGAGCTGTTAACACAAGAAGGGATCGGAACCCTTATAATGACCAAAAATGGGGAAACGTCTGCCAAACAAAAGGAGAAGGTGAAAAATAAAGAAACTTGATGCCTGAGTCTCTATACACAAAGATTGGAAAAAAAAAAAAAAAAATTTTGTATTAAATTTTAAAATTTTAAAAATTAAAAAATAAATAAAAAGTAAATAGAATAGATAAAACAAAAAAAAATTTTAAATTTTGAAAATAAAAAATTTAAAAATAAAAGAAAATTTTTTTTTTTAAAAAAAATTTCTAAAATTTGGAAAAAAAAAATAAATAAATAAGATGAATAAAAAAGCAAAAGAATTTTAAAAACTTTTTTAAATTTAAGAATTTGAAAAAAAAATAAATAAATAAATAAAAAATAAAAAGAATCAAAATCATGCTTTCTCTTTTAAATTCAAGTTGCCATCAAAGTACTACTTGTTTCTATTATCGAATGGTACATACACAAATATTCATCATGTTTTGACATTTTCTCAATTAAAAAGGAGAGCAACTTTGATACTTCATTATATTATTTTTCAACAAAGATAAACAAAGAAGTTAACATCTCAAATGATTGTAAGCTTACAAATGGTTTTCAGTGAAGACAAAACTGGACTCACTAAAGACAGATACGAGTCTTTTTTTGTCAGGAACCTTATCAAAACAGATGGCATCATAGTGAATAAATAACCAAGAAAAAGCAGGTGATTTTAACATGATCAATGAAATCTTAGTGACATTCCTTTTATTTTCTCTTCCTTTGCCCAAAGGCTAAAATGTGTCTCAAATATAACCGAGATGGTTTACCTTTTTTTTATAATCTTTTCACAACTCGTTTCCTCTTCCCCCAGAAAAGCAACTTTAGATACAGAAAAAAAATTACTTTTGTTATACCTTTTTTTTTTTTTTTTTCTTTTTGCTTTTGAAATTATTTAAAAGCAAATGAATTTATAGTTTGCCAAATATTAGTCCTTTTGAAACTTTTTTTTCTTTTGTCCAATTTCAAGAAACTCTTTTTCTGTTTACCATAATGGGTAAGCTGAAGTCTCTTGAAATCTAATTTTAAACATTTCTAAATGAATTTATCTAAAATCAGTCACGTACAAAACAAATTCATCAGCCATTAAAATAGTCAGCTATTGTTAAAATTTTAAACATCCCAGAAAGGTCGGAGGTTGGATTGATATTTAGGTGATCACTTTGTTTAGACTAAGATCCTCATCTTTATTCAATGCACATAAACTAGGCTGTTAGTTTTTGTCATCACAAACAAATTCAATAGATCACCCTTTCTATGTATGTTTGAATTTAAATATCAATGTCTTTTTTACTCCAATATGTCATGAAATATCAAGTTTAATTTTTCTTAATATGATAAAAAATTTCTTGCCATGAGGAAAATAAAGTAAAATGACAAAATTAGCAGAATTAATTTTTTTGTAAATAAGGAAGAATTTTTTGGGGTTTTTTTTTCAGTTGGAAGATAAAAAAATATTTATGTATTCTAAACATGAAAGACCTTTTAAAGAACATACTAATTGTTTACAAGGGCCATCCCATCATGGTGTAATGGTTAACAAACTAGTCTCACAGATCCATCGTTACTGAATAATGAGTTCAATCTTCGATGGATGCTCCATACTTGCGACCTTGTGTCACATCCTGCTCAAGTGAACAGGCAGTGTAAAAGAAAAAAAGAAGGGTGTACCATTGTAGGTAATGGTTAGCAAACTAGTCTTGCAGATCCATTACAAATAAATAGGGAGTTCTATCTTCGCTAGATGCTCCATACTTGCGACCTTGTGTCACATCCTGCTCATAGTGAACAGGCTGGGAAAAAAAAAAAGAAGGGTGTACCATTGTAGTGTAATGGTTAGCAAACTAGTCTCGCAGATCCATTACAAAAATAGGGAGTTCGATCTTTGCTAGATGTGCGACCTTGTGTCACATCCTGCTCATAGTGAACAGGCTGGGTAAAAAAAAAAGAAGGGTGTACCATTGTAGTGTAATGGTTAGCAAACTAGTCTTGCAGATCCATTACTAATGAATAGCGAGTTCTATCTTCGCTAGATGAATACTAGCAACTCTGTGTCACATCCTGCCTGTAATGAATGGGTTGGATGAAAAAAAAAAAAGATAATTTTTTTCATTTTTTGTACAGTTGTTTCTTAAGAGGGTTTTTTTTTTTCTTTTTTTTTTTACACAGTTATATTGAATACTAATGATTTTTAAACAGATCTATTTGACCCATAGACAGGAACCTAACTATTATTACCACTTCAGGACAAAGAGGGCCTGGAAATCATGGCAATAGGGCTACTTTACACTCCCCAGAACTTCTCTTCAACCAACCGTCTAGCCTAAGTAAGGCCAAAGTGGAGTGTTGCAAGTCAATGACTGCTCAGCCACCAGGATTTCTCCTTAAGTATCACAGGCTAAGTCTAACAGTGATCCCATTGGGAGGGTTCTTACCCCTCTACAGAGGCACAATCAGTGTATTCTACTGCCTCAGCTGACAGGGCAGGTGTACATTTTTTTTTGTGTGTGTGTATATATATAGTCATAACCCAGAAAAATGGCATATCATAGTAGTTTATTTTTTTTTTTTATTAAAGCAGTTCTCTCAAAGAATAGATTTGTTTTGGTTTCTTTGTTTTATTGAAAAACCCATATTCGAAGTGGAGTGTTGCAAGTCATGGACTGCTTAGCCACCAGAATTCCATATTACGGGTCACTACCTGCGGTCAATGGGTGGTCCCATTGGGGGGGGGCTTACTCCTCTACAGAGGTGCAGTGCATGTTCTACAGCCCAAGCCATAAGGTGGATAATGTTTCCTTAGTAAACAAGTTATATTCTAAAAGAAAGTAGATTAGTATCCAATTTGAAGACGAAAAATAAAGCCTCTGATAAGAATAGTTGCATTTCAGTAAGTAATATTAGATATTTTCCTTTTTAAAATGTTTCCTTACTAAGCAAGTTATTTAACTAAGTAAAAGTAAAGTCGACGGGCGGCCTAAAGTCGGTATCAGCCAGTCAGTGAGGGAGTCTATCCCCTTTTCAATAGCACTAGACCAAGGAGATTGTATTTAGCATCTGAGGTGGAGCACCACACCTACCATCAGCTCCTTACTTTACCGCACAGATCCCTGTGCTACTCATACGCTGAGTTGGCGGGGACCGATTAAACTAGGAACCTTGTGGTTTCTAGCCGAACGCTCTACCGACTGAGCTAACCCAGCCCCTTAGTGTTGACCAATTGTCTCTGTTATTTATATTCTAAAAGAAAGTAGATGAGTATCCAATTTGAAGACCAACAATAAAGTCTCAACTAAGAATAGTTACATTTCAGTAAGTAATATTAGATATCTTCCTTTGGAAAAGGTTTCCTTACTAAGCAAGTTATTTAACTAGTGTTGACCAATTGTCTCTGTTATTTATATTCTAAAAGAAAGTAGATGAGTATCCAATTGAGACCCAGAGGAATATCCTACAATACATGATTGTCTACTCTTTGGAAATCTGACCATTGATTAGCGAATCAAATATCTTTGATCCTTGAAAGTTCTCAAAGCCGAATCAGCAAATGCAAGATGACAACAAAGGAATTGATCCTTTTCTCATGCCCAACAAGAATTGCGAGCATTTTATAGATAGAAAGTAAACAATAAAAGGAAATACTCAATAGGAATTCACTTTCAATGGATTATTATTGAAGGTGACTCAATAACGCACCTTGTCACAAAATCCAACACACACACACACACACACGTGCATACAGACACATATGTTTTTGAGAAATCATCATCATAGCCAACAGCAATTTCATTTTTAAGGAATGTTTTCATATCTTCTGAATATTATTTGTCTTTATTTATTTGATACTAGCAGCGGCTACCAAGAGTCGCCTGGGTAGAGAAGGATTTTTTTAAGTTAGTCCTGCAGATCCATTATTACTGAATCATGAGTTGATTCCTCATGGGATGCACCCTTTAAATCCCTATATAAAAAAAAATAGACCTTGCATTGTTCCAGCTACTCTGAAAAGAAATGTTAATGTTTACCATCTAAAATATTAAATGAAAAAAAAATCTATGCTGTCATCATTTAAATTTTATTTTTTAATTATCTTCACGAATATAAATCAAATCTATTATTTTTGCTTAAAAACCAAGCCCTGGGGATATTTAATGTGCATATATATTTACTTTGTCGTTAATTGTTTTATTTTCAAAGTTTCCTCTGGACATACAGATTCACAACTGCCTTTATATGTGTATAGATAGATATAAAAAAGTCATTGGGGTGGCCTTAAGTTGGTAGCAGCCAGACAGCAAGGGAGTCTATCCCCTTTTCACTAGCACTAGACAAAAGAGATTGTTTTTGCATCTGAGGTGAAGTGCTACACCAACCATCAGCTCCTCACTTTACCTCACAGATCCCAGTGCAACTCATATGCTGAGTTGACAAGGGCCGGTATCGAACCAGCAACCTTGTGGCTCCTAGTTGAACACTCTACCGACTGAGCTAAACCGGCCCTTATTTGATATATAGTACATGTCAATATGATTACATAAAATTACATATTATATATATATGTAAGTATATGAAATGAAATCAAATCCAGCAGTTTAAGGTACATATAAAGAAAAACAATAGTATATATTGTGCTAACAAGCGCCTGTTTCAACTCTATGATGTTTATAAAATGTAATTCAAATGAAATTATTTTCAAAATAGAATAAAATAAAGATGTGCCTTCCAGCCTTCTTCAGGTATTTCTTGTCAGACTCAGGAACCTTCTCAAAATTGGGAACCCCCTCCTCAAAGATTCTTGTCATAATCGGGAGCCTTCACAGAACTTCAAACCTAACCCTTTATTCAATCCACAGGGTAGACTTTTCTCATTCCGTTAACCATGACTGGGTACAAGTGTTAAGCTGTGTTAATTATTATTACTGTTGCTCTTGACCAGGATTGAACCTGCAGCCTAGAAATAACTTACTTAGCACAATGCCTATATCCACTACGCCATGTGTCCAATTGGACAATTCAGAGTGAATTTTGGGAACTCATTAACCTAGTGTCTTGCTTTACCTAGAATGTGTACCTTTATACTTATCTATGATTTTTTACCTTGACTCATATTGTAGTGTTTTTTTTCTTTTTATATATGGTTATATAACAATTATAGGGCCAGGTTAGCTCAGTTGGTAGAGCGTTTGGCTAGGAATCACAAGGTTCCTGGTTCAATACTGGAACTCCAACTCAGCGTATGAGTAGCACAGAGATCTGTGCGGTAAAGTGAGGAGCTGGTGGTAGGTGTGGTGCTCCACCTCAGATGCTAGAATAATCTCCTTGGTCTAGTGCTAGTGAAAAGGATATAGACTCCCTCGCTGTATGGCTGGTACAACATTAGGAGGCCCCGATAACTTTACTTTTTTTTATATTCATCTCTATACTTGGTCTACTTAAGTGGTTACATGGCAGCACGTGGTGTAATAGTTAAAGTCATGGGAAATGGATTTGTCACCATGAGTTCAAATCCTGGACGTAGTAATTGCACTTAGCGCTAATACCCTAGCAAAAGGCATGAATCCTACTCTCTCTCCAGCTATAGATAAATAGTAGGGCAGACTGGGATCTTTAATCTTGGTTAGGCAACTGATCTAGGAGAAGGAAAACTCTGAAATCAAATCTGTTGAATTCCACTTAAGAAATTGACCTTGTGTTACATTCTGCTCGTGTGGTTAAAATTCAGAGAAATAATATCAAGTTATGTTGAATGTAAAACCAAGAATGTTTTGAAAGGAAAATAAAAAACTGTTTATTGGTGAGGTGGGTTTGATTTTTCTTGGGGTTGTTTCATTTTTTAAATTTAAATAAACACACCTCCGTTTGATCCTCTGTTCCTGAATTTAAAAATGTATTTTAACTTGTCTTTATCCCATTTCTAAAAGCCAAATCGTACATGAATGAAAAGCACTTCCCATTTTGACAAATTCTTCTTTTGCAATAGGCAATTCTTTGAAGTAATACTTTCAATACAGCTAATATTACTTTAATTGCTTTAACATTTTTCTCAATCACATTAGCAAAGTTTAAAAAGAAAAAAATTAATTTCAATTACCTAAATGAACAAGTGAGAAAATAGAATTAAAAAAAAGATTGCAAATCTATACTTCTATACATATATAAAGGGCAGTTGTGTGTATGTATGTCTGGAGGAAATTAATTAAATAGTTAAAGACAAAGTAAATAGATATACACATTCAGTGTTACTGAGTCTACCTTTTTATGCAAAAATTATGAAGATTTCATTTATATTCATGAAGATATTTAAAAATTAAAATAGCTTTAAGATTCGCTTAAAAATCAATATGGAAGTGCAAAACAATCATTTTTTTTTTCAGGCTGGATTCAGATGATTAAATATATCTACAAAAATATATATCTGTGATAAATTCATGTAATAATAATAATTATGCAAATAATTCCTGTAATAATAATAATAAGAAGAAGATAATTAAAAAATAAAATTATTCATGTACTAATCTGTGATATATATCTGTGATAAATTCATGTAATATATTGGTTTGGTTGGTTTTATGGCATATCAACCTCAGTGGGTCATTTAATGCTGACAAAGTTTTTGAAATAAAGTAATTCTTAATGGATACACATTTTTTTTATAAACACATTTTTCTATTTAACCCTAAGGTGGACTCTAACAGGTACTACCATTCCGGGTCAAAGTGGATCTGGGAGCAATGGTAATGAAGTGGTGCTACACATTCCTCAAACCTCCAGAACTGAAACCTCACTATCGTATAGAGTTTAACGTCATACCCAGGACATGAAGACCCTCAGTCACCACCTTCTAGCATATATATGCTAAAAAGGGTTGGGGCTTGCTATAAGGGCAATAGGGTTGGAGCAATCATTTAGGTACTAGGGCTTGACGTGACCAGCCAACTGATCAGAGGGGTCTCTCCGACTTCTCATCTAGCACAAGTAAAGGCCCAAGTGGGCTGCTCATCCACCAGGATTCCATCCTTAAGCATCACAGGGTGCTACCCACAGCCAACAGGTGGCCCCATTGGGGGGGGCTCTTACCCCTCTGCAGAGGTGCAGTCAGTGCATTCTAAAATGCCCCAGCCAACAAGGCTCATATATCTGTGTGGATATCACTTATTTCACCCCTCAGCTCTACCCAGGCAATGCTGGGTTGCCACTTCTAAGTTCCAATTACTGTTGAATTGGTAAGACAATGCAACAAATAGCTGTAACTCAATACTCAGTATTTATGAAGCCTCATAACATCATAGAAACCGAGCAGTCGATCAGGACTCAAGGAATGGAATTACCCAAATACCTGATTGGACTATTCTTGAGTTCCATAAATACCAGCAGTTTGGGGCACTAGTTCAGTTGTGTTTAGCCAGTTGCTGTTGTCCAAACCAACCAACTCAGCTCGCAGCAAGGCTGGGCTGCTATCACACGTGAGGAAACACAAAATGTCTTCTTGATAGCATGCACAACATGGGAGGAAACAAATCACTCACTACTGACCCTCATCTATCATTCACAATAGGAGAGTCCACCATATATCTGTACACAGATGAAAATCGTATGGCCCATATATTCAACTCATGTGAATAAAAGAAAGTGTTGAAAAAAATGTACTTACAACTGAAGAATGAAGCATGAGAAAAAAAAGTTGTGTTGCTATATTTTGGGATAACCTTACCTGTTCTTCCAACAAAGAAAATAGAACAAACTGAAACTGTCATATTTCTCGAACATGAAATAAGTCCAATTTGAGATGTTGATATTGCTTTTATCTGTGTTGTCAACTGTATCCGAGATGTAACCAACTGACTGACTTCAACAGTAATGTAATAAAGAACAATCTTTTATTTATAAAAGCCCAAATGTGTAAGGTTTTAAAGGGACAAGTGATTAAGTGAAAAACAACTAGTAATGATGTAAATTTCCATTTAAACATAATAAGATATCCATAAAAAAGCTTTTAATTATTCATCTCCACTGTTTCTACTGTTGTAATAAACCCGAAAATATAATTAAGAATTGCATTATTACTCTAAAACTCATAAATATGCCCAAAATAATGTTTGCAATAAACAGTTTGAAACTGGTTTTCTTATTTTCATTAACAAATAAAAGAGATGTAAATTATAAGTGTAACCAGAGCTTTTAGAATGTAAATGGCAATATAGACAAATATGTTGACTCATTGAATTTAATTAAAACCATCAAGCATTAATAAAATCAAATAATGCCAATATCGTAGCAAGAATAACGAGAGATAAAGATGTCTTGGAGAACATTAATAAACTAAATTAAATCAAATTCTAAATGTTTTTAAATTGAGATACATAACTGGAAATATCATCTAGTTGAGCAAATAAACTCAGTTCAACTAATATATATATGAGGCATGTCATTAAAAGTCCAGGACTGGTGTCACAAAAGATCTATTTCAAACCCAAACTACAAACTACTAGTTTTCCTCTTCAAACTATTTCTTCTGGAGTCTACAAACAGATACTGCAGCATTTGCTTTGTTCAGTGCGCGAGAAGAGGCAAGAAAGTAGCAGGACAATTCTTGGGTGCTTCACCACGTATGGGGAATAAGTCTTACGGTAAGAAATGAAGAGAGATAAAAGACACAACTGGTTAGCAGTATAGATAGAGACTTTATTTGACAAAACTGTTACTAAGGATGCCAGAGTCCAGACGCCAAAACTTGGGTTTTTATTTATTCTATTTTATTTATTTTATTTTTGTTTTATTTATTTTTACTTTTACTAATCCCCACACACGACAACACACCTGTCCACACTGTCGTGAGTATCCAAGAGTTCCTGGCCCGGAAGAACATCACTGTGCTGGAGCAACCTCCCTACTTGCCCGACCTGGCTCCATGTGATTTTTTCCTCTAACCTAAAGGAGGTCATCAAGGGAACCCGTTTTGAGGATGTGCACAACAAAAAAAGGCTGTGCACGACAGAGCTACAGAAAATCCCGGAAGAATCCTTCCAGGAGTGCATGCAAGCGTGGCAGAGAAGGATGGGAAAGTGGATTAGACTCCAGGGGGATTACTTTGAAGGGGATAACTTGTTGTTTGTAGTTTGGATTTTAAATAAATATTTTCTGACATGAGTACTGGAATTTTTTTGACATACCTCATATATTTACCAACTCCTCCATACAAGCTGGATGCTTCCTCTCCTAGACTAGTTATTTAGCCAAGGTTGAATATATTATAAAATAAATTCCAACTAAAATATATTAAATCAAATAAAAAATCCTATCTCACTGATGAGATAAAGCAAAAATTCTTCACAGTCATAGCCATATTAGTGATACTGTACTATATATATATATATATATATATGGGTTGGTTTAGCTCAGTTGATAGAGCGTTCACCTGAGAACCATAAGGTTCCTGGTTCAATACCGGCCATCACCAACTCATCATATAAGTAGCACAGTGTTCTGTGCGGTAAAGTGAGGACCCGATGGTAGGTGTGGCACTTCACCTCAGATGCTAAAGATAATCTACTTGTGCTAGTGAAAAGAAGATAGACTCCCTCGCTGTCTGGCTGATACCAATTTTAGGCCACCCTGACTTTACTTATTATATATATATATATATATACATATATAGTGTCCAAGTGCAACTTTAGTGTTTCAGTCTTTATGATCTCATCAAGATCTTGTTTTTCCCCTTTCAATGTCCCGATGAGATCATAAAGGTTAAAACCATGGTAGATACACAATTTTTCCCACTATTATATATATATATATATATATATATATATATACAATGTGTGTCAACAAAGTATCAAGATTTTTTTGTACACTTTGACACACCTTGTATTCTGAAAAAAATAACGTTTCATTCATTCTTCATTTCTATCTTGCTAAATACAGCTTTAAACTTGGTACTTTTTTGACACAGCTTGTATTCTGAAAAAAAAAAATGTTCCATTAATTGTTCATTTCTATCTTGGTAAATACAGCTTTAAACTTGATACTTTTTGACAAACCTTGCATTCTGAAAAAATAAATGAATGGAATGTAATGTTATTTTTTCTTAGAATACAAGGTGTGTCAAAAAGTACAAAAAATGTTGATACTTTTTTGACACACCATGTATGTATATATATATATATATATATATATATATATATATATATATATATTATTAGTAACATGATTTACTTTTAATTTCATTAAAAAACAATAAAGTCTGGATTCATTTTTTCCCCAAGAATGCTCCTCCCAGTCTTAGTAGGAAATAGAAGTAAAAATTGAAAAAAAAAAAATCCAGAATAAAAAATAAATTTTCAAAAAATTCACTGGAATTATAATAAATTGTAAAGACAAAGAAAATATAAAAAAACTTAAATAATTGAGAAAGGACTTGAATAAGGAGACTTACAAGTTATGAAAAATTCAGCCCTAATTTGCATTTTATTCAACAGAGAAATTAATTTGCATTAATCAGAGTTAATTAACATGAAATATGCAAATTTCTGAACTCCTGGCAAAAAACAAACAAAAGGCAAAATGTTGGGTTTTTTTTTTTTGGTTTTTTGGTTTTTTCAAATTTGTTTCTAAAAGAGAATGCTTGGAAGTAATTTAATTAAAATATATTCTTTCAGATTGAATTCTATCCCAGATTAATTTATTATGAATTTTAAAAATCCCTTTCTTAACCTGTTTGGAAAAAGAGTATCGTAAGCAGTCTGTACTATTATTGCTTGTAATGAAATACTCATTTATGAAGAACACAACTTGAAAAGCCAATGTGCAATCAGAAATGCGACTTCATTTTGATGAATCAATTCAATTCAATTAAAAAAATCGGAGTCTGCTCACTCTTTGAGATGAAGGCAGCATTTTAGTCACAATATGACCTCTTAGTGATTTTTATTGCAAATATAACAAAATTGGGAAAAAAAAAAATAAATAAATATTCAAAAAAAAAAAAAAAAGAAAAAAAAAGAAAAAAAAAAGAAAGAATCAAAAAATAAATCTATCCCTTTGGTAGTTCGTCAGAAACCAACACGTTTGCAATATATGAAGTGTGTTTAAGCATATATTAATACTGAATTAACAGTCGTGCTGGGCAGAATTAAATTATTATAGCAGAATAGAATTAATGGTGGCATTCAACATGATTAATATTAGGAGCATAGAGAATGAAATTAAAAAGCAATGCTGTTCAGCGACAGTATTGTGCTAGACAAAACTGAAGTTGTACTCATGAAAATGTATTATTATATTCTACAGAATTGGTATTCACTTACAAGAGTAGGCTTAAAGAGTTCATATGATAATGTAAATTGTAATATAGACAAATATTTTGACTCATTGAATTTAATTAGAATGATTTAGAATTGATAATGTCAAATAATACCAAAGGACTGGTTTAGCTCAGTTGGTAGAGCATCCGTCTAGGAACCACAAACTTCCTGGTTCAATACTGGCCATTGCCAATTCAATGCATGAATAGCACAGGGATCTGTGTGGTAGAGTGAAGATCTGGTGGTAGATGTGGTGCTCTAACTCAAACACAAAACAATCTCTTGGTCTAGTACTAGTGAAAAAGGGATAGACTCCCTCATTGTCTGGCTAATACCGATATTAGGCCACCCCAACAACTTTGAAAATACGTAAGCAAATTCTGGTCAAAACGCATGTCATCATATAATAAATTTCATCCATACCCCAAAAAAATTTTTTCTTGCATTTATCTTTTCAACATATCTGTTAGATAAATTTCCATTTTTTCTCATATATATATATATATATATATATATACACACACACCGTATTTGATGGAATATGGGATGCACTTTTTTTCCAAAATTTTGGCTCAAAAAATTGCCCTGCGTCTTATACATTGTAGGTGAAGTTTGGAGTTTTATTATTATTAATTTTATTATTATTATTATTTCCTGCTATTGAGATGTCTTATGTATGCTTATTGCTTGCTGTACTGCCAAATTGCTTCTATACAGCTATGTTTCTGTTTGTGTAATGCACAGCTAGACTGTTTTCAACAATATATGCTTAAATACACAAAAAAACTTTTTCCTGAATCTGACCTGATGGAATAGGGGTGCGTCTTATATGCCATCAAATACAGTGTGTATATATATATATATATATGAGGAAGGCTGAAAAATGCTTGATTGTGAAAAAAATATTTGTGGAAACTAGTCAGAATAAATTATAGAATAAAAATATTAGGGTTCAAGAAATTTCCCAAAACAAATTTTTACATTTTTATAGTATTTTTTTTTTCTTTTTCTATCAGACATTGTAAAATTTTACCACCACATAAGGAAGACAAAAAGTTACCAATTAAAATAGTTCCTTTTGAGAGAGAGAGAAAAAAAAGAAATGATGAAAATTCTTCAACCAAAAAATAGAAACTTAATGGGAAAAGATGATAAATGCTTAACTTGTTCAAAACATTTTGATTTGAAGAACAATAAAATCGAGAAAGCTGCCTCCAAGAATCTGGTAAGCAACAATAATGAATCAGCTTAAAAACACAAAGAGTTTTAATTCCTCCTTTTTTTTTTTTTTCTTAAATTACCATAACAAATATTTTATTTTTCATGTCTTTCATCTGAAGTATCTTAGAACATGGTGCCGGGACTTTTCATACAAAACAGAAATTGGTTAATATAATTCTCTCATTTTTCTTTTTAGATTTACAGAGGAAAGTTACCATAACATCAACAGCACCAGTTAGAAATAATTTCAGTCCAAAATAAAATAAGATAAGATTTAAACAACATAATGAAGAAAAGAAAGAGTTCTTCTTTTTGTTTTTTTGTTTTTTTTTGTTTTTTGTTGTTCTTTTTTTTTTTTTTCAAAATTCTTCAACTTGAAATAAATTGTTTGCTCTCCATTTTACAAGAGACGTTTACCAGAATTAAGAATCTTAAAAACAAGACTAGAAGCTCATCAACTAAAGTGTAGTTGAGCTAATTATTAAGATTAGAGATTTAATGGTCATTCAATAAAAAAAATAAAAAATTTAAAAAAGAAGTCAAAAACAATGAAAAACTGTAATTTTTAAAAATTCTCTTGCCAATTAGTAAATTTATATATCACTAATCAACTAACTGGAAATGAAATTTCATCACTGATTTTTATTCACTTAAAACTTTTCTTTTTTTTTTTGGTTTAAAGTTTATGCTAATTACACAGAATAATTCACACATCTTTTCTTTTTTTTTTTTTTAACGGTTAATGTTTTATGAGAAAAGTCAGTCAAAAAGAGTGGTGGCAGGACACTCTACCTCACTTCAAAATGAAAGATAAAATTTTGAAATTTTGAAAAAAAAAAAAAAAACACTAAAATTAAAACTGGTACTGTTTTACATGCTGGGTTTTACCATTGGCCATTTTATTTTCTCAAAAGTACTTGGAATTCCTAACAAATTGCCCGCTAAAAATTTTGAGAATGAACTCAAGACCACCGCCATCAAAAGACCTATTTTCCTTTTAAGTGCCACTCAGGTTATTGATAAGCAATATTCTAATTTGAGAAGCAAAAATCAAGCAATGACAAAAGACAATAAGGCATGTCAAATGAAACATGCAAGAATTTCTTTCTTTTTTTTTTTTTTTGGTTCTTTAGATTGCATTAGGCGCTCGGTGCTTAAGTGGCTGACATCATAAGTGACCAATAAGATAAACGACTACAATTTGGTGTACACCAAGCAGTGCACTTGATCACTGTAGTAGTGGAAATACTTTTAAGAATGTAAACAATTCCTACTATGATCAACATCCTTTTCATGGATTTTAGTCTAATTAGGAAAGGAGCAATACAAGATCAATTCAGTTGTTGTTTTTCTCAAAGAGAATAATTCTTCACCCCCGCTGCCGCTGCAGAATTTTCCACTTTTTCAAGGTTTACCATTCGTTGTTTTTGAGAGGATCATACGGAACGAGCGTTTGTTTAACCCATTAGATTTAGGGAATTCTTCAATGTAGAAATTAACAAAATAATTCATCTCTATTATTGGGGGCCAGTTTATCTCAGTTCGTAGATTATCTGCCAAGAAACCGCAAGGTTCTGGGTTCAATACTGCCCCTCGTCAACTCAGTGCAGTAAAGTGGGGGCAGATGGTTGTATTTTCAGAGGATCATACAGAACAAGCATTTGTTTAACCCATTAGATTTAGGGAATTCTTTAATTTAGAAATTAACAAAATAATTCATCTCTATTATTGAGGGCCTGTTTAGCTCAGTCGGTAGAGCATCTGCCTAGGAACCGCAAGGTTCAGGGTTCGATACTGGTCCTCGTCAACTCAGTGCATGAGTAGCTCAACTAAAATAAGTCCACAGTTTAGTAGTGAATACTATTTAGTAAATTCTAGTTTAAACACCTTCATTCAGATATACTGAAATGGACAAGGTATTAAAAGCTAAGATTCTGGATTTAGGTTTTGATTTGAATTCAGAGTTTTCCTTTTGCTAAACTTGTTGCCATACCAACATTAAAAAGCCCAGTCTGCCCTATGGAGGGAGAATAGATTCATACCTTTACCAAGGGTATTAGTGCTATGTGAAATGCAAACAGCCCCATCCTGGATTTGAACTAGTCTCACCATGTCCATTTCCTACAAAGACCCTCAGCCACAGCCTTCTAGCACATATATCATAAAAAGGATTGGGGTTTGCCATAAGGGCAAGTGTTCTTTAGAATCATTGGCAATGAATAAAATGAAAGTCTACATTGCTTATGGTTACTAGTAGAGTTTGAGTTTTATTTAACAGCATATCAACCTCTGTGGATTATTTAATGCCAAAGTTACCAATAGAGATAAGTACTACTTCAATTCACAGTATGAAGTAGATCCACAGCTACAAGATTAAAATCTTTTCCAGTCTATATCAACAGGCCTTAAAGTGTGTAAATATCAACCTTACTAGCCTTCAAAAAAAAAAAAAAAAAAAAAAAAAAAAAAAAAAAGGAGCCCAGTTCAGAACGTATTGACAAAAGAAGACAGTGTCAACAATGAAATATAAAGGTTTCTACATTTAAAAAAATAAATAAATAAAATTTTAAAAAATAAAAATAAAAACAAAAAAGATGCTGACATGATTTGACCAAGTTCACTGGAAAGGCATCATGTTCTCTATTTGCCATTTTAAACAAAGATAAAGAAAAGTAAATGAAAAATTAAAACTATTACTTCCCCCCCTGTCGCCGAACGATCCGAAAGAAAAAAGATCTACTTTGTTTCTTGATGGCTTAATTGAAAATGCAATTCTTTTTTCTTATTTCAAACAAATGACAAAATATACTTGAAGCGTTTTTTCTCTTCTCTTTTTTTCTTCTTCCTTTGCTCGGATCCTATTGACATTACCCTTCACATAAAATGTGTACTAGACTTAAGCAAACCAATGAACATGCTTTCTACTCTCTGCACTACATGCTGTCACAGTGCTGTCATTTTGCATCTCTGTTTAAATTGGTGTCATTGATAAGCAAGTGGACAAAATAAAAGCAATGGCAGGCGTTGCATTTCTAATACACGGCCATCTGTCAATATCTGGACCCATGCTGACTTCAATAACTCTTTCCAAAATGTCTGTATGGATATGTCAGTATATATATATATATATATATATATATATATATTATATATATATGTATTTATTTGTTTCTATGTATCTGTGTATGTTTCCCTAATTCTATATGCCAATACATGTATATGTAACTGGCTTACCATTCCAATACATATACTTTTAATGCACTATGTGTATATGTATGTAGTTTCTGTGTCTGTATGGATATGCCTATATATATATATATATATTTATATATATATATATATATATATATATATATATGTGTGTGTGTGTGTGTGTGTGTGTGTAGTTTCTGTGTCTGTATGGATATGCCAGTGTGTGTATATATATATATGGGAGAAATAAGAGGAAATTAATCTGACAGTATGTGGAGAAAGGTAGACAAACATGGGATGTTGTAGACATCACTACCTACAATAAACATCCATTTTCTACAACATGTTTGTCTACCTTTTTCCACATATATATATATATATATATATATATATAGTTTCTGTGTCTGTATGGATATACCAGTGTATATATATATATATATATATATATATATATAAAGAGAATGACTTACTGGTATAAATATTGAGTTAGTCTCAATATTTGGTTGATATAAGTATTACTCGGATAAGTCAGTGTTATAACAAATATAAAGTGTTATATTGAGCATTATATATATATATATATATATATGTGCGTGTGTGTGTGTGTAGTTCCTGTGTCTGTACGGATATGCCTATATATATATATATATATTATATATATATATGTGTTTGTTTCTCTGTATCTGTATGTTACCCTAATTCCATATGTCAATGGATGCATATATAACTGGCTTATCATTCTAATACATATACTTTTAATGCACTGTTTGTATATGTATATTGTTCCTGTGTTTCTTACATTTCTATAAGGATATGTCAGTATATAAGTATTTGTTTCTATGTACCTGTATATATTTCCTTTGTATCTATATCTAAAATGTGTATATGCCAATACATTAGTATTATCTGTGTTATTCAGACTATTGTCCTCATCTTCATTGTTATCTGTACAACATTTCGGCTGATGTACCTTCCGACGTTCTTCAGGTATTTCTTGTCAGACTCGGGAGCCTTCTCGGACTGGCTTATTCCAATACACATACTTTTAATGCATATATATGTGGGAAGGTACCCGAGTCCGACAAGAAATACCTGAAGAGAGCCGGAGAGCATATCGGCCAAACGTTGTCCAGATAACAATGAAGATGAGGACAATAGTCCTAATAACACAGATAATACTAATCATCAAGCCTCATCTCAAACATCAGAGAAATGCCAATACATGTATATGTAATTGGCTTACCATTCCAATACATATACTTTTAATGCACTATGTGTATATGTATGTAGTTTCTGTGTCCGTATGGATATGTCAGTATCTATGTAGTTGTTTCTTTCTTTTGTATCTATATCCAGAATGTGTATATGCCAATACGTGCGTATGTAACCGACTTATCATTACAATACAGATCTATTAATAATGGAGATTTGCTTCCGGTTTTTGTCTGTAACAAAAATTACATCACTGCTTACGTCACATTATCCAAAATCATCATAACATAGAATAAATACATTCAAAATTAGAACATGTAACATTAGACAGTCCTCATTGTTTTTTAAAACAAGTTTTAATAGATACATGACTGGTATTATATATCTATATATAGTTTATTTTATTTTAATACATATTCAAAGTTTACATTTCAAATTATTTTATTTTTTAATCCTTTAATGAATTTGGATTTTACTTACTTAGGGTACAAACTCGCTGATATTGAATTTTTAACTCCCACCCCCAGGCAATATGTTTCAAAAATATTTTTACATCGCCCAGGGTGC
>CM042163.1:75627505-75690005 GCA_023376005.1 Doryteuthis pealeii | reverse complement strand
TTTTCTCCCTTGTCCTGATGCTTCTGTATTGTCGAGCATTGTCGTGCAGAAAGAGGACATTGTCAGTTAGCAAGTTGGGTTGGATTCTTGCTCTGAGCTTAATTAGGGCCTCAATGTAGGCCTTAGTTTTATAAAAAAAAAAAACTTTACATGAAATAAAGAAAATGACATTACTTTTTGACTCAGTCTGTATATATATATATATATATATATATATATATATATATATATATATATATATATACATACATACAAGGTGTGTCAAAAAAGTATCAAGTATCACACATCTACAACAAAATCTAAAAATCTTCCAAAAAAAATGAAAACACAAAAATATATGTTAAAAAAAAACATCTAAAAGTTTCATTCACAAAAAATATGTCCAAAAAAACACCTTTAGAAAATTAAACATTATCACCAATTCATTTCAAAAACGTAGTTGGCATTAAGTGACCCATTGAGGTTGATATGCCGTAAAACAAGAACAAATCAAATCAAAAAAGTATTGAGATTTTTTGTACTTTTTGGCACACCTTGTATTCTGGAAAAAAATAACGTTCCATTCATTGATTTTTTTTTTCAGAATACAAGGTGTGTTTTTGTCAGATTTTTTTCATATTTTCAGATTCTTTCCTTCCTTTAATATTTTTTTTTTTTCTTTTTTTACTGAAGCTACCATTATGGTCAATAAAAACAAAAAAGAAAGTAAAAAAGTTATTTCTAATATATTTGACTTTCTTTTTTTTTTTTTTGCCATGTGTAGAAATAAATATGTAAGCAAGTGAAATGAAATATCTAAATTCATTCAAAGAAATGATCAAAGAAATTCCAACAATAAAAATTCTATTCCATCTTTTATAGCATTAAATAAAAATGAACATCTATTGTCTTCTTCAATCTGTGTAAATCAATCAAACTTTGTTGATGAATGTTTACAAGAGTGTAACAACCAGAGACATTTAACAGATCAAAATAATACAAGAAAGGAAAAAAGGAACATTATTATCTGTTTCATCCTAATTCTTCTCTATGTACACTTCTATTTACAATTGGGATATTTTTAAGGTTTCTAATTCAAGATATTATGCTGCCTTTTTCTCTTCTATTCAGACTTTGATAATGGTGTATCTCACCTATCTATGAGCTATATTTGCTCATATCTACTGATAAAATCACTCCAAACAACAACAAAAAAAGCAACATTAGAATGTATGTCTAAAGTAAAATAAAGAATTGTGTTTTACTTGTTCTGTATGGAAATTGGCATCCTTCCGTCAGCTAAAGAAGATGGTGTTGTGTCCATTTTTTTTTTTAACATCCGACAAGGGACGAAATGGAGTAAAAAAGATTTGTTCTGAATATGTGAGAGGAAAAGGTTGGCAAAAGCACTTGTTCATTTCTTTTATTACCCACAAATATTTGTACTGAAATGTTTTAGCGGAAAGAATAGAGAATTTGAATGGGATAAAAGGTGACTAGGGACGGGTTAGCTCAGTCGGTAGAGAGGTCAGCTAGAAACCACAAGGTTCCGAGTTCGATACCGGTCCTCGCCAACTCAGCATATGAGTAGCACAGGGATCTGTGCGATAAAGTAAGGAGCTGATGGTAGGTGTGGCGCTCCACCTCAGATGCAAAAAACAATCTCCTTGGTCTAGCGCTATTGAAAAGGGATAGACTCCCTTGCTGATTGGCTGATACCGACGTTAGGCTGCCCCGACGACTTTACTTTTTAGACTATGAGTTGGATTTTATATATACGATAATCGGTAACTAAGCATGCATCTAATCTTTTAGTAATTTTTCACCAAGATTTTAGCATTTTTTTCAGAATACAAGGTGTGTCAAAAAGTTAAAAAAAACCTCAATACTTTTTGACATACCTTGTATATCTATAATACATATATATCTTTTTATCTGAGGATGCAAAATTCTACTTTAGTTGTGTGATAATTTTTGAAGCTCAAATTTTAAGGATTGTCTAATGTTAACATAGTCCACACCTGGACAGATTTTTTTTTTTAAATTGAAGTCGGTGGGTGAAAATTTTCCTTTTTTTTGGTATGATTTGACATTGAATTACGCATTTTAAAACATCAAACCTCAAAATACAAAGCTACCATAGTTCAGTTTGATTTTTTTTTTTTTTTCATTTTTAGTGAAATTTTCATGAACAGTTGTTACAGTAAGAACCCACTTGGTGAGTGGTTCGTCTAGCATTTTAGAAAATCAGACCTCAAACTTCAAGGCTACCATAGCTACTTTACATCAGGGGTTAGAATTGTTAGGTTTTGATTATTATTTCGCAATCAAATCATTACGATCCGAGTCTAAGATAACTTGAGCCATAAGCCAGATTAGCATGCATGAATTTATATGCTAAGTTTCCCTGCAGGATTGTTATATGAGTGGATACAAAGAAAAACAGGAAGAACAACAAAAAGAAGGTTTATTAAGTTTGTTAAAAAAGCATTTTTACATGCTTTCCTTTGTTAGCTAATGAATGAGTTAGAGTTTAGCAGAAAAGTATCCAGGAGAAATAAAATAATTAAATTCTTTCTGTAGAAAGTAAAGAAATATTGTTGTTTTGTTTTTTTGGGGTTTTTTTTCTTCTCTATCTTGCTCAGAAAAAAAAAAGATTCAATTAGTAAGAAAAGAAAAGAAATTCTAAAAAAATGATTACAGTACAAGAAGAAAAAAAAAAGCAGAAGGAACAATCTCTGGTTTATTGATTAATTGGGATGCATAGCAAATCATGAAGTAACAAGATAAGGGGATAAATATTCATTTAGAAGATTAAAGAATCATGCCTGATAGCAGTTGTTCACTTCTTTTCTGATGGTCTACAGTGCAAGGGAAACATTGTTAACGTTCCAAACATTAGTCTTAAGACAGATAAAAAAAAAAACAGGTTCTTTATTTAAAACTGCACCTGACAAAAGGGACGTTTGTTTTTCCTTTATTTTTTTTTTTTTAAAGACTTTTAGGTCTTTTGTTTAAGATGGACACTTGTACTGTTTGAACTAATTTATCCAACTTTATAAAGAATTTCTTATTTTGTCTAAAATTTTGATAGGTCACTTTGGTCTTTTGTAGTCACTGGTACAATCTATATATTAATATACTAGTTCCTTTCTGATGGTCTACATTGCAAGGGAAACATTGTTAACGTTCTAAACATTAATCTTAAGACAGAAAAAAAAAGAGGTTCCTCATTTAAAACTGCACCTGACAACAGGGACGTTTTTTTTTTTTTCCTTTATTAATTTTTTTTTTTTTTAGACTTTTAGGTCTTTTGTTTAAAATGGACACATCTTGTACTGTCTGAACTAATTCATCCAACTTTTATAGAGAATTTCTTATTTTGTCAAAAATTCTAATTGGTTCTCTTTGGTCTTCTGCAGCCACTAGTACAATCAGTATATTAATACGATATTTCCTACCTACGTATTTCATGCCCTGTCATCACCTCAGATAAATAAAAACTAATTTATACAACTTTTATAAAGAATTTCTTATTTTGTCTAAAATTCTGATAGGTCACTTTTGGTCTTTTGTAGTCACTGGTACAATCTATATATTAATATACTAGTTCCTTTCTGATGGTCTACATTGCAAGGGAAACATTGCTAACGTTCTAAACATTTGTCTTAAGATAGAAAAAAAAAGAGGTTCCTCATTTAAAACTGCACCTGACAATGGGGACGTTTTTTTTTTCTTTTAAGACTTTTAGGTCTTTTGTTTTAAGATGGACACATCTTGTACTGTTTGAACTAATTTATCCAACTTTTATAAAGAATTCCTTATCTTGTCTAAATTCTGATTGGTTCCCTTTGGTCTTCTGCAGCCACTGGTACAATCAATATTTTAATATGCTAGTACCTACCTACATGTGTCATGCCCTGTCATCACCTCAGATAAATAACTAATTTATCAAACTTTTATAAAGTATTACTTATCTTGTCTAAATTGGTCCCCTTTGGTCTTCTGCAGTCACTGGTACAAGCAATATATTTTCTTCTTTTCATCGTGTTCGATTGAAACAGATTAGTGTTATCCCTTCTGTGTATTCACCCCCTCTCTCTCCTATTCCCTTTCTTTCTTTCTTATATTTTTTCTGTGTAGCATGTCCTTTTTCTTCCCTTTATTTCTTTATAATGAAAATGTAATGGTCCATTATTTAGCTGAGGTGACAACACTCATAATAGATAAGAATTCAATGGATAAGCTACACCAAATAATCAGGATTTACATTTTTGCATTTCACCTAAAATGATTTGGACAGTCTTATTTTTAACCAGAGTGTGTTACAAGATGATAACGGTTGTACAATTAAGGAACATAAGAATAGGAACTTCATAAATAAAAAAAGTGACATTTTTTACTAGAATCCTATTTGGAGCTAAAAGAAAAAAAATACAAGGTGTGTCATAAAAGTATTGAGATTGAAGCTGTATTTACCAAGATAGAAATGAACAATGAATGGAACATTAATATTTTTCAGAATACAAAATGTGTCATAAAAGTGATAAGTTTGAAGCTGTATTTATCAAGATAGAAATGAACAATGAATGGAACATTAATTTTTTTTTTCAGAATACAAAATGTGTTATAAAAGTGCTAAATTTGAAGCTGTATTTACCAAGATAGAAATGATCAATGAATGGAACGCTATTTTTTCAGAATACAAAGTGTGTCAAAAAGTAGAAAAAAACCTTGATACTTTTTTGACACACCTTGTATATCCTAGTCTCAAGTTCTTAATGTATTGCATAAGTTAACATCTCATGTAATTTGTGATGATTTAATATTTACTCTTTTTTATATCCAAAGGACAATGATTTTACATTGAAATTTCTGTCTTGTCTTAAAATGTTATCAGACACTTTTTCAGCAGATTCTTTAGGTGATAAATTTCTAAAATTTGTGCAACATCAACTTACACATAACGTTATATTCTTTATCAAACTTTAATGATATAGAAAAATAATAGTTGACTGAGGATCATTTCCTCATACAAAGTAAATACAAGGTGTGTCAAAAAAGTATCAAGATTTTTTCTACTTTTGACTCACCTTGTATTCTGAAAAGAAAAATATTCCATTCATTAAATTTTTTCAGAATACAAGGTGTATCGAAAAAGTACCAAGTTTAAAGCTTTATTTACCAAGATAGAAATGAAGAATGAATGGAACACTATTTTTTTTCAGAATACAAAGTGTGTCAAAAAGTACAAAAAATCTCAATACTTTTTTGACACACCTTGTATATATAAGAACAATTCACGATGAAAGTAATAACAAGTATAGTTATTACCTGAGCAAACATAATGGAAGTAGAATATAAAACAGGATAGAAGATACAAAGAAGTGCTTATATGTGTGTTAGAGGTGCATGGTGTAATGGTCGGAGTCTTTAAAAATGGACATGTCGACAAGAGTTCAAATCCCCGAAGGAAAACTGAATTCAAACTTATTAAATTCTGCTTAAGACCTTGTGAAAAGGAGATAGACTCCCTCACTGTCCGGCTGGTGCTGCATGCAATATTAAACAAGACTTAGAAACAACACCCCACAAGAAAACAGCTGTATGGCCACCTTTGCCATATCATTCAAAACATCCGTGTGAGGCGAACAAGACACGCTGGACACTGCTAGAGAAGCAAGGAGGAACTCATAAGTGACGTTCTTCTGTGGAAGCCAACACATGGGTGCACCAGAGTAGGTTGCCCA
The DNA here is from genome assembly GCA_023376005.1 of Doryteuthis pealeii. NCBI lineage: Eukaryota > Metazoa > Mollusca > Cephalopoda > Myopsida > Loliginidae > Doryteuthis > Doryteuthis pealeii. Next base: position 75,684,276 of record CM042163.1, on the reverse strand, counting down.
GCATAGATTAACTTTGTACAGATACTGGATACTGTGCAGAGGACCTCCCGGGGCAATGAATGATAGGAAGGATGGCGAGAGATTGTCATGGATATCCGTGTTGCCAGCGCGACAGATGATGATGAGAGAAAAGAAAAAAGAAATTTTACTCACCATTCGGTGGTGGCTTTTGTCCCATAAGCAAAGCCTTCAACTTATCAATCTCTTCTTGGTAAGCCCGTAGCAAAGCGTCTTTGGGATCTTCATTGATTTTCGGCTTGTTCTTGATGTTTTTGGCTCTGTTAGCATAACGCAACGTGCTCAGGGTCTCATCATAGTTGTTGTCCGCAGGGGAGATACAGGCAACCATCAGGGTCTTTGTATTGCCCCCCAGAGAGTCTTGCAAAAGTCTTGTGAGTCTGGAATCACGGTAAGGAACGTGTTTGACTTTGGCATTCACCAGAGCTGAGATCACATTGCCCAAGGCGGATAGTGACAGGTTGATTTTAGAGGCTTCTTTGAGACGGTCTCCAGTGGCTCCTGGCAAAAAAAATAAAAAATAAATAAATAAAAATTCTTTGTATTTAGCAGCTTTTCATGAATGTAACTTTAATGAATGATAAAAATGAGTAAACTTAAATCTAAAACTGGTCAAAGTAATTCAAATTCAATGCACTTAAAGATACAAGAAATGCATTGTATAAACATTTCTTGTTAATCTATTAATAATGGAGATTCGCTTCCGGTTTTTTGTCTGTAACAAAAACTATGTCACATTACCCAAAATCATCATAACATAGAATAAATACACTCAAAATTAGAACATGCAGCATTAGACAGTCCTCATTGTTTTTTAAAACAAGTTTTAATAAATACATGACTGATATTATATCTATACATAGTTTGTTTTATTTCAATACATATTTAAAGTTTACATTTCAAATTGTTTTATTTTTTAATCCTTTATGATGATTTTACTTACTTAGGGTACAAACTCGCTGACATTGAATTTTTACTCCCACCCCTCAGGCAATATGTTTCAAAAATCTATTTTTACATCGCCTGGAGGGCGTTTTTTTTTTGCTAGTTTGAATAATATTACAAAAATGTTTTGTTTTTTTAACTTTAAGGGAGCTCTCTTCTCAAGTTAAACTTTTTTGAGAACTTCAGCTCATGCTAAAAAATGATTACTATTATTATTAAATAAATCATAATACTTTTTATCACACTTATATATACAAAAAAAAAATGATGATTTAGTAATGTATAGATATTGAATTTTAAAGTATACATAACAGAATTATTCAATAAATACTCATGTTTTAATTCTCTCAAAATATATACAGTGGTACCTTGACTTAAGAGTTTAATTCATTTTGTTCATAACTCAATTTCCTTGTATATATAAAATCAATTTTCCCCATTGAAATAAACTAAAATGCCATTAATGCCACATAGTAAGAAGATGAAAGAGACGACAAGATGACAACCAGCCAAAGAAGTGAAGGAAACATGGCGACTAGATGATTATAGCTGAAAGGAAGAAGATAGAAAGAAGAAATGGAAGCAAGTAAGTCACACATGACTGTCTCTCTCTCTCTTTTACTATCACCCAAAGACTCTCTCCATCACACTCAATCATATACCTATCATCTCTAATCTATCTCTCTGTCTCTCTCCATTACATACCCAAGAGAACTCTCCACCGATTATGTACACCCAAGTAAAAGGGTATATAACATTATCTCAATAGTCATTGCAATTTATTTATAAGTTTAGAAATTAAAGCAGCAATTTTTTGGAAGGAAGAGTCCAAAAGATAAAACAACGGCCTTTCACATAGACACACATTAGACAGGACCACCTACATGGGTACTGACTATGAACTAATGACAAAAGTTGGTAAAAAAAATGCTTTTGTATGACTTCATGGAATGAGTCAGATTCTAAACAGCTTATTACTATTCTTGTTCTGGCCTTTAGGCTTAAAGCAATTAATACCTTTCATTTCCAATGAGTGAGCAGAAGTTAGCGCCTGGAATTGGTCTAGCAGAATACAAGAATATCAAAGGTTCCTAATTCTAAAATAGTTTTTTTCTTTTTACTTTGATTTTAAATATGCAAAGAAAAAATAAGGTCAGTTTTAAAGCTTGAATGGTGCTGACATTATATTACCATATATCATATCAAAGTACACATCACAATAATATTATTAAATGCATATCACATATTGAAAAATATTTCGTTTGTGTCTGTTTGGTTTGGTTTGTTTTGTTTTACAGCATATCAACCTCGGTGGGTCATTTAATGCCAACTAAGTTTTGTGAGAAATTCAGTCTTAATGGATACTCAATTTTGTTTATGAACACATGTTTTTCTATTTAACCCATAGATGGGACCCTAACAAGTACTACCACACCAGGTCAGAGTGGACCAGGGAGCAATGGTGATAAAGGGGTGCTCCACATTCACCAGACGTCCAAAACTGGAACCTCACCATCAGATAGAGTTTAACGCCATTCCCAGGACATGTAGACCCTCAGCCACTGCCTTCTAGCACCCATATGATAAAAAGGGTTGGGGCTTGCCATAAGGGCAATGATATAGGTGCTAGGGCTTGACATGACCAGCCGATTGATTAAGGGGTCCTCTCTGACTGCACGTCTAGCCTAAGTAAGGTCTAAGTGGAGTGTTGCATGGATTGCTCATCCACCAAGACTCCGTCCTTAAGCAACATGGCTCACCACTCACAGCCAACAGGTGGCCCCATAGGGGGAGTCTTACCCCTCTTTAGAGGTGCAGTCAGTGCATCCTAATGCCCCACCGGCAGGGCAATATTTTGTTTGTCTGTAACACTAAAAATGAAATTATGACATGCTTTCTATACTTTTGTCCACAAAGTACATATGCAGTTTAAAATTTGAAAGCCTTTAAAATGCACCCGGACTTTATGGAACCATATATATACAAGGTGTGTCAAAAAGTATCGAGATTGAAGCTGTATTTACCAAGGTAAGAATGAACAATAAATGTAATGTTAATTTTTTTCAGAATACAAGGTGTGCCAAAAAGTACAGAATTTAAAGCTGTATTTACCAAGATAGAAATGAAGAATGAATAGAATGTTAATTTTTCAGAATACAAGGTGTGTCAAAAAGTACTGAAAATCTTGATACTTTTTTGACACACCTTGTATGTATATATATATATAAATCGGAAATATTAAGAGCTTGTCCACACACAATGAAATTTTTATTAAAATCTTGGACTGAAAAATAACAGAAAATCAACTGCCCTAAAACGGAAAATCTTACTGAATGTTATTTTAACATCACATACACACAAGAAGGACATGCAGACAAATACTGTGCGGATACTGGATGCTGTGCAGAGGACCTCCTGGGGGCAATGAATGATAAGGAAGATTGGCAAGAATGTCATGCAAGCGCGACAGGATGAAGATGAAGATGATTATTAGATGAAGCATTTTCAGCCATTATTGATTTTAACTCATATTTATTTCATCTTAATTTCAATTGCTTTTCATCACAACTACTCACAATATTATTCTACAGTTGATAGTAAACAACATGGATTAGAAATAAAGAACAAGTACAAAACCAACAGCTTATTCTTTAAAACAGAAATTAAAAGTAAAAGAAAAAGAGCATGCATCTATACTGATGCTGGAAAGAAACAGTAAAAACCATGGCAACACAATATGAGATTCAAAAGGGGAAAAAAAAAAAAAAGAAAAGAGAAAAAACAACTGAAAAGCAAAAGTCCATCGATGCTTCACAAGATATATGGCAAATTTTGCATTGTGACCATTTTTGCTCAATTCTTCAAAATTTCAGGAAAAGATTTAGAATTATCTTTATAAGTTTGTTTTTAATTAATCTTTTTTAAAGTAATATAAATTGAAGTTGGTGTGTATTGATGAATGTCTGGATGAAATTATGAAAATAAAACAATTAATGACAAAGTAAATATATATATATATATATATATATATATATATATATATATACACATTAAATATCACCACTTCTTGCTTTTTGTGCAAAAATTATGAAGATTTGACTTATATTTGAAGATTAGTATAATCTGCGTTATTTGGACTATTGTGCTCATCTTTATTGTTATCTCTACAACGTTTCGGCCGATATGCCCTCCGGCCTTCTTCAGGTATTTCTTGTCGGACTCGGGAACATTCTTTTCGGAATCAGGTACCTTCTTTTTGAACTCAAGAACCTTCTTGTTGTAATCAGGAACCTTCTTGTCGTAATCGGGAGCCAGCATGGAACTTTGAACCTAACCCTTTATTCAGTCCACGTGGGTATCCTGTTCATAAAGGGTTAGGTTCAAAGTTCCATGAAGGTTCCCGAGTCCGAAACGTTGTACAGATAACAATGAAGATGAGGACAATATTCTGAATAACCCAGATACTACTAATCATCCAGCCTCATCTCAAACATTCAGTGAAATATATTTGAAGATATTTAAAAATCAAAATATACCTAGAAATAGCATAGAAATTCTACTTAAAAATATCCAGCATTTGTAAATCCCAAAAGTAAACAAATCAATACATCAGGGTTTTTTTTTCCACCACCTCTCGACCCAGGCAATGCTGGGTAGCCACTTCTAGTCTTTTATAAAGTAATGTCGGTATCAGCCAGACAGTGAGGGAGCCTATCCATTTTTTGCTCACACTAGACTAAGGAGATTGTTTTGAGTCTGGAGTGGAGTTCCCCATCTACTGTCAGCTCTCTACTTTACCTCACAGATCTGATTATCCAACTTGTGCCACTCAGGCATCAAGTTGGCAAGGACTGGTATGGAACCTAGAACCTTGTTGTTCCTAGGGAGGATGCACTATCAACTCAGCTAAAATATTCCAGGAACTATTCTATATATATATATTAGTTAAAAGTAGGGAAATGAATCATATTATCTTATATATATAGTCATCCACAGACACGTGTTTTGACTTATCAAGTCTCTTCAGTGTGGCTAGACATTTTGCAAGCTACATACAGCCTGGATAGAACTCCAATCGATTCAGCGCCTGTCAGACAGCTTAAGAGCTGGGCTATCTTCACCCACAGAATACGAAGAGGATTTTAACTGTTTTAATACACTCATCTGTATGTATGTATGTATATGTAAAGGCTGCCATAGAGTGCTCAACCCCTTTTATAGAAGAGTGTTTCGTCTACGCTTTTCATCAGTGAAATCCCCTCCAAAGTGCAAGGGGTCTGATGTTATGAATATACATACACTTGGGTCCCTCCCAACAGTAATATGATTGGCTAGTGTCAGCCATAAATACAGAGCAATGTAGAGGTACAATTCCTACTACTACAACGTTGCACCAGTACTATTACTTACCTGCTTGATTGTACCATGCTGTTACTGTGGCCCCACCACTCTGCTACTTCTACTAATATATCCCTTCCCGGGACATATCAGGAGCCTATCCGCATTTTGCTTATGCTTGATCAGGGAGATCGTTTTGAGTCTGAGGTGAGGTACCACACCTACCGTCAGCTCCCCACTTTACAGCACAGATCAGATTATGTAACCTGTGCTGCTCATGAACTGAGTTGGCAAGGGCTGGTATCAAACCCAGAACCTTGTGGTTCCTAGACAGATGTTCTACGAACTGAGCTAAAATTACAAGAATATAGCATTCACCTAGGAATTGCAAGGTTCCAAGTGCAATACTGGCCCTCGTCAACTAAGCACATGAGTAGCACAACTTGGATAATCTGATTAGTGCAGTTAAGTGGCTAGCTTCAGCAAAAACAATCTCTCTGGTCTAGCATTAGCAAAAAAGGGATTGACTCTCTCACAGTCCAACTGATACCAACAATAGGTCACTCTGTTACATAATTTATGAGCAGTCTTATTATATGTGCATACCTGTAGTCAGAATTTTAAATAAGGTCTGTTAGATTAAAAAATATGCCCACGCATTTTTATCTTTAGATCTGATAACAGACAGACTTCCTTTTTTTTATATATTTCTTTATCTTTCTCTCTGCCTCCTCACTGGGAGAGGAGTCTTCCGTTTTCTTTTTTTCTTTTATATATTTCTTCATCTTCTCCCTGCTTCTTGACCGGAAGATCTTTCTTCCATTCTCCCCCTTTTTTTAATATATATATATATATATTTCTTTATCTTTCTCTTTTGTCTCTTGACCGGAAGATTCCTCTTCCGTTGCACGATATGCAACACCACAAAAAATTACCTGGTGACAGTTAATAACCTTGAAACCCTTGAAGGCACACAATTGGGCACCATGAAAATAAGTTTTAGTTAGTCAGATGCAGCCCAATTTCGAAGGAGTGCAGACATGATTGCCAGTTCTGATGGGTCAGTCTACCCACAGCAGAATCAAATGGGCTGGGGAAAAAAAAGCTTTATTATTAAGAACACCAAGTCTTGTTGTTGTTAAGTGAATATTAAGAACATTATTAATGTCCAGCTCAGTAAGAAGAATTAACAAAGAAGACCAACCCTTAAAAGAAGACCAACAGATCAACAGAGAAAATGGCCAACAAGATAGAACCAGTATACGAAGTAAGCAGAAGTGTATCTTCTTTTTGCTAGACAAGGGAGATAGTTTTGCATCTGAGTTGGAGTGCTACACCTATCGTTACTGAACAAATCAGATTACCAAACTTGTGCTACTCATGCACTGAGTTGGCAAGGGCTGGTAATGAACCCAGAAACTTGTGGTTCATAGGCAGATACTCTACTGACTGTGCCAAAATTACAAGAACTAATACACTTCATTAAGATAAGTTATTGATAACACTATTCATCATAGGAAAAAAATAGGTGCTCTTCCAATATGTGATCTACCGAAGGTTTGTGATCTACTAGGAAAAAAGAAGACAATGTTAGGGTTTAGGTTTATGGTTATTTTAATGAGAAAATAATGGATAGTTAATGGGTCTGGTTTAGCTCAGATGGTAGAGTGTTCGGCTGGGAACCTCAAGGTACCTGGTTCGATACCGGCTCTCGCCAACTCAGCATATAAATAGCACAAGGTTTTGTGCAGTAAAGTGAGGAGCTGGCGGTAGGTGTGGCACTTCACCTGAGATGCTAAAAAAAAAAAAAACAATCTCCTTGGTCTAGTGCTAGTGAAAAGTGGATAGACTCCCTTGCTGTCTGGCTGATACCAACTCTAGGCCTCCCCAACGACTTTACTTATTTTTTCATGGGTAGATCACATATTTGAATGTAAACAACTCGGTAGATCACATATTGGATTAGAAACCATTTGGTAGATCACATATTGGAAGAGCACCAAAAAATAATTTCTAAAATGTATTCCCAGCCTAGCAACAGTTTTTTTTTTTTAAATACCTGTTCTAATTTATTCCTATATAAATGTCAATATTTTTTATTTCCTTTTTCTCTCAGTAGTCGTTATTGAAGTAAGTCAGTTAGACAGTCAACAATTGGTTTGAGCAATGTGACTGGCCAAACCTAACTGCACCAGTGTCAGGACAACTGGTATTTATGGGAATTCAGAACAGTCCACCATGCATTTGGGTGAGTCCATTCCCTGAGTCCTGATTGGCTGCTTGGTTTGTAGGGCCCTCTGAGGCTCCATAAATCCTGCCACTTTTCAGTGGTCTTTACGGCATCTCAGAATCGTATTCAGTTACGACTGTTTGCCGTCTTGTCTTGCCAATTCGACAGTAATTGGACTTAGTATTCTATAGTCATCAAGTAAAATAATCCTAATATTTTTCTAAGTTCTTGCTGAGAATTTGAGGCTCTTGACACCTTGAGGATTTCAATTCTTCTTTGCCAATTAATCATTCGTGGGTGTTTGGTACTTATCACCAAACCATTTAGAATAAATTATTTCTTATGAAAATTTAGAATAAATTTGAATTGTGGCTGAAATAGGGGAGGGGGCATGGAACCTATTAATGACATTTCAGTTTATTTCAATGGGAAAAATTAAATTGATATACAAGGAAATTGAGTTACGAGTAGAACAAATTAAACTCCTAAATCAAGGTATCACTTATACACTCAAATACACACACACATATATATATATATACATATATATATATATATATATATATATATATGTAATATAGTGAAAATAATTCTCTCCACCCCCTCTCTCTCTCTCTCTCTCTCTCTCACACACAACATAAGAGAATGTTTGAAGTCATCCTTCAAAACCATTTATCTCAGCGTTTCATAAATTTCGAACTATTCTAAAAGCGCTAATTTTCTATTCAAAACATTTTTAAACAAAATGATCAACAAAAACTATCACAGACTCCTTATTATTCTGTAATAAATTTTCCTTTTCCTTATATCAACAAAAGCCCTGAAGAAGATCTACTAAACAGATTGAAACACTGCAGTGTTGGCTGAATAAATATCACTCATTTTATTTGAACCTGTGTTTTTTCAATATGTAATAACATACCGTCGGATTCACTTCCATTTTTCTCTTCACACACACATTACATATATATATATATATATATATATATATATATATATATAGTCATCCTCAACAAGTACCGTGTTTTGAAGTTATTGATAAAACTATTCATCATAGGAAAAGAAATAATTTCTAAAATGTATTCCCAGCCTAGCAACAGATTTTTTTAAGTACCTGTTCTAATTTATTCCTATATAAATGTCAATATTTTTTATTTCCTTTTTCTCTCAGTAGTCGTCAAGTAAAATAATCCTAATATTTTTCTAAGTTCTTGCTGAGCATTTGAGGCTCTTGACACCTTGAGGATTTCAATTCTTCTTTGCCAATTAATCAGCAATAAAAAAAAAAATTTAAAAATTAAAAAAAAAAACAGAAAAGAAATGTCAATAAGAATTTGACAAGAAATTTGTTTTTTTTTTGTTGTTTTTTTTTTTTTCAGCATCAGAGACAATAGCCAATCAGCGGCTTCAGTTTTAATTAACAGATCAGCAAGAGGTCAAAGATTATGAAAAGTTGAGGATTTGCAATTATTTATCATCAAAACCCACTGGTGGCTTTGTTTATGTTTTAGTTGCTTGCATTTCGCTCGCCCACTTCTTTTTGTTTTTTTTAACTTACCAGAAATATTGTCATTTCTGAAAAGCTATAAAAAGCAGCGACACCTGAAGATTTTCACCTTTGCCTAAACACCTGCATCAAAGATTATTTTACTCAAAGATTTAGGTATCACTTTGCTATTGATTTTGTCTTTTAAAAAAATAACGACACAAGCATGTTTCCTATTTGCATTGTAATAGAAGTTTTTATTATTAAAGTTATAGAAAATTAAATCTTTATATCAGATTGTCATCTGGAAAATGTCATACTAAATCCACATCTAATTTCTGAGCCAAAGAAAATGGTCAAAAAAATGTTTGCTTCCTGCTGTGAGTTTGGTTTGGTTTGTTTTATGGCATATCAACCTCAGTGGGTCATTTAATGCCGACAAAGTTTAGAGATGAATTCATTCTTAATGGATACTCATTTTTTTTTTTTTTTATAAACACATTTTTCTATTTAACCCATAGATGGGACCCTAACAAGTACGGCCACTCCAGGTCAGAGTTGACCAAGGAGCAATGGTGATGAAGGGGTGCTCCACATTCTCCAGAACTGAAACCTCACCATCAGATAGAGTTAAACATCATTCCCAGGACTTGAAGACCCTCAGCCACCGCCTTCTAGCACCCATATGATAAAAAGGGGTTGGGATTTGCCATAAGGGCAATAGGGTTGGGACAATCATATAGGTCCTAGGGCTTGATGTGCCCAGCTGATTGATCTGCCATCTAACCTACATAAGGGTCTAAGTGGAGTGTTGCATATCATGAAGTGCTCATCTATCAGGATTCCGTCCTTAAGCATCAGGTTGCCACTCACAGCAAACAGGTAGCCCCATTGAGGGAGTCTTACTTCTCTGCAGAGGTACAGTCGGTGTATTCTAATGCACCAGCCAACAGGGCCCTGCAGTGAGAGAGGACCAGCAACAAACTGCAATAGATATTAGTTATTTCTTTCTGTTCAAATTTACTCAGTTTGACTGTATAATCTTTCTTATATAATTTTCTTGACTATTTAAAAGATTAGAAGAACAATTTTGTGTCTTGGGGGGAAGATGCATAGTTGGTTGGTTGGTTGGATTTTATGGCAGGTCAACCCCTTATTGGGTTATTCTATGCCAAAGACGTTTTGTTTTATTAATTTTGGTCAGGTATTCAACTTTTTTAAATGTTAACTCAAAGATACGAGACAAAATACCAAAAACCAGTAGTAGTGTCTTGCCCCAGTTAAGGCCTAAACTTGAATGGCCAAGAGATTCTCTTGGGGGTCAGAAGTGGGTCCTTTTCCCACACATGCTCGGAGGGTTCTTCCGATGAAGGCTCATGGGATTTTATTCTAATCCCCACACATGCTATAAAATCCAACCAACCAAACTCTGACCGATAGTGGCAGTACTTGTTAAGGAGTTATGGCAATGAAAGGGTACTCTTTAATCCAAGATTGAAATCTCATTATCAGATACAGTTTACTGTCATACCCAAGACACTGTAATGTCAGATAGTCTTGCAGATCCATTACTACTGAAAAGACAAAATATGACATATAACTGGGCACCTTATTGGAGGCTTGTGGTCTAATGGTTAGACCCGAGTTCAATTCCTGGACTAAGCGGTTTGCATTTCACATGGCGCTAATAACCTTGGGAAAGGTATGAATTCAGTTCTCCCTCCAGCTATGGGTAAATAGCAGAGCAGACTGGGCTCTTTAATCATGGCTAAGTAACCAGTCTAGGAGAATGAAAACTCTGAATTCAAACCTGTGAAACTCCACTTAAGAAATTGACCTTGTGTCATATCCTGCTCGTGTGGAGAGGTTGGTAATTATATATAACTTGGCACCTCACGTGGTGTAATGGTTAGCAAGTTAGATTTGCAGACCATTGTTAGTGCGTTTGATTCTCATTAGGCGCTCCATACTTTTGGCCTTGTGTCATATCTATGCTAAGCTTAGTAAATAACAATAATGACATATAACTGCTCTGAATTAATCTCTATTAACAAATAGAACTTTGATCTGTCGAAAGACAACTCAAAATTAATTGTGGTTGGTTGGTTGGATTTTATGGTGTGTCAATCCTTGTTGGGTTATTTTATGCTGAAGATGTTTTGTTTATTAATTCTTGATGAGTATTCAATATTTTTTCAAACTCAATTTTTATTCAACACATTTTTTAATACTCATTTTTTTATTTAAATATTCTCGTACATATCATTAATTTAGAAAAAAAGGAATATTTAAATTAATCAAGCCGGGGTAGATGGTTGATTGGTTGGAATTTACGGCATGTCAACCCTTGTTGGGTTATTTTATGCCAAAGATGTTTTGTTATATTCATTCTTGATGAGTATTCAAATTTTTTTCAAACTCAATTTTTTTAAAAATCACATCTAAGCTGATTTTTTTAAATATTTAGCCCATAGATTGGACCCTAACAGGTACTACCACTCTAGGTCAGAATGAGCCTGGGAGTAATGGTGATGAAGGGGTACTCCACATTCCCCAGAATTGGAACCTTACTACTAGATACAGTTTAGCATCATACACAGGACACAAAGACCCTCAGTTACCCCCTTCTAGAACATATAGGATTAAAAGGGTTGGGTATTTGCCCATAAGAGTAATATGGTCAGGACAATCATATAGGTAGTAGGGCTTGACATGACCAGCTGATTGATCAGAGAGGATCTCTCTGACCGTCTGTCTAGCCAAAGTAATGGCCAAAGTAGAGTGTTGTATGACATGGACTGCTCAGCCATCAAGACAAGATTGTTCTGGGTATATCATACGTAATAAACCACTTGATTGAAATAAACAAACTGTCTTAAAACTCCATAATAAGTCATTATAATGTCATGCTGGCAGCATGAATATCCATGACAATCTCTTGCCAACCAACCCTATCATCAACCCCAAGTGGTCCTCTGTGCAGCATCCAGAATCTATGCAGTGCTGATCAATGTAGGTCCTTGCTGGGTGGCCTACACTGGCATGCCCATGTGCAGGTTCCCACAGGAGAATGTCACTTATGAGTTTGTCCCTACTTCTCCAGCAGTATCCAGCATGTCTTGTTCATCTTACTCATATGGTTTGTGAGATAGGGGGCAAGTGGCCATACAGCACCTTTCTTGGTCCTTTCTAACTAACACCATTGACAGATAATGTGTTTCTCAAGTGATCCACTCATTTCAAAGGTTTTTAACCAAAATCTGGACAACTCATGATGAACTACCAGAATTATTAACAAGTCGCTGGAAGTTACCCATTAGTTAAAAAGTGTTTTATCAGATCCAAACAGGCCATAAAAATTGTGACTTATTGTAATTGTGTGTGAAAGCTCTTAAAATAGAGTTTAATTCAAGTATTTTATTCAGAGCTCCCATTTGCAAATTAAGTGATACATCTTAGCATCTGAAGACCTTCATAAATAAAAATAGGGGAGAAGTTTTCTCCTTTTTTATTCTTTAACTAGATTACAACATCTAAAAGATAAAGTTTGCAAATATGTAAGAGCAGTGAATTTCTATCAGTCAGCAATAAAAGACTTGGAACATAAAAATGTTCGCCCATTTATCATTTGTCAGTATTTGTTATTCAGTATTTTTTTGTTAATTTTTATTCTATTATTCATTCAAAAGGGAATAAAGAAAAGGAAATTACCCATAACCATAGCACTAGAATGATAAATATTGCATTAGAAATTTTGTCTTTCTTTTTCTTTTGTTTTTTGTTTTTTTTCCACATGTAGTTGCCTACGACTGTTGGTCATTTCCTTCAATTATTAGTACTGAGAGTGTAAAAAATGCCAAGTTTCTAAAGTCAGCGAAAATAAATGCTTTTCAAATAATAAGAATAAAGAAAATAGGTACTATGAGAATGGTGAGAAGAGGAGTGGGGAGAGAAGGGGGAAGGAGAGGGAGGATAAAGGATGAGAAGAAAAAAAGAGGTAAAAAGGTGAAAAAATAGAAAGAAAGAAAGAAAGGAGGAAATAGATATGATAAGGAGGTTAGAAGAGAAAGAAGAGGAGGGAAGTTGAAAGAGAGGAAAGAAGGTAGAGAAGGAAAAAAGAGGTAAAAAGAAGGAAAAATAAAAAGAAAGGAATAATGAGGAATAAAGCGGATGGTGAGAAGAGAAGATGAGGAGGGGAGAAAGAGGGAGGAGAGAGGAGGAGGGAAAAAGAGAGAGAAAGAGGGGAGAAAAGAGGGAGGAGAGAGGAGGGGAAGAGGGAGAAAGAGGAGGGGAAAAAGAGAGGCGGAGAGAGAAAGAGGAGGAGGGGAAAAGAGAAAGAAGGGGGGAGAGAAGAAGGGGAAGAAGGAGATGATGGGGAAAGAGAAAGAAGAGGATGGGGAAAAAGAGAAGAAAGCAAAAGAAAGAGAAAGAAAAAGAAATGAAAAAAGAAAAAAAGAGGTATAATGAGAAGAGCAAGAAGCGGAAAGAAAGATGGAGATAAGGAAAAAGGTGGAAAAAGAAAGAAAGAAGAAATGTATACTGAGGAAGGCAAGAAGACAAAGAAGAGGAAAGAAAAAGGAAGAGAAGGAAAAAGAAATAAAAGAAGAAGAAAAAATAGAAACGAATGAAAAATTACTGATCCATAAAAAATAAAAAATAATAAAAAGAAGTGACTATAAGTGAATGAGCAGAAAAGAAAAAGAAAAGTTCCTTGTATAACTCCTACAACAAATAATTAAAGAAATAATTTAAAAAAAAAAAAAGATATTGATAAAAATATAACAATAATAATGATAAAATTAATGATATGGAAAAATAAATAATATTAAGGATATATAATTACTACTGCTGATCATGATGATAAATTGATATTATTTCTGGTTGCAATGTTTTTAAGGAAACAATACAAAAATCCTAATAGAGGAATAGTAGAATGTTGTTCATGAATATTCATAATGTCTTTTTTTTTTGTTTAAGAAAAAAAAATCATGAAAAGGAGATAGAGAGGGGGGGGGGTCAAGAAAGATAGTCTTTTTTTTTTTTTGGTTATTTTTCTTTCTTTTTCTTGTGTTGATTATTCAAGCCTGAAGACAGTATAAGCAATAAATGTGTTTCAGTTTTTCAACAATCATAATAGACAGGCTGCATGTTCTCATAAACATCCGATGAATTTTTATAATCAATTTAAGCGTTCTTGTGTTCCACTTGGGAAAAGATTCTAATCTATAAAGAATTTTTTTTTTCTTTTTTTTGGTTTCTTTTCTTGACTATTTAAAACATTAGCAGAAAATTTTTGTGCCTTATATTTTATTTAGTCAAAAAAGATATCAAAACTCTCGTTCATTCACATTCCCCCTCTCGCTATCAAACTGTTTGTATCTTTCTCATTTTATATATAATTATTTGCATATGAGTATATATACATGTATATAACATCTAAACATACACATACCAGTTGTATTCATACAGACACATATAATGTTTATTCTATATAATTCGAATATGTGCCTTTGGATGTGTATAGAGAAATATCGTATATTGGCATGTGTATACTCGTGAGTACTAAAACACAAATTTATTTCTACAACCACAATTATATACGCTGAATTAATGGATCAGGAATTAATATCTCAGATCTTAGAAATGTGTGTATTTTTATATGTATACATATGAACACACAGTCAAGAAAAAATCTTAGAATAAAGATAATTTCTTTAAAAATTTTATATGGCTCATATATATATATATATATTATATATATATATATATATATATATATATATATACACACACACACCACACAAAGAAGAACATAAAATTTGCCCATATACATGTAAATTATGCATGAATTTGCATTTAATTTATAGGACCATAAACTCTCTCTCTCTCATGTATATATATATATATATATATATATATGTATGTGTGTGTGTGTGTGTGTGTGTGGTAAAGAATAGAGGGAAAAAGTGGAAAAAAGAGCAACTCAAACAAGTAGATGTAGGAGATATTATATCATATCTCCTACATCTACTTGTTTGAGTTGCTCTTTTTGTCCACTTTTTCCCTCTATTCTTTACCACACACACACACATACATACATATATATATATATATACATACACGTAGACAAAATCCTATGAATGTATATATACACATGCTTGCAGTTACATATAGCTGTGTGTGTACAAACATACAGGCATATGTTTAAACAATGATATGTATATGAACAAATAATAATGCATATGTGTAGTTACTGTTCTATAAATATAAGAGCATGTTTATAATAATTAGTTTGTGACTGAACATGCACAACTATATATATATATATATATATATATATTTATTTATTTATTCATTTGTCCATTTTTTATTAATTATTAACAGCCTTTGCTGCATATGCTTGCATAATAAACCCAGCCGCACACACATATATCTAAGATGAATATCATATTAAGAAACAAATTATAAATTTATGAAGTGCAAATATATATATATGTATAAAACAAATATCAGATACAAAGTGATGAAAATAAAATAGAAAAGATCCCTGTAAATATCCATTAAAGAAAAATGAAGGAAGCTAAAAAACAAGCTTTTGTTTTGGAGTTTGATACATTGAAGTGAAATTTTAAAATCTTGGCTGAGCGGTCAGTTTATGGGCCACACTTTATGATTAAATGGAACCATTGTTCCATGCTTGATAAACCTTCTTTTTTTTTTTTTCGTTTCTTTTCTTTGTACAAAAGAAATAGTAAAAAGAGCTGTAAATATATTCTTTTCAAAGTAAGACTAAAAAAAATTTTTTTAAAGAATTCCATCTGACTTTGTAAGCTGAACGGATGAACATAAAGAACTTAACATTACTGAATGCGGCCATTAAATACGTCAATTTCAATCAACAAGCCAATGAGAAAAAAAAAAGGGAAAAAAAATAGATTTAAAAAAAAAAAGAAAAAAAAAAAGTAGAAAAAGATTAAGCGACCACTCATGTTTTTTAAAGTCAAAATATCTAAAGCAGCCACTTGGTGTAAGCTTTGTGGTTAGAGCACTCAAGAGAAAATACATATCCTCTGTGGTTCAATGATCGTATCTTAATTATTATGTTAGATAAATTGCTTATCTGTCAAGTTACAAAACAAAAAGTTTTCAATCTTTCTTTATATACTAAGACGAGTCAAATGTTTTGCAATATTTTACAAACATTTTACTATACAATTGGCAGTTCTTGGTGTGTATCAGTCAAGTTACAAAACAAAGGTTTTAAATTCAGGCTTTCATTATATACTGAGACGAGTCAAAAGTTTTGCAATATTTTACAAACATTTTACTACACAATTGGCAGTTCTTGGTGTGTATCAGTCAAGTTAAAAAACAAAGGTTTTAAATTCAGGCTTTCATTATATACTGAGGCGAGTCAAAAGTTTTACAATATTTTACAAACATTTTACTGCACAATTGGCAGTTCTTGGTGTGTATCAGTCAAGTTACAAAACAAAGGTTTTTCAATTCAGTCATTCTTTATAGGTGCTAGGGCTTGACGTGACCAGCTGATTGATCAGAGGGGGCCTCTCTGACCACCTGTCTAGCCTAAGTAAGAAGCTAAGTGGAGTGTTGCATGTCTTGGACTGCTCAGTCACCACCCGTTCATAAGTTTATTAAAAAGAAATTGAGTATCCATTAAGAATGAATTTATTTCAAAACTTTGTTGGCATTCTCCAGCAGTGTCCTACATGACTTGCTTGTCTTATTCAGATGGTTTAGGTGATATGGGGCAGGTGACCGTAGTAAGCTAATTTAATTATGAGTCTTTTCCCTCCTTGTCTTGTATAATATATCTATTCATTAAAATAGCTGTACTATATGAATATCAAATTATAGATAGATCAGTCTCCCTGGGTACTTGGATAAGTATATTTCTTTTTGAACAAAGAGGATACTCAGAGGACACATATTTCCTTCCAAAACCTTTTCCCTTTGATTTATATGAAATTTAAATCATAGATAAATGATAAGATAATATGCCTATCCACAAAATTTCAGCTAATTTCAATAATATTAAGACAACCTAATGAGGTTGTCTTAATATTATTGAAATTATGGTAACAAAAATTATTAGCTAACTAGCTTAAATGGTGCCCTATTGAGCAGCAATTAAACTAGTTTTAAATAAAGTTATTTCATTTTGTATCATCATTATCATGTCACACCAAGGAAATTGTTTTGGCATCTTAGGTGGAGCGCCACACCTACCATCAGTTCCTTACTTTACCGCACAGATCCCTGTGCTACTCATACGCTGAGTTGGTGAGGACCAGTATCGAACTAGGAACCTTGTGGTTTCTAGCCAAACGCTCTACCGACTGAGCTAACCCAGCCCCTAGCTCGAAGAAACAACATACGGAAGTCGTAGAGTCAAAAGGGGTTGTTTATTTCTTTCTAGGTTCGTGGGTTCTTTTTCAAAGAGAAGGAGAGAGAGAGGGTAAGGTCAAGCTGTTCTATTGTAAATCATGTTCATGCGTGCTGTTCGCTGCTAGCCTAGACACATCACAGTAGGACCAAAAAAAACCACGTCCATGTCCTACGAAGGCCCAGACATAAAAGACTGATTTTCCTCTTCTTCCATTTGTGGTCCTGGTGGTGAGGGAAGGGAAACATCTACTTCACCCTCCGCTGAAAACCTAGGACTTATTTCAAAATCTAGTTTCGTGGTCATTGGTCAGTCAATAGCTGGCACACGTTGAGTGTTTACAATTCCAAACTTTAACCTCTTTTTGTTCTTATTTCTTTTTCTTCTCTTTTTCCAGAAATCTGATTACCATTTTCCTTTCAATCCCAAATTCTCTGTAGACCATAATAATTATGCTACAATGGATATCGATGACCATCTCTCACCAAATGTCCCTATCAAAGATCTGTTTACGTTTTTTTTACAAAAGAGTGTGGCAAAAAATCCTTTATCATTCATTGCTCTCAGGAGGTACTCTGTACAGTATTCAGTATCCACACAGAGCTGGACAGTATAGGTCTTAGCTGGACAACCCACATTGGCATGCCCATGTGCTGATTTCTACAGGAGAACGCCACTTATGAGGTCAGCCTTGCTTCTCCAGCAGTGTCCAGCATGTCTTGTGTGATAGTGGGCAGGTAGCCATACAGCTGCTTTCTTGTGGGGTGTTGTTTCCACAATTTGTTTAAGATTACAAGCAGCATTCTTGTGCAGCTCCCATCAAGCTTATTCTCTAGGTGGTTTGTTAGGGTCCAAGTGGTGCAGCTATACAGTAGCACTGATACAACTAGTTCATTCTATATAAACTTAGTTAATTTGTATTATTTGTATTATTTGGACTATTGTCTTCATCTTTATTGTTTTCTGCACAAAGTTTTGGTCAGTGTGCTCACTGGTCTTCTTTTGGTATTTCTTGTCGGAGTCAGGAAAGTTATAGAACTTTGGAACCTCCTACTCAAACTTAGGAGCCTTCATGGAACCTCAAACCTAACCCTTTATTGAAGAAGGCTTCTGAGTTCAAAGAGAATGTTCCCAAGTTTGAGTAGAGAGTTTCTGAGATTGAGAAGCTTCTCGAGTCCAACAAGAAATACCTGAAGAGGGCACATTGGCTGAAACATACAGATAACATTAAAGATAAGGACAATAGTTTGAATAATCCAAACAATACAAATTGTCAAGCCTAATCTCAAAAGATTAGAGAAAAAGTTAGTCAACTTGCTACACATGTAGCTTAGAAAGGATTTACAAGTAAGATTAATTGGTTAAAAGAATAAATAAGTGAGCGACAAGTTAACAAAGAATCAGTGCATATACAAGGTGTGTCAAAAAAGTATCGAGATTAAAGCTGTATTTACCAAGATAGAAATGAACAATGAATGGAACGTTAATTTTTTTCAGAATACAAGGTGTGTCAAAAAAGTATCGAGATTAAAGCTGTATTTACCAAGATAGAAATGAACAATGAATGGAACATTAATTTTTTTCAGAATACAAGGTGTGTCATAAAAGTATCGAGATTAAAGCTGTATTTACCAAGATAGAAATGAACAATGAATGGAGCGTTAATTTTTTTCAGAATACAAGGTGTGTCATAAAAGTATCGAGATTAAAGCTGTATTTACCAAGATAGAAATGAACAATGAATGGAACATTAATTTTTTTCAGAATACAAGGTGTGTCATAAAAGTATCGAGATTAAAGCTGTATTTACCAAGATAGAAATGAACAATGAATGGAGCTTTTTTTTCAGAATACAAGGTGTGTCATAAAAGTATCGAGATTAAAGCTGTATTTACCAAGATAGAAATGAACAATGAATGGAACATTAATTTTTTTCAGAATACAAGGTGTGTCATAAAAGTATCAAAATTGAAGCTATATTTACCAAGATAGGAATGAACAATAAATGTAATGCTATTTTTTCAGAATACAATGTGTGTCAAAAAGTACAGAATTTAAAGCTATATTTACAAAGATAAAAATGAAGAATGAATGGAACATTAATCTTTCAAAATGCTCTCTCTCTCTCACACACACACACACACACACATACACACACACAAGAACTTGTGTAAATACATATACGAGGTGTGTCAAAAAAGTATTGAGATTTTTGGTACTTTTGACACACCTCGTATATGTATTTACACAAGTTCTTGTGTGTGTGTATGTGTGTGAGAGAGAGAGAGAGCACACATGTGTATGTTTATGTATGTATATTGCCATATCCCCATTTGTGGTGTTTGTGTAACTTTCCAAAATTCTTTCACCTTTCATGTTACCACTTATGGGGATTTCTGGAAGAGAAAGTGTTGTTCAGAGAAACTGCCGATCTTGGAATTAAGGGAAGAAAATAAGTAAAAATGATATTGTTAATAATAAAGTGTAGAGTTTTTTGAAAACAGCTGACAAATAGCTCAGAAGGTAATTCTCACTTTGTTGTTGACAGATTTTTATCAAATCAATTTGGCAGAGGAAAAAAAGAAAAAGTTGAATTGCCAGGAAAGAAAACAATCAAATTATTGGAAAGAAAAAGAAAATAAAGAATAGAAGATTAAAAAACAAACATAAAATAGAAAGAATAAAAAAGGGAAATAAAGGGAATATTGAGTGGAGAAGTAGGAGGAAGGAAAAGAAAGAAAAGAAAGAAAAGAAATAAAGAAATGAAAAAAAAAAAAGAAAGAAGAAAGAAAAATAAGGAATGAAAAAAGAAGAATGAGAAACAGAAGGAAGAAAAAAGAAATAAATAAAGAAAAATGAAGAAAGAATGTAAGAAACAAGGAAAAATGAAAACAAACAAAAAATAGAAAGTATAAAAAAATGGGAAATAAAGGGATTATTGAGAGGAGAAGTAGGAGGAAGGAAAATGAGAAAAAGAAAAAGGAAATTAAAAAAAGAAATGAAGGAAGAAAAATAAGAAAGAAAGAAAAATGAAAAATAGAAAAAAGAAAATTAAAAGGAAAATATATGAGAAAGAAATGAAAGAAAAATAAGAAATGAAGGAAAAAAAGAAATGAAAGAAGAAAACTAAGAAATGAAAAATGAAGAAATAAAAACAAAAAATTGAAGGAAGAAAAATAAGAAACAGAAAAAGAAAAAAGATATAGAAGGAAGAAAAATATGAAAGAAGAAAAAAAAGATTAAGAATGAAAAAAGTACAGCAGAAACAAAACAAAAAAAATGAAAAAATGAAAAAAAGATTAAATAAAAGAAGAAAAATAGCAACTGCATCAATAAGAAGCAAAACTTAACGTTCATAAAGTCACCAAGTTTCAACAAAAATGTCGATTTTGCTGTTTCCCCAATGTTTAAGACAATTCAAGGATTTAAACTAATTCTCACATTTTGAGTAATAATGTCACAATTTGTTTTCAGATTATACAATGAGCAGATACTAGTTGGCATCCTTCCATCTATTAAAGACGTCCACTTTTTTTTTCTGTAACTGCATGAGTGGCTGAACAGGCCAATTTTTGAATGGCAATCTCTGGCACAGTGACCACAAACAGACGGTGACATTTGTTGAAGTGACTGTTGGCTCTCTTTTCTGTGGCGGCCTCTTTCCTCTCTCTCTCTTTTTCTCCTTTTCACACCTTTTCATTCTTTGTTTCACGAAGAGGCGCCACAAGCCTCCCATGTGTTGGTGTTGATGTGGCATGTCTTTATGTCCCTCTTGCAGACATCATATTGTAGTGGAAACTATGTAGCCTGGGCAGGTTGTTTAGGAGGATGAGCTGTCGCACAAGCAGCAGATCCTCTCCACACAACTGTTGTGGTTCAAAGGAAAGGTAGGTACCAAGAATACAAGTACTAAATATAATAATTACTCAATAAGTGAAAAATGATTAGAATACCAAATATTATTAAAAGAAAAATTTCTATTCAACAAATTTTTGTAACAAAACGATAAATGTTTATTATGTCTTAACACGTTAATTGTTTTGTCTTGCTTTGTTTTGTTTTACGGCATATCAACCTCAGTGGGTCATTTAATGCTGACAAAGTTTTGAAATAAATTCATTCTTAATGGTTACTTAATTTTTTTTTAATAAATACATTTTACTATTTAACCCATAGATAGTGCCCCCTAACAGGTGCTACCACTCTGGGTCAGAGGGAGCAATTGTGATGAAGGGGTGCTCCACATTCCCCAAACCTCCAGAACTGGAACCTTATCATCAGTTAGAGTTTAACATCTTTCCCAGGACATGTAGACTCTCAGCCAATGCCTTCTAGCATCCATATGATAAAAAGGGGTTGGGGCTTGCCATAAGGGCAATAGGGTAGGGACAATCATATAGATGCTAGGGCTTGACATGACCAACTGATTGATCGGAGGGGCCTCTCCAACCACCGTCTAGCCCAAGTAAGGGTCAAAGTGGAGTGCTCAGTCACCTGGGTTTCATCATTAAGCATCTAAGGTCACCACCCACGGCCAAATGGTGGCCCAATTAGGGGAGTCTTACTCATATGCAGAGGTGCAGTCGGTGTATTCTAACACCCCAGCCGACTAATGGAATAAGAACAATCTACTCAAATGGATTAAATAAAGGGTTTGGTTTGAAGTTCTGGGAAGGCAC
This sequence comes from Doryteuthis pealeii, assembly GCA_023376005.1. NCBI lineage: Eukaryota > Metazoa > Mollusca > Cephalopoda > Myopsida > Loliginidae > Doryteuthis > Doryteuthis pealeii. The sequence continues at coordinate 75,662,173 of CM042163.1, read as the reverse complement.
CTGATTATAACCTGAAGGGTCCAGAGTTTGACAAGAAACATCTGAAAAAGTCCAGAGGGCATATCAACAGAAACATGTATATAACAATAAAGATAAGGACAACAGTCCGAAAAAATCTATATATCATAATGGGTAAAGATTTACTATACATCACAATATCATCTATCTGTTGTTATTTTTTATTTTCTATCTTGCGATGATAGAAATCTGATCAATTAAAGTTAGTTTATTTTGTTTAAAGGCATTTTAAAGGCCTTGTGGAATATTTAATACCAAATCTTTTTTTCTAAGATCAAAAGAAAATCTATTTATTGAGATGAACGTATTACTGCATGATTTTTTAATAACTGTATTTTGTTTGTTTACAATCTTTTATTATTATATTTCTGAAGAAAAACAAAAAAACAAGCAGTTTGTGTATTTTTGTAGAATTCAAACATTTTTCGAAAATTGACTATAAAACGATTCTGCCTGTTTATGTAACATGTGAGGCCGCATGTATTAGCGGGCTGTGTTTGGAATTGTGTCACTCCTACTCATGCTCCATTCTTGGTCCTCGTGTCACATCGTTCTCAAGGCGAACAGGTTGGGAAAATGCCTACATACACATACTGGAATATACATAGATATACATACATATACATAGACCGATTCGTTTTATAGTCAATGTATATTTGTTTCGAAAAATGTTAAAAATCTACAAAGTTACACAAAGTGGTTGTCTTTTTTCTTTTTCTTCAGAAATGTAATAATAAAAGATTGTAAAGAAACTAACAAAAATATATTTATAAAAAGATTATGCAATTATACAAAACATAATGTTTTTTAAAAAAAAATAACTAAGATCAAAAGAAAATTTATTTATTGAGATCAACGTATTACTGCATGATTTTTAATAACTGTATTTTTGTTTGTTTACAATCTTTTATTATTATATTTCTGAAGAAAAAAAAACAAACAAGCAGTTTGTGTATTTTTATAGAGTTCTAAGATTTTTTCAAAACAGACATAAATTGACTATAAAACGAATCGGCCTGTTAGAATTCTGCCAACTTATGTAAGATGTGGGGCCATATATATTAGTGGGCCATGCATTCTGTTTTTTTAAGTCATATTAATAGAATAATTTCAAGTAAAAAGTAATCAACAACAAAAAACAAAAAAAATGCGAGCCAATTTATTAAACAATAGAAAATGTTTTTAATGAATTTAACAGATTTACTAATTGCTTGAAGTAGTCGTACCAGTGTTAACTCTTGATAATGTGTGATAATTGGGTGGAAGAAATAAGATTATAACTGGCCTCTTCCTTAAAGGAAAAAGAAAACTATTATTGCTCCTTATTGATCTTAAGTCTTAATCACACTACTTCAAAAAAACTTTGGGTTTTAAAAAAATGAAAATGAAAAAAACAATTAAAAATACCAAACAATGTGAAACACCTTTCTGACCAAACATTTTCAATTCTTTTGTTAGCAGGTGATTCCCTTAACTTAAAAGAAAGAACAATGAAAGAAATAATAATTACACCAAAAATGTTACAATTTATGCTCCATGGTCGGTTTAGCTCAGTTGGTAGAGCATCAGCCTAGGAATCACAAGGTTCCTGGCTTGATACCAGCCCTCGCCAACTCAGCATATGAGTAGTATAAGGATCTGTGTGGTAAAGTAAGATGAGCAAGACATCCTGGATACACACATAGACACACATTATATATATATATATAATATATATATATATATATATATATATATATGTATGGAAATACGATGAGGAAATTAATCCGACAATATGAGAAGAAAAATATTTTTTGTTTGTTCTATTTTTAAAATATTTTCTTCTCATATATATATATATATACATGAATTATTACAAAAGTAATTTTTCACATTTTTGTATTATTAGGTTTTTTACAAAAAAAATACCGACTGATACCGACTTTAGGCCACCTCGACTTATTATTATTATAATATATATATATATATATTATATATATATATAGGTGTGTATGTGTGTGTGTGTGAAGAAACAGTTTGGAAAAAATTGATTGTTTGTATTGATTTATTCAACTTTTTTATATGAATTTTTTTCGCACACACACACACACACCACACACACACATATATATTTATGAATAAAAAGGCCTTAAATACCAGGGGTAATATAAAAATTAAACATTGAGCTCTCAAATGGAACCTGAATGCTACAACAAACTACTGTTAGAGAATAGGACCAGCCTAGAATCACCTTTGTACCAAGAAACATGGTACCCCAACAAAGAATATAATATATATATATATATATATATATATATATATATATATATATATATAATTTTTTTTTTTAAATGTGCTCACAAAAACTAAAATTGCAACATCCTGAAAAGCATTTTCTTCATTTTTAAGTAGTATTTTTTGTGTTCATCTTAATTTGGTTGCTTTCTTTTAATTCCAACCCACTCAGATTGTTATCACAACAACAAGGAACTGTTATTATTAATTGGTTTGGTTTGGTTTCTTTGCTTAATGGCATATCAACCTTTTTGGGTTATTTATGATGTTTCATTTGTATAAAGAGGCCATAGAGAAACAGAAGTTTTACTTCTTTTGTGACAATGGGAGGAAATTTTAGTATTTTCCAGTGACATGGTGGGACAGCAGTAAAACCTTTTGTCCCACATCTCGCACACCTGTCAAACTCCTTTCTCTCTCTGACCCACTGACTGATATTTTTGCTTATAAAAGCAACTAAACCCTCACAGTACTGCTATACATCTGATGATGATATAGCTCAGGGGCCACCAAACTACAGTCCATGGTTGGATATGGCCGGTGAAGTCATTTTATCAAGCCAGCTGATGGTACTTGAATTTGTTTGTTAAAACGTACTGAACATGAAACATTCTAATACCATTTAAATCTATCTATACATATATAAAGGGCAGTTATGTGAATCTGTATGTCTGGAGGAAACTTTGAAAATAAAACAATTAACGACGAAGTAATTATATATACACATTAAATATCACCAGGGTTTGGTCTTTGAGCAAAAATAATAGATTTGATTTATGTTCATGAAGATAATTAAAAAATAAAATTTAAATGATAACAGCATGGATTTTTTTTCATTTAATATTTTAGATAGTAGACATTAACATTTCTTTTCAGAGTAGCTGGATCAATGCAAGGTCTATTTTTTTTTTTTTTTTTTTTTTTTTTTTACATGGGGATTTAAATGTGTTATCCCACAAGGATTCAACTCATGATTCAGTAATAATGGATCTGTGGACTAACTTTTAAAAAAAACCTCAACCCAGGCGACGCCGGGTAGCCACTGCTAGTTTAAATATCATGTTAAGTTTACTCTATGTTAAGCTTACTACAATTGATTGATAAACATTTGAAAAAATAAGATCTCTTAAGTACATGTGCAGTTTGAATTTCAATAGATAAATTATCTAACTGTCAAATAAGAATTATTGGTACCATTATAGTATGTGGCCTACCTTTTGAATGTGGCCTATGAAATCATGTCTCTCTTATAGTATATGGCCTACCATAAAAAGTATATTATAAGGTTATAACAATAACTGCTAACCCTAATCCTATTTCAATATTTTAGAATTAAATACATCTCTAATTCATGTAAATTATGGATAAATTCTTTTTTAATTATTAATTACTATATATAGTTTATGATTGAATTGCATTTCTTGAAATTGAATATATGTGAAAAATAATTAGTTTCAATAAATTAATTGCCTGCTACTTCCGGTTTAGCTCAGTCGGTAGAGTGTTCGGCTAGAAACCACAAGGTTCCTAGTTCGATATCGGCCCCCGCCAACTCAGCGTATGAGTAGGATAGGAATCTGTGCAGTAAAGTAAGAAGCTGGTGGTAGGTGTGGCGCTCCACCTCAGATGCTAAAATAATCTCCTTGGTCTAGCGCTATTGAAAAGGGGATAGACTCCCTCGTTGTCTGGCTGATACCAACATTAGCCCGCCCCGACGACTTTACTTACTTACTACTTATATCTATAAATATGCTCTTACTGAGGTAGGACACATTGATTGGATGTAGCAATTCCAAACCAAACATTGACGATATCTTGAAAGGCAAACTTCAGTTTCACAAATCTCACTAAACCTTTCTGATAATGTGTTATTTGATTATGTTTTGAAAATAAATATGTTGGTTAAATTTGATTTTGTGCATCTTACGCCACTCATCCATGAATATAACATGGAAAGATAAATTTTGTTTTACATCTTTTTCTCAGAGCTTTCATTCTGGCTAGCAAGTATTGAACACAATAATAATGTGGCCCATGCTCGTTATTTTTTCATTTATCCAGCCTACCATGAAAAAAGTTTGGGGATCCCTGGTATAGCTCATTGTTGATGAAACTGAATCATGGGTAGTAATCAGTATTGTGAGCATTTTAGTATTTTAGATTTTTAACTGGCTTGCCCAAAACATTCTTATTAATTATATATATTATATATATATATTATATATATAATATATATATATATGTATGGGTAATTCCATGTCAAATCATCCAGGCCATGTCATCCACCCTTTTCAATTTTTCTGAAAAATAGATTACAAAAAGTTGCCATATTTCAAATTTGGAGAGATAAAAATCAACATAACTCTGCCAGTTCTTGGAATTGGAAGCTCAAATTTTGGGGAATGTCTAACTTTAACACAGTCCACACTGGTACAAAATTTCAGAAAAATTGAAGGGGTTAGGTGACGATTTTACTTTTTTCTGGATGATTTGACATGGAATTGCCCTATAAAGGTCCACAAAATGAATTTTGTTTTTTAAAAACTTTTTTAAAAAAAACAAAATTCATTTTTTAGACCTTCTTTTTTTTTAAATATTTAGTTTTCTCTTATTGGACCCATAACAACACTTATATACATACAGAGATGCTGATGCATAAAAATCTAAAAGGATGCAGTAAAATCATATCCATGCATCCCTGTGTTTTTCTTTTTTCTTCCCTCACCATTTAAAGCTAACTGTAAATATGTTTCAATAGTTTCTTAGAAACGAATTACACAGGATAGGTTACAAGGTAGAAGTTATATGGCTTTATTTATTTCCCTAGATCATAAATAAAAACCCTAAAATTTATTAAGAAACTTTAGTTGGGACCCATAAATTTTCCCAAGACTCATTCAAAGCAAACATGTGTACCCCAGGATGCACTGAATCAAAAAGCTATCACTATCACTGTATGTAGGACAGTAAAATTAATTCTTATTGAGCCACCTACAAAAAAATGACTAAAAGTTAAAATAAATTCCTAAAGATTTTATAAATAAGATTTCATCATCATCATCAACATGTCACACTATTAGCACAGATATCCATGACAATCTCTCTCCGTTTGTCCCTTTCACTCATTGTTCTCAGGAGGTCCTCTATGCAGTATCCAGTATCCACACAGAACTGGTCAATGTACGTCTTTGCCGGCCGGCCCACACTGACATTCCCTATGCTGGCTTCTATAGGAGGATGTCACTTATGAGTTCATCCTTGGTTTTCCAGCAGTGTCCTGTGTGTCTTGTTCGTCTTACTTGGATGGTTTAGGTGATATGGGGCAGGTGGCCATACAGCTGTTTTCTTGTGTGGTGTTGTTTCCACATTTTGTTTAGGATTGCACACAGCATTCTTGTGCAACTTCCATCTTGTCTGTGAGTTTAGATTTCCATATGACAGATAATTTATTTATAGCAGACCATGCCTTTCCTATGCGTGCATTAACATCGTTTTCTGTGGATGAGATATTACTGCCTAAGTACTTCTCTCAATGGCAAACTCCTAAACTCGGTAGAAATAAGATTTACATATACAAAAAATAAATAGAATATATGAAAAAATAATAATAAAAACAAAAATAATAACAATAAAATAAATATAACAATAACAAAATATAAAATAAACAAAAAAGCATTAAAATAAATCAACCCAATAAAGGAACAATAAAGTAGCAAATCAAACAAAGTAAAATTGGATATTGTGAAATTGATATAGTAAATTAGAACACTCTCCCTTAAATCCTACTCAAAGAAAACCAACATTCACTGCATGCACCACAAACTAAACTAGAATCAACTAGACTAAATTGGTTAATCCCTCTCATAATACCCCATACTGTTAAGTTTATGACCGCCATCCTTGGCCAGTTGAAAAGGACTTAAAGTAAGTAAGTCCTGAGCTATGGAATCCTTTGGTAAGTGAATAAATCCTGAGTTATGGAATCCCACGTAGTGTCAAAGGTCCAGTGATATAATCCTATGTTCCGTTGTCCATGAAGGTTCAAGTAGTTATGAGTAGGTATGACCAGAAAAGCCGGTATAAACAACAATATCAGCAGCAGAGTAATGCCAGTGATTGGCCAAGAATATGGCCACATGATTATCGTCGAGTCTATAAATAAGAGTGGGCATTTAACACACGCCTTATATGAAAAAATATCAATACATACAACAGCAAAGAAAATTATTCACTTGGTTTGAAAATTGCATAGGTGATAAATTATTAGTTACCAATTGCTGTTGACTTTATGTCTTCACCACCCATATATATATATATATATATATATATATATATATATATGTGTGTGTGTGTGTGTGTGTGTGTTTAAGTGAGAAAAATGGAAATGAATCTGACAGATATGTTGTAAAGATAATTGGAAGAAAAATGTATATACTTTGGTATGGATGAAATTTATCATGGTTATAATTGTAACAATAATAAATTTCAGCCCAACCAAAGTATATTTTTCTTACAATTGTCTTATATATATATATATATATATATATATATAAGATCTCTACCAAGCTGAGTGTATACAGAGTCTGTGTACTCACTGCCCTTTTGTATGCCAGTGAGACCTGGGTTGTTTACAAACGACATCTCAGGACACTCGAGAGATTCCATCAGAATTGCCTTTGCAGGATTTTAGGGATAGAATGGTTGTCATTTACACCAGACACCACAATACTTGAAAGATGTCACCTGCCTAGTATTGAGAGTTTAATCCTTAGATCACGTCTTTGCTTGTCTGGTCATCTAGTTCGCATGAATGATTGCCGAATCCCAAAACAATTATTTTACAGGGAAATCTCAACTGGCAAACGTCGTCAGTGCAAACTCAAATTGAGGTTTAAGGACTGCCTCAAGGACAGTCTAAAGAACACTGCTATTGCTGTGGAGGACTGGGAGAAGCTTTATAATAAAACTTGGCTGGAGATACACGATCTACCTGTCTATGGAAGAATTTGAATCCCACCGAATTAAACACCAAAAATTGAAGCAGGCTATTAGAAAGGGTAATTTTCAACCCAGCAACATTCAAAGTGGAGAAGTTCCAACATGTAGTTTATGTGGAAGAGTATGTTTCTCCAGGGCTGTCCTGGTGAGTCATCTGAGAAAACATAAGGATACAGTATCAAATGCTAATGGCACCCGACTATGATAATAATAAAAAATAAAAAAACAGGAAATGATCTTGGTCTTACTCGAACACGAGTTAACAGCCATTATATATATAATATATATACAGTTAAATTTAATTCTTCATTCAAAATTCAAGTCTTAGGTATGTATATATATATACATATACACACCAAATGCGAACCCGAACACAAAAAGTAAACAGACACATATACATAGACACACACATACACCCCCCCCAAAAAAGTATAATTTTAAGTAGAAAAACACAGAAATTCTCTAGAACAAAAAACAAATTTCAAACACACACACCTAACATATCAAATGAACATCTGATGAACTATACCTATTAAAAGAGTAATGAAAGCTCAGTTAATAAATTATTACCAAACCATGACCTACGTGCGACTAGCTCACAAAGATTGTGGAACGTTACATCATTTTTTCTCAATTTTTGCACGCAAATCACATGCAAGGATTGAAAAAAATAACGTAGCGATCAACCGTTAAAAAAAAGGGATTATAATAGAAAAGTTGCAGAAAAACACACAACCTATCAAATATCGGACATATTCTGCCAAAATAATAACTCAATGCCTGAAGAAGACAACAGATCAGAAACACATGTTGCGTATGTAAGATAAAAAGAATATTAAAAAATTTTCTGAGAACACAATACATTTTGCGGACCTTCTTCTTTTTATAAAATATTAAATTTTCTCCCGTTGGAACCAGAACAACATTTATATATATATATATATATATATATATATATATATATGCAAAGAGTTTAGATTGAATTCATTAAAATTTTGTAAAGAAATGTATCTAAAATAACCCAAGGGTTGACATGCCATAAAACCCAACCAACCAACCATTAAATCTAATCTAATCAGATTATTTTTATTATCAATTCTTTTTACTGGTTATGGTCATAAACTATGCATTAGCAACAATAACATGTCAATGAAATCTCTACATACATATATTTAATTGATTTCAATATGATTTTTTAAAATCTATTTAAAATCAGTTTCCAGAAATTTGGTTGTAAATTTTTCAGAGTGTAAGTAGATAATATCTAGCATACTTAAAATACAATTGTCTAAATATGAATGTAAAAAATCTATAATATCAGATTACAGATAGTTTGGTGCAAATAATATCTGAAAATTTTATATTTACTAGCAATAGAAAACACCCTCCGGGCGCCATAAAAATTAATTTTTGAAAGACATTACCTGAGAGGGTGGGAGTTAAAAATTCAATGTCAGAGAGTTTGTATCATAAGTAAAACAAATCCTCATATTTATTAAAGGGTTAAAAAATAAATAAAACAATTTGAAATGAAAACTGAGCACCGTCCCTCTCAAATAAAATGTTGCATGCATGTAATAATCAAACAGTTATTTTGAATATTTTCCATATCAATTTTCCACAATTTGGGTGTATATAGCATAAGAATATTGTGACATGATCTGTGACGTAGAGCTATGACGTAGTTTTTGTTACAGACAGAAATACAGACAATCTCCATTATTAATAGATATTGCAACAAAGTTTTCTTGCAAATTTATGATTTTTAATTAAATGGGGATCGTTTAGCTCAGAAGTCATTTTTGTTTTCATAATTTCTTAAGTATGGTTGTTGTTTGTGTATGTGCCATCAGATCTATTTCACCCATTGATGGGATCCTAACAGGTACTAGCATTCTGGGTTAGAGTGGACCTGGAAGTAATGGCAATAATTACATGTTTTAGAATATAACAAATGAATAAAATAAACAAATAACAAAACTTATTTACTGACTGTGGAGAAAAGTTTTGTCTTATTCAGACATTTTTTTCTTTGCATTTCTTTATTTGAATAAAGAGGGAAAAAAGCAAAATCATTACCACTTTGTAATTAATGTAATGATCAAAAGTAAATAAAGGACATTGAAAAAATAAATAAAAATGTTCTACTAAAAAAAGATAGAAAAAACAGAAGAAAAAAAAACAGAAAAAAAAAGAACAGAAAAGAAAGAAAAAAAAAACAGAAAGAAAAAAAAAAAAAAAACAGAAAGAAAAAACAGAATGAAATAAAAACAGAAGAAAAAAAAAACAGAAAAAAAAAACAAAAAGAAAGAAAAAAAACAGAAAGAAAAAAAAAAAAAAAAACAGAACGAAAAAACAGAATGAAATAAAAAACAGAATGAAATAAAAACAGAAAGAAAAAAAACAGAAAGAAAGAAAAAAAACAGAAAAAAAACTGCAATTTGATACCCGTTTTATATTATAAGTCTGACTGTTCGTTGTTTTGTTTTACGGCATATCAATGCTTTTTGGGTCATTTAATCCTGAATAAAGTCATTTTAATATATGGAGCTTACAGTAGCTTCTGTTATTAAATGGTCACCATCTAAGTATCATAATTATAAACAGGCGCATTGCTGTTTAACTCTGGTGATCTTGCTGGAAATGGCACTTTCAACAGGACTTGACCGTAAGCCAAGAAAAGAAGAAATGTTCTACTTAAACAGAGACAAGAAAACAAAAGAAAACAGAAAAGAAAAACACCAGAAAAAAACAAAAAAAAAAACAGTTGCAATTTGATACCTGTTTTATATTGACGTTCACTGCCAGCCAAGTCAACCAGATTTAGTTTTCCTGCTCGAATGTGTTCATCACTTGAGTCATCTGTTGTGATCATCTCAAGTTGTATAGTGAAAATAGAGTGACTTCGGGATGAATCCTTGTTCATAAGGGTAGCCCCTGTTGTTCGGTTATTCCAACCCTTTTCCATGATCTTTGCACATTCAGAAACACTTTGAACAGTGTGATAAGATAAGCCTAAAAAAATTAAAAAATGAAAGAAAACTTCAAATTAATTGAAATGACAATACTTTAAAGACAATAAGTAAATAACAAGATATCATGGCAATTCACAAAATTTCAGCAAATCTTATTATAATAGAGAATGTGTGGTGTGTTTGTCTGTCTGTAACTGAAATTATATTACTACTCAAGTCACAGTTCCCTTAATTATTTACGTCACATTCTCCATGATTTCATTTTTATTTAAACCTCAATTATCAATAAAATCTTAGAGAATCTGTGTTATGCCTCAAACATACATGGTTCAAAGTTAATGGACCTGAAAAAAAAATGTAAAAGTTTTTAAATAAAATAACAGGTGCATTATATCTTCTATTCATTAATATATCAACACTGAAAATTTCATTAAATTCGGTTAATTCCCTGATTTTTGGGGTTTAAAAATTTTTTTTTTCTTTCAGCGGGGTGATATACGATGGTGGAATTTAGGTCCGTTAAGTTCAATTTAACCAAATTTAAAGTATTTTTTGTTTTTTAATTTGTTTAACTAGAAATATAAAGTTGCTTAACATTGAGAAATTAACATTTGAAAAATAAAAAATAAAAAATAATAATAATAATAAAAAAATCAATGAAAAATATTATAGTGAAATTGAAATGGACAAGAAAACAAGACACCCCCCCCCTCAAAACAATTTTTAAAAATAACAACAAGAAAACTTTTAAAAAAACAAAGGAATAATTACAGTGTTTCTTTGAGTTGCATGTATTTTAAGAGTCCTCATTATTATTATTATGATGATTCAAAAATATTTCCTTTTGATATTTATATGTAGAAAAAGCCTAGTCGAAAATCTAAATGGAATAAGGATACAGGTACTGGGGTGCTGAATGAGGGTGAGGTTTTAGGTACTGGGGTGCTGAATGAGGGTGAGGTTTTAGCAACTGGCTGGGTGGAGGGGAGGGGCTAGATGTGATGATGAGGCTTTAATGGTTATTTTCATAAAGCACAAGTCAAAGAGCAATTAGTTTTGATTCTGTCTCTGATTAATTCCGTTTGAAAAATGATTGACCAGTATTTCAAAAATTTCATTTTCTTCAAATTTTGGGGGCGTTCTTGCTCTTAAGGTCTTTTATGGTTCTGAATAAAAAAAAAAAACTATAAAAAAACAGAAATGAAAGAAAAACTGAGGAAAATTATCATTTTTAAAAACAAATCTTTAATCTTTATAATCTTCATTGTTTTGTTTTCGTTAATGAAAGATGACAGATTTATCTAGAACACTAATGTTCTCTTCCTTTTCTTATTTCCGAAAAAAATCCATTTTTATTATGTGCTTTTTTTTTTTGTTCCTACATTCCATTTTCTTTGATTGTCTTTGCCATCTCTTCTTTTCTTCATCTTCCGTTACTTTTTTTCGTTTTCTTCTTCTTCTTTTCTTTCATTTCTTCTTCTCTAACCTTTTCTTTGTTTTCTTCTTCTCTAACTTTTCTTTCGTTTTCTTCTTCTCTAACTTTTTCTTTCGTTTCTTCTTCTTTTTTTTCATTTTCTTCTTCTCTGCCTTTTCTTTCTCTCTTTTTTCTTTCATTTTCTTCTTCTCTGCCTTTTTCTTTCATTTTCTTCTTCTCGATTCTTTTTCTTTCATTTTCTTTCATTTTCTTCTTCTCGATTTTTTCTTTCATTTTCTTCTTCACGACTTTTTTACATCAAATATGTGCTTTATCTTCATTCCCATCATCTTTCTTTTCTTTTTTAATTCCATCCTTCTTTTACACCATAATAACATTTTTCTTTGTTTCTTTTTTCTTACACACATTCTCTTTCTTTCATCCATACATTATTTCTTTCTTTCATCCATTCTTTCTTTTCTTTTGTCCATTCTTTTTTTTTTTTTGTCCATTCTTTTTTCTTTCTTTTTCTCCTCCACTTTTTCTTTCTTTCATCCATTCTTCTTTTTTTGTCAATTCGTTCTTTTTCTTTCTTTTCTCTAAATCTTTTCCTTCATCATTTTTAACTCTTTCCCTTTCGTTCTTTCCCTTTCCCTCTTTTTGTTTTTTTCTCTCTATCTTTATGATTCCATCCTCAGAGATTATTATAGTTTTCCATTTCGATTTTACCCTCACATTTAATAACTGACAGTTTTTTACAAATATTCATATTCTGATTACTGATTACCTCATTCACTTCCTACCAACACTTTTCAAACTTGAATTTAAACACTATCTGCAGTTTGCAATTAAAAGCAATAAACTTTACAAGATTAAAGATTCTCTCATTTCTTTTGACATTATTTTTCTCTTTGGCAAAAATGATAAGCTTCATTTTTCTTTTAGTGCTTTTTTTTTTTTACTCCATAAAGTTTGGATTAATTTTTTTCTTTATATTTTATTTTTAAAAATATTTGTGTAAACAACAAAGTTATTTGACTGATTTTTAAAACAAATGAATAACTAAAATCTAACTCCTTGTGTCAGAAAACTTCTAACAGAATAAGTCTTTAAAATCTTTAAAAATTATTCTTGTCAGGGTCATTGTGTGTGTGTCGGGTGGAGGGGTATGGGGGGATTTAAAATAAAAATTAATCTTTAGGAAAAACTTCAGAGATGGAAGATATTTCAAAAAACATTTTTTCTTTCATGTTATCTTAACAAATGTTCAAAATAATTCAAGTTTTTGTCAAATCAACAAAAATTATTCATTTAAATTTTTTTGTTTTTTGATTGTTCAACATGAGTGTTTAAAAAAATTCTTTTAAAAACACTCAGTCTTTACATCAAACAGATACTTTATATGGGTTGATCTGAAGGAGGTAATCTAACGATATGTCCACATATACTATCATTTAAATAAAAAAAATAAAAAATAGGATCTGAGAGATTTTGAACTTAGATTTATCAAGCAGCATTACTGGTCACTTGCCAAATGAATAGGACCAAGTAAACTCTCTATTAGAATCCTTCTATCAATAATTAAGTTTGTTTTTTTTTAATTAAATAAAAAAATTGAAATTAAGAAAAAAAAGTGACTGTTACCTCAAGGCTGCCTGTTCAATCCTAGTCAAGGGTGAAATTAGTGAAATAGATCACTAATTAGGACTGAGCCTATTCTAGTAGTGACTGCTCCAAACGGAGTTTAACAGGTTTGAATTCAGAGTTTTCCTTCTCCTAGACTGGTTGCCTAACCAAGGTTAAAGAGCCCAGTCTGTCCTACAATTTACCCATAGCTAGAGGGAGAGTAGTTGGATTCATACCTTTACCAAGGATATTAGCACTATGTGAACTGTAACTTCGTGCAGGATTTTAACTACAGTCGATTAATCCATTTCCTACGACTCTAACCATTAGACCACGCGCCTCCCTCTCCATGTGAAAGTAACAGAATGATAATTAACATAGTTTAACACTTGTACCCAAGTCATGGTTAGTGGAATTAGATCAGTATACCTCTGTGAATTGAATAAAGGGTTGGGTTCAAAGTTCCATGAAGGCTCCCAATTATTACAAGAAGGTTCCCAATTACAAGAAGGTTCCTGAGTTCAACAAGAAATACCTGAAGAAAGCCGAAGGGCACATTAGCCGAAACATTGTACATATAACAATATAGACGAGGACAATAGTCCAAATATTACAAAGAAAAAAAAAGGTGTGTACAATGAAGATAACGAAAAAGAAAAGAAATAAAACAAGCAGCAAAAATGGTGGACACTATTAGAAAGCAATTAAAAATAAATAAATGAATGAATGAATGAATGAATATATATATATATATATATATATATAGTTATTTACTAAGCTTAGCTGTGGCACAAGGCCATAAGTATGGGGCGCCCAATGAGAATCGAACTCATTATCAATGGTTTGCAAATCTGCTTTGCAAACCATTACACTACGTGAGGTGCCCATATATATATATATATATATATATATGAGAAGTAAACAAACAGACGAGGTTTGTGATATGGCTATTTTCAGCCAACAATTAAGCACATATTCTCCCATATATATATATATATATATATATATATATATATATATAAACACAAGCTAGGATGTGACACAAGATCAATTTACAAGGGTATTAGTGCAAAGTGAAACACAAAAAGCTTCATGCAGGATTTGAACTTGGGTCATCAATTCCATTTCCTATGATGATAAACTACTTTGACTCTTACTTAAGCTAGATGGTCGGTCGGAGAAGACGCCTCCAATCAATTCATTATGTTCAATTGAAACATATTAGCATTATCACTTCTGCATGCTCACCCCCTCCCTCTCTCTCTTTCCACCTACTCTTTCTTTTTTTCTTATATTCTTTCTGTGTAGCATGTGCTTTTTCTTCCCTTTCTTTATGATAAAAATGGAATGGTCCATTATTTAGCTGAGGTGACAAGAATTCAGTGGATAAGCAACATTAGATAATCAGGATTTACATTTTTGCATTTCATCTTGGATGATTTTGACAGTCTCATTTTTAACCAGAGCATGTTGCAAGGTGATAACGATCATACAATTAAGGAACCTGATTGTTAATATGTAGATACCCTTGAAATTTTTTTGTAGGCTGGTGTTGTTAAATAACACGGAACATTTCTTCTTCATGATCTTGATTTGTATCTTTTCCAGTCTTCTTGCTATCTTTCTAAGGTCAGGATTCAGTTGATATAGGATTTTACCCATACTATCAACCCTAGCGCTTTCGGCTGTTTCCTCAGTCGTCATCAGGGAGGTATATGTTTTAGTGTTAGTTCTTTTTTTCTTTTTCTCATTCTTTTATCAATTTTGTTTTTAAATTAGGAGAGTCTATAATTTTTAGAGGGTTGCTGTGATTAGTGAATTAGTTATTAAAGATGTTTAGTATATTATGACCTATATTGAATGCTATTTTATTAATGTTAGGTTTTTTAATTTTTATCCATTCGAAATACCTGGAAATTTATGCACACACAAATACATTGTGTTCATGTGTGGTTGTTTGCTGATTATGTTAACTGGGGCAATAATAAACAAGCTTATATATGATAAGAGGTTTCTGTTATCGGTCTAAATATGAAATTTAGGGGTTTTCAAGAAGAATGAAAAAAGAAGAGGAATCAGAAAGAGTGAAAGCAAGAAAAAAAAACAGATCTAGAAAGAATTGTTCTATATTGAAGAATTTCAGATTTCCTTGAGGAAAACATTTTTTTTATTTTCTTTAGACATCCCTGATTCAAAACCCTGATCATTATTCACACTCGCTCGGCCAAAAGGCTTGTCTATGATAATAAATGATAATAATTCAGTATATGCAACATCACAATTACTGAATGTGTTTTTTTTTTTTTAATACATTTCTCAATATCTCTAACCAGTTGCACCTAGAGCAATATTCAGTTATGGAATTATATTCAGGATACCTCAAATATGCACAAAGTATAAAAACATGACAAAAGAACTAACATTTGATTAATGAATTCAAGGAAGATTTTCTTTTCCCCAAGGATATTCTTTATTGAATTATCACACTTTGCAATATGTTCAATCTTATTTTAATTCTATTTTCAATTACCCTTCTGTGTCAGGCTCCTTTGCACAATTAGACCTTCAAATACAATTATTCTGCCTTGATTAATGTGTCTTTCTCTGGTTTTTTAAAGATTCATATTACAAGTTCTAAGTAAGAAATATTTTGGGAGAAGAATACCTGGTTTAAGCATTGATACTAAGACGTACATTTTTCCTCACTCTAGAACTTTTTCAACCTTTTTGTTTTGTACAAGCAGCATTCAGTAAACAGTTATACCTTAAAAAGATAATACCATAAGCAATAGATAGGTTTGAAAATTAATGTGTCTTTCTTTGGTTTTTTAAAGATTTATATTACAAGTTCTAAGTAAGAAATATTTTGGTTTGGTTGGTTTTACGGCATATCAATCTCAGTGGGTCATTTAATGCCGATAAAGTTTTGAAATAAATGAATTCTTAATGAATGCACAATTTTTTTAATAAATACATTTTTCTATTTAACCCATAGATAGGACCCTAACAGGTACTACCACTCAGGTTCAGAGTGGACCAGGGAGGAATGGTGATAAAAGGGTGGTCCACATTCCCCAAACCTCCAAAACTGGAACCTCACCATCAGATAGTTTAACGTCATTCCCAGGACATGTAGACCCTCAGCTTCCGCCTTCTAGTACCCATATGATAAAAAGGGTTGGGACTTGCCATAAGGGCAATAGGGCTGAGGCAATCATATAGGTGCTAGGGCTTGACATGACCAGCTGAATGATCAGAGAGGGCCTCTCCGACCGCCCATCTAGCCTAAGTAAGGGTCTAAGTGGAGTGTTGCAGGTCATGGACTGCTTATCCACCAAGACTCCATCCTTAAGCATCACGGGTCACCACTGACAGCCAACAAGTGGCCCCATTGGAGGAGTCTTACCCCTCTGCAGAGGTGCAGTCGGTGTATTCTAATGCCTCCAGCCGACAGGGCAGGAAATATTTTGGGAGCAGAATACCTGGTTTAAGCATTGCTACTAAGACCTACATTTTTCCTCACTCTTGAACATTTTGTTTTGGAGGAGTGGTGTTCACTAAATTATTATACCTTAAAAAGATAATACCATTAAACAGACTTGAAAAATGTTTTATAGTGAGTCAACTATATCATTAAAAATTTTTCATTTTGCCAACATAAGTTGGGAAATTTCAGACCACTCTGCCATACACAGGTGAAACTTATTAAGGGAAGTTTATGCTGACATTTTTAAAAAATGAAAAGCAGAGTAATTGGTGGGCCTGGTATGACTGTAGGAATTAATGAAAGCCTTTTTGTATGGTAAAAGTATAATAGGGCTAGATTGACCAAACAATTGGACCAAGTAACTAATAAGCACCCTAGCTGAGACCTAGATTCAAAAGGACACCGCGTGGACCTGGTATGACTGTAGAGATTAATGAAAGCCTTTTTGTATGGTAAAAGTATAATAGGGCTAGATTGACCAAACAACAGTGGATTTTTATAGAGATATGCCAGACAAGACAAAAAGCAGAATGGCATTCAAGCAGATATGCTAGATTTATATCTTTGTGCGAATTCTTGTGACGAGAGAACAACAAAGAAAGTAACTCTTGGACTCTAACAAAACATGTAGAGACACTGGAGAAACTTATTAAGTGAAGTTTGTGCTGATACTTATTTTAAAGATAAACATTGTTGGCCTGGTATGACTGTAGAGATTGATGAAAGCATTTTTGTATGGTAAAAGTATAATACGGCTAGATTGACCAAACAATTGGACCAAGTAACTAATAAGCACCCTAGCTGAGACCTAGATTCGAAAGGACACTGCCCTTTTTGTACGGTAAAAGTATAATAGGCGTAAGATTGACCAAACAATAGTAGTTTTTTTTCAAAAATTCAGAGAAATACTTCAAATGTCTTGACTAAATTATATTACCAAACTCGTGTACTCCAAGACGTAGTTTAATTGCCAAAAATGCTAACTTTACTCCATTTACATTTCTCACATGGTAAAACATTGTGGTCATCCACTTGTCTGATTTGATGGGAAAAGATAGTGATCTACCTTAGCAGAAGAAAATAAAGAAGAAGAAGATTATTGATCAGAAGGACTCAGATCACAATAATAATAGGACTTTATTTGTATAAAATGAGTTCGGAGGTGAATAGTGAACTTTGAAATATTCCACTATACAGGTAAAAAATATCAAGAAAATTTGGTACAGCTGTGGCGGAAATTTAGTAGGAAAAAAAGTTTAGAAGAAAATGTCTTTATGTAAAAAAAAGGAAATGGTACAATTTTACTCTAAAAAAGCATGATCTTACCTAAGAAAGTTATATAAATGGAGTAAAATTAGCATTTTTGGCAATCTTATAGTACACGAGTTTAGTAATATAATTTAGTCAACATTTGAAGTATTTTTCTGAATTTTTGAAATGAGGCTTGATAATTAGTATTATTTAGATTATTCAGACTATTGTCCTCATCTTTATTGTTATTTATGCTCCTGAGTCCAACAAGAAATACCTGAAGAAGGACGGAGAGCACACCGACCAAAACGTTGTACAGATAATAATAAAGATGAGGACAATATTCTGAATAATCCAAATAGTACTAATTATCAAGCCTCATCAAGAAATTCAGAGAAATAGTGTAGATAACAATAAAGATGAGGACAATATTCTGAATAATCCAAATAGTACTAATTATCAAGCTTTATATAAAAAATTCAGAGAAATACTCCAAATGTCTTGACTAAATTATATTACCAAACTCGTGTACTCCAAGACGTAGTTTAATTGCCAAAAATGCTAACTTTACCCCAGTTACATTTCTCACATGGTAAAACATTGTGTAGCCATCCACTTGTCTGATTTGGCTGTTTTGATGGGAAAAGATAGAGATCTACCTTAGCAGAAGAAAATAAAAAAGAAGAAGAAATAAAAATAAAAATATATAAAGCAAAAATAAAATGAGCAAATATCAGTTAATAATAAGTGAAAGATTAAAGACTCTTTGATTACGATATTTCCAAAATATAAAACAAAATAATAAGAGATAAACAGAAAAAAAACGGAATCAGAATTGTGTTACTTTTTCTTCAATTGAATTACCGTTTGTCAAGAGAGCTGTGGTCTTCCCCTAACCATTTCTCCAAATCCAAGAATTAATTCCTCAGTGGATTTGATTGGTCGGATAGAAAAGAGAATGATAGTTTTATTTTATTTCATGTGTTTATTTCAAGAAGGAACTTTCCCCAAATTATTTATTTTTCCCTGATTATCTTAGCTGTTGCTATGGGTGGCTGCATTTTCAGTTTAAAACTCGAGTACCTCAACTTCACTTTGCAAAGTAATACTGAAGATATTGTGACCTTTTAAGACCCGAGATGGATAATAGGTTACCTTATTTCATGAAATTTATTTCCCTAATGCTTTGGTATAAACATGCGAAAAACATTCTTGGGAATAAATTGTAATTTATCTACTTTTTTATTCTTCGTATGTCTGGAATCAAATCTCTTTGGTAAATGGAATCTCAGAATCATTAATTCTTTCACCTGGTCTCAAAGTGCCTCTCATCAAAGAATCTTCATCAAATTTGATTTTCGGTTTTTTTATTTATTTATTTATTCATGAATTTATCTATTTTCTTTGATTGGTGCAATTATTCTTGACTACTTTACAAGTGCCACTCTTTTAGAGAGAAGACCAAGTAAATTAAGAGAGAACATAAGCAAATCTCTTGAGACTATTATCATTATCATTTTTACTCTTTTTTTTTCTCCTCATCTCTTTTCTTTTTTTCTGTCGTTTTCCTTGTACATCTTCAATATATTTTTTTTTGTTTTTCATTTTATTTAATTCTATAATCATTTCCTTCATTCAGGAAAGAAGAAAAAAAGGTGATACCTTTTCTTTCTTTTTTGGGGTTTTTTTGTATATCGTCAATACATTTATTTGTTTTTCATTCTATTTAATTTTATAATCATTTCCTTCATTCAGGAAAGAAGAAGAAAAAAGGTGATACCTTTTCTTTCCTGTCATTTTCCTTTATTACCTTCAATACCTTTTATTTTTTTTCATTTCACCAATTTTATAATCATCACCTTTATTTCGTTCCTTACTTTTCTGCCTTTCTTTTTTCTTTCTTGTAATTTTCCTTCATTTCATTAATCTAATAATCCTAACTTCCATTTTCTTCCTTACTACCACCTTTATTCTTTCTTTCTTTCTTTCCTCCCCTCTCCTGTCTTTTTCTTCCCTACCATTTTCCTTCATTTCATTAATTTTATAATTATTACCATCATTCCCTTAATCACTATCACCTTCTCTTTCTTTCTTTTTCCCTCCATATCTTCAATACTTTTTCCTTTATTTCATCAATTTTATAAACATCACCTTTATTTTCTTCCTTCCTTTCTTTTTTCTTTCCTGTAATTTTCCTTCATTTCATTGATTTGATAATCCACACCTCCATTTCCTTCCTTATTATCACCTTTTTTCTTTCTTCTCCCACCTCTTTCCTGTCTTTTTCTTCCTTTCCTATCATTTTCCTTCATTTTATAATCTTTACCTTCATTGCTATCAACTTTTTTCTTTCCCCCGCTTCCCAGTCATTTTCCTTCAATACCTTTTTCTTCATTTCGTAAACTTTATAATCATTTTCTTCATTACAATCACCTTATTCTTTTCTTTTCTTTTTTGTCATTTTCCTTTTATACAAGATATGTCATAAAAGTATTGAGATTGAAGCTGTATTTACCAAGATAGGAATGAACAATAAATGGAACATTCATTTTTTTTTCAGAATACAAGGTGTGTCAAAAAAGTACAAAAAATCCCAATACTTTTTTGACACACCTTGTATATTCAATGCCTTTTCCTTCATTTTATCAATTTTATAATCCTCACCTTCACTTCCTTCATTATCATCACCTTTTCTTTCCTGTCTTTTTTCTTCATTTTGTTCATTACTATCACTTTTTCATTCATTACTTTTTTCCTTCTTTCCTGTCATTTTTCTTCCTTTGATTCCAGTCAATTTCCTTCATTTCATAATTATTACCATCATTCCCTTCATCACTTTCACCTTCTCTTTCTTTCTTTTTCCCCCCTTCTCCTGTTATTTTCCTTCTATATCTTCAATACTTTTTCCTTCATTTCATCAATTTTATAATCATCTTCATTTCCTTCCTTACTATCACTTTCTTTCTTCTCCCTTTCTTATGATTTTCCTTCTGTATTTTCAATACTTTTTTTTCATTTTATTAATTATATAATCCTCACCTTCATTCCCTGTTTAATTCCCTCCTTCATGATTCTTTTATTTCCTTTTTTTTTTTTCCACATACACTATCCTTTTCTTCTTCAAAATTCTTCCTTTTCCCGTGTTTTCAACTTCACTCTTTCATTAATTTTATAATTTCCTTCGTCATGATCACCTTTTCTTTCTTTTTCTCTCCCCCCCCTTCCACATTTCCTGTCATTTTCTTTCCAGGCATTTTTCCTTCATTTCCTCAATTTTACAATCCTCACTTTTCTTTCTCGTCATTTTTCCTTCATTTTATTAATTTTACAATCCTCACCTTCCTTACTTACTTTTCTTTTTTTCTTTTTCATCATTTCATTAATTTTACAATCTTTAACTTCATTTCCTTCCTTTTCTTCTTTTTCTTTTTTCTTCCTTCTGTCATTTTCCTTCATTTCATTAATTCATTAACTGTCACCTTCATTTCCTTCATTACTATCACTTTTTTCTTTCTTTCTTTCTTCCCACCTTTCCAGTAATTTTCCTTCATTTAATTGATTTTATAATCTTTATTTCCTTCCTTTTCTTTTTCGTCATTTTTTTTCATTTCATTAATTCAATAATCATCACCTTCATTTCCTTCCTTACTATCACCTTTTCTTTCTTTCTTCTCCCTTTTCCTGTAATTTTCCTTTTATATTTTCAATACTTTTTTTTTCTTTTTATTAATTTTATAATCCTCACCTTCACTTCCTTCATCACTGTTTACTTCCCTCCCTTATAATTCTTTTTTCTTTCTTTCCTTTTTTTTTCTGCATGCATCATCTTTCTTTTCTTCTTAAATTCTTTCTTCTCTGTCTTCAACTTTTTTTCTTTTCCTTTTATCTAAACATATCTATTTTCTTCCCCCATTTTCTTATCTTTATTTCATTTATTTTCCACTTCTCTTCTCTAATCTTCTTGTAATGTGTTTGTTTACATTAACACCATTATACCTTAATTTTTAGCTTAACTAAAGTTCCTATTTAAATCTAATTTTCAAGCCAAAAAAAAAAAAAAAAATCTTCAATAAATAAGCCATATTTTTGGAAGCAGGGGGTGAAGCAAAAAAAAAAAAGAAAAAGAGATAGAAAAAAAGTGCCAGTGCCAGTGCCACACACAATAAAGAAAGACGAACATTTATCATCTAAGATGAAGATTTTTACTAAATGAATCAGAAAAACTCAATGATGCAATTCATGAAGCAGACATCAGTCATGTGATTCACACACTTACCCAAAACTTCAGATCTCCAGAGGCGGATACAATTATTTCACAATGTTATTATAATGTGTGATCAATGAAGATGGGTTTTTTTTTCTTCTTTTTTTTTTCATTCTTCCTTCCTTTTATTCATTCATCTATTTTCTTTAACTTTATTCATTTATCTATTTCTTAAGTTTTTTTTTTTTTTTTAAAGAGAGCCAATTTTTTTTTTGTTTGTTTATTACCTTTATTCATTTATCTACTTTTATTTCAAACTTATTTTATTTTTTTATTTTTTAAGAGAACCAAATTTTTGTCTATTTTCTTTACTTTTATTCATTTGTCTATTTTTTAATTATTTTTTTTAAGAGAATCAAGTTTTTTGGTTTGTTTATTACATACTTTTATTTATTTTCAATTATTCTATTCATTCATCTATTTTCTTTACCTTTATCAATTTATCTACTTTTTTTTACTTTTACTTTATTCATTTATATTTTATTTAAAGAAAACCAAATTTTTTGTTTCTTTATTACATACTTTTATTTATTTTCAATTCTTTTATTTACCTCTTTATCAGCTGCGGTCTTTATTTTATTTCATTTATTTTTCTCAAATTTCAATCACTCAACTTAGATGAAATAATATGTTTTGATAACACCATCATTCTTATGTGGTTAGACTTGATGAGCTCTTCACAAAGCATACCACTGGGGTTTTTCCGAACGATCTTTGTGCAGGGAATCATGTGAACGGGTCAGAGCACCTTCACAGGATGAGACATGACCAAGTCAGATAAAAACACAGCAAGGGAGAATCATTTATCAGGAAGTGTTTTGTTTTTAAGAATAGAAATTATTCCCACTCAAATCAAAATTAGATTTGAAAAGAAGTTAAAACAAAATTAAGTAAATATACATGCAGGCATATATATAATATATATATATATATATATAAACACAAACGCTGAACAAAATGGACTTCAAAAGCACATCTTTGAAAAAAGATTTCTCAATACCATTTAAAAAATAAATTCTATACAAAATATGAAAATCAATTTTTACTTTGTAAAATATTACAACTTTATACAAGAATCTTTTTGCTGCAAATAAGACAACTGGTGGGCTATATATATATATATATATATATATATATATATACACACACACCACACACACACACACATAAGGTGTGTCAAAAAAGTATTGAGGTTTTCATACTTTTTGATACACCTTGTATTCTGAAAAAATTAATGTTCCATTCATTGTTCATTTCTATCCTTGTTAAATACAGCTTTTTGACACATTTGTATTCTGAAAAATTAATGAATGGAACGTTTTTTGGTTTTTTTTTCAGATTACAAGGTGTGTCAAAAAGTACAAAAAATCTCAATACTTATCAGGATCCTACCCTATACTTTATACATATATATATATAAAAGTAAAGTCGTCGGGTGGCTTAGTCAGTATCAGCCAATCAGCAAGGGAGTCTATCCCCTTTTCACTAGCGCTAGATGAAAGAGATTGTTTTTGCATCTGAGATAGAGCGCCACACATACCATCAGCTCCTTTCTTTACTGCACATATCCCTGTGCTACTCATACACTGAGTTAGTGAGGGCCAGTATCAAACCAGGAACCTTGTGACTCCGCGCCGAATGCTCTACCGACTGAGTTATATATATATATATATATATATATATATATATGGTGTATTTTGGCAGCAAGTTATTATTTAAGTAGTTTTTATTAAAGTCCTCCGAAATATTTTTTCTTTATAATTTTCAAGTTTTCTTTGGTTTTCATACATTGGCATCTAGATGGTAGAGAAAATGTGAGTATTTTAAACTACAAAAAAAAATTCCAAACAAATAAAACTTTCTTCAAACCAACAATTGCTACAATCAAAAATCCCCTGAGGATTTGACACTGAACAATGAAATGGTTGAAAGCGCTTTGCTAAAAAATATTGGACATTTTCTCTACCCTCTAGATCCCAATGTACAGAAAATAACATGAAGTCTTCTTGTCCAGAATAGCTCACTGAGAAAACTGACACATTGAAAATCATTACCATAGACATTTCCTCAGTGGGCTCTTCTGGACAGGAGCTATTTAGGTATTAATTAGAAACTAATGGAAGCCATGGATATCCCATGGTGGATAATTTAACTATTACATTTGATATGTTTACTTGAGAACTATTGCGAAATAGTTCAATATGTAAAAAGTATAATAATCTCTGGCAAAATTCTTTTTTTTCTCTTCTTTTTTCCCTTAATTTTTCTTACTTTCTTTTCTGCTTTTTATCAATTTCATTGAAACAGACGATAAGTGCTATCGCTTCCTATCTCTCACCTTTCTTTCCTTTTTCTATATATGCCTTTCTTTTCTCCTCTGACACCTAGCACATTCTTTTTCTTCCCTTTCTTTCATTAAAATTACGGTATAGTCCATTATTCATCTGAGGTGATGACAGGGTTGAAACACGTAGGTAAATACTAGCATATTGACATATAGATATAAACACTTCTAATAAAATTTTGAATGTATCATGGTATATATCACATGACTTCAACATATTTGCAAAAAGGATAACAGTACAGAAATGCATACTATCATTTTATTCATACATATCAACTGAAATGAGAAGGTACTATGTGTTTTGATATATATATATATATATATATATATATATATATATAATACACACACACACACACACACAGATGCTGATAGGTATGCGTCCTATGTCCCTGATGCACAAAAATAAAAAAAGAATGCAGTAAAATCATATCCATGCATCCCAGTGTTTTTCTTTTTTCTTCCCTCACCATTTCAAGCTAAGAGTAAATATATTTCAATAGTTTCTTAGAAACATATTACACAGCATAAGTTACAAGGTAGGAGTTAGACAGCTTTAGTTGGGACTCATAAATTTTCACGGGGACTCATTCAAAGCAAATATGTGCATCCCAGGATGCACTAAATCAAAACACTATCAGCATCACAGTATATATATATATATATATATATATATATATATATATATAAGATAATAAGCTGAAATATAATGAAAATGATGCACAGAGAAATGTCATGAAAATCTATTGTTGACAAAAAGAAGATTGTTTATTATATGCACGCACACAAAGGGACCCTAAATGAAGGAAGATATTTGGTTGAGTCAGTTTTTCCTGTGAGCAAATTTAGGGTGAGTACAATTCATTGTAAATGAGTCAAAAAAACAAGAAGATATAAAAAGAAAGACAATCATTAAATAAAATTGAGGAAATTAGGAGGAAAAAAAAAAGGAAACTGTATTTTTATATAATTAATATCATCTCCCAAAAATATTCAGTTCTTTAATTTTACCTCAAAAATATTTGGGATGTTTCAAGATTTTATATTTTCAATTCTTTAAATAAAAGAAATAAAAAGAAAATATAAAACTATTGTTGATAGAGGATAAAAATCTTATATTTCTATCAAGTATTTTATTCTCACATTTATTTATTTTCATTTGGGATAAGTTGCTATAAAATCTGCCTATTAATTTTATTTTTTAAATTATAAAGTAAAAAAAAGTAAGTCATTGGGGTGGCCTAAAGTCAGTATCAGCCAATCAGCGAGGGAGTCTATCTCCTTTTCAGTAGCATTAGACCAAGGAGATTATTTTAGCATCTGAGGTGGAGCCATACCTACCATCAGCTCCTTACTTTACCACACAGATACCTGTGCTACTCATACACTGAGTTGCCGAGGGCCGGTATCAAACTAGGAACCTTGTGGTTTCTAGCTGAATACTAATTCCAAAATCTATAACTTTTTAAATGTTCCTAATGTTGAGATGTCCTTTTGACATTGAACTGCATCTAATGGTGAAGTTCCAATTTTGGAGCTCTGGGTAGTGTAGAGTACCCCTATGTTGCCATTACTCCCAGGTCCACTCTGACCCAGAGTGATAGTACCTTTTAGGGTTCCATCTATGGGTTAAATAAGAAAAAATGAGTTTTTAAAAAATGTGTTAAAAAATTGAGTTTAAAAAAAGATTTGAATATCCATCAAGCATGAATAAAACAAATTGTCTTCAGCATAAAATAACTTAACATGGGTTGACATGCCATAAAATCCAACAAACCAAATGTTGAGAAAAAATAAATCTTATATTTGTATCAAGTGCTTTATTCTCCCTTTCATTTATTTTCATTTGGGATTGTAGAGTAGAATTGGACTGTTCCATTTAGTGATCAGAACTTCTACAGGAAGAACTAAACTATACAACTTACCACTTTTAATAGTACTAGCAACAGAAAACACCCTCCGGGTGTCATAAAAATTAATTTTTGAAAGACATTTCCTGAGAGGGTGGGAGTTAAAAATTCAATGTCAGAGGGTCTGTAGCATAAGTAAGTAAAATCATCAAATTTATTAAAGGAGTAAGAAAAAATATAACAATCTGAAATGAAAACTGAGCCCCGTCCCTCTCAAATTAAATGTTGCGTGCATGTAATAATCAAACAATTATTTTGAATATTTTCCACATCAATTTTACACAAAATCGTAGGTATTTATTTATTTGTAAACTTTTTAGTTAACTTCTTGTTACTGTAAAAAAAAAAAAAAAAAAAAAAAAGGACAAGAGTAAAAAATTATTTTTAAAATTGCTTACTCAAATTTTGGGTGTATATAGCATAAGATTATTGTGACGTAAGCTGTAATGTAGAGCTATGACGTAGTTTTTGTTACAGACAAAAATACAGACAATCTCCATTATTAATAGATATAAGAGCCTGGTGTTTTAGAGGTTGGGGAACTCATATTCATGCTGAATGCTGGAAAGCATCTTAGAGTAAATACTATTACGTTGTTGTTACATCTTATAGGGATAAGTGGTTATGAGAATTTTTTTTTAAAAAAACAAATTTTTTTCAACTTATATTTGTATATATATATGAGATGAGGCTTAATATGAATAATTTTGATATTTTGTCTGAAGAGGACTTATTTGAAGGCAATTAAAAAAAACACCAGAACAGCCTAAATGAGGCCTGAATATTGTTTTTATATACAATAAAGATGAGGAAAACAATCCAAAATATCAAAATTATTCAGCTTTTTTTTTTATTATGAAATTTCATAAATTTCAAAATTATTTAAAGATCTTTTAAAAAGACCCATTTTTTTAAATTATAAAATTTCAAAATACTCCCCAGTTCTAATACTGACCAAGCACAATATTGCTCAACTTGTATAAACATGCAAAAAATAAAAATAAAAATAAGAACAAAAAAACAAAACAAAAAAACAAACTAATTCAAAATGGTGTTACCAATGGTGTGCAAGGGGCCATTAGTCTTAGTGAAAAATAATCATTCTTTCAATAATGCTGTTGTTCTGCCACGAGCAGATAACAAAGAATTAATCTTTTTTTTTTTCAAATTTAAATTAAATTGAAATGGCAGTAGCAGAGATAGTTGGAATTAAAATTTTAATGCAAAATAGTTAGTCCTGACTTTGAGAGACTGTTAGGAGATATCTTTTTGTTTGTCTGAATTTTTTAGATGGGCTTGATAATTTGGATTATTTGGATTTTTCGGACTAATGGCCCCCTCCTTATTGTTATATACACAACGTTTTGGCTGATGTGCCCTCTGGCATTCCTGAGTTTGACAAGAAACACCTAAAGAAGAATAGAAGTCACATAAACTGAAACGTTGTATATATAACAATAAAGATGAGGACCATAGTCTGAAAATCCAAATAATAACAAATCATTTTGAAGTAGCAAAAAATAAAATTAAACAAATAAGAATGGTAAGACAAAGATGAAGGGAACAAAAAAAACACATGTTGCAAATTGAAAAAAAAAAAAAATGTCTACAGGGTGTCCATAAAGTCCCGCTACAGGTTGAAAATGTATCAACAAAGATGGCAATGTTGAAATGCAATAATAAAAAAAATACAACAATATTAAATCTTTAATGGTTGAATTTTTATATGATTTTTTACAAAAAGATTTTATCATTTGTACAATGTAAGTCATTAAATGTTCAATTTTAAAACTGTTTCAAGACTTTGTGGACACCTTGTATAGACAAATTTGGTTTGGTTTGTTTGACGGCATATCAAACTTAGCGGGTCATCTAATGCTGACAATGTTTTGAATAAATTCATTCTAAATGGATACTCAATTTTTTTTTTATAAACACATTTTTCTATTTAGCCATAGATGGGACCCTAACAGGTACTACCACTCTGGGTTAGAGTGGACCTGAGAGTAATAGTGACAAAGTTAAATGAAATTTTTTTCATTTTTTTTTTTTTTTTCATTTTTAGCTAGTTTTTATATTTTGGCCATCTTTCAAGGTATGTGCTCTGTCTCTTTTCATTTTTTAAGAATATATTTATTTATTTATATTTTTAGCTAGTTTTTAGATATGTGCTCTCTCTCTCTCTCTCTCTTTTATTTTTGTTTCTCTTTTTAGCTATTTTAGATATGTGCCTCCTTCTCTCTCTCAGTATAAAAAGTTGGTTCATACAGTAAAAATTTGAGACCATTTGGTCAAGTTATTTGATTACAAAACACTGTGAATAAGCAAATGCATAAATCTGCTAATAAAACATTGTAAAATTCATCAATTTGTAAAATTAAAAAGTTTGTTGTTGTCTAAAATTATGACAAAAGAATTATCAATTTTCTGTGAATTATTCAAACTCATTTCCTCATTTTCTATTGTTTTTATCCAAATGTTTTGGCCAATGTGTCCGTCAGATAAAAGGTTTACATTTTAGATTTTCATTTGCAATAAAAGAAAATAAATCTAGTTGAACTACCGACACGTTTCACCAATTAACACACAAATAGAATCCAATAAAAATTTCAATTTTCTTCACTTATTTTTTTTCTGCCTAGTTTGTCTCGTTTTAAACTATTTTGTCTTTAGTGTAAAAAAAAAAAAAAAAAGAAAGACAGACAAGTAAAAGCATAATGACAATAATAATATCAAGATAAATTGTTGATTACTCATAATTATACCCATAAGCATTTCAATTTTAGTTGAATAACAGTTTTTATAGCAGAACTGTCAACTTTATGACAGTCTTGTTAATGGCATCCAGTCTAGGAGAAAGAAAACTCTGAATTCATACCCTTACAAGTGTGATTTTTATCTCCACTCTCAATGGCAAACTCCTAAACTAGGTGTTGCAGAGAGCCAAACTTGTTGTAGTAGTAGTTGTTAGAAGTTCAGAAACAACATATGCAAGTTGTATAGTCACAAGAGGGCTGTTTATTTCTTACTAGGCTTGTGGGTTCTTTTTCAGAGAGAAAGAAAGCGAGAGTGAGAGAGTAAGTTCAAATTATTCTATCATAAATCATGTTCAGTACTACTATGCAAAACATATCACTGGAACACGGGAAGCCCCGTCTGCCCTTCCAAAAAAAAATAACTGATTTTTCTCTTCTTCCGTTTCTCATCTCGGGGTGGGAGGTCAAAATTCAGAACTTCTGTTTTTATTTTAAAATCTAGTTCCAGGGTCATTTGTCGGTCAATTGCTGGTCCACCCCGTTGAGTGTTTACCCTTCCAAACTTTTGTTCTTATTTCTTTTCTTTCTCCAGAAATCCGATTACCATAAATTCCCAATAGACCATAATAATTATGCTACACTCAGTAGAACAATTCAAGTACCTAGGCCAGATTTTCAACTGGTGTGCCATGGTACACTAGTGTGCCACGGAAGGTTCCGTGGGTGTGCCATGAGTGTTGAGGACAGTTGATCATCCTCTTATATTTTTATTCTCTTACTTTAATATTTTTGTTTTAATTAAATATTTTTTTGTTTTAATTATGCTACACTTGTAGCACATTTTCACTATTCTTTTTCTTTTAAAATTCAAATGATAAAATAATTATATGTTTATATACTGATGGTGTACCTTGATCAATTTATTGCACAGCTCACTGTTCCGGGCGATGAAAAAGGTTGAAAAACTCTGACCTAGGCAGTAATATCTCATCCACAGAAAGTGATGTTAATGTACGCATAGGAAAGGCATGGTCTACTATAAATAGATTAGTCATATGGAAATCCGAACTCACAGAAAAGTTAAAGAGACAATTCTTCTAAGCTGTTGTCATGTCAGTGCTGCTGTACGACTGCACCACTTGGACCCTAACAAAGTGCTAGAGAATAAACTAGATGGGAGCTGCACAAGAAAATGTGGAAACAACACCATCAGAGTAAGATGAACTAGATACACAGGACACTGCTGGAGAAGCAAGGACAAACTCATAAATGACATCCTACTGTGGAAGCCAGCACATGGGCATGCCAGTGTGAGCCAGCCAGTAAAGATGTACATTGACCAGCTGTGTGTGGATACTGGATGTTGCGCAGAGGACCTCCCGAGAAAAATGAGTGATAGGGACGATTGGAGATATCTGCGCTAATAGCACGACATGATGATGATAATAAGTGTGGTAAGATAACTTGCATTGGTGGAGTGGCAAAATCCAGGAGCTAAAATCCTTAAAGCAGGTTCAATATTGGGTTAAAAATAAGTTACTATTTTTTTCTTATGATTTAAGATTATAAGAAGGCATGGCTAAACAGGCCAGGTAGAATTCAATGCTATTACTATGTAAATTTCAATTTTGAAATATCTTCACAAGTATACATCAAATCCTCCTAATCTTTTGCACAAAAGCTAGTTTTAGTGATAGGGAATGTGTATATATATTTACTTAGTTACTAACTATTTTATTTTCATAGTTTTAACAGGACATACATGCATACATACAACTGCCCTTTATATAAGTAAGTAAAGTTGCTGGGGCGGCCTAATGTCGGTATCAGCCAACAGCGAGGGAGTCTATCCCCTTTTCATTAGCGCTAGACCAAGGAGAGTATTTTAGCATCTGAGGTGGAGTGCCACATCTACCATCAGCTCCTCACTTTACCGCACAGATCCCTGTGCTACTCATTCGCTGAGTTGGTGAGAGCCGGTATCGATCCAAGATCCTTGTGATTCCTAGCCGAACATTCTACCAACTGAGCTAAACCGGCCCTATGTATAGATTATTCATTGTTCTTAATATTATTATCATTATTAACTTCTTCTTGCTCTCTATCACACAAACCATCCTCGTAAGACAAATCGGATACTGCTGGAGAAGCAAGGACAGAGTGACATTCTCCACAGCAGCGTGGGCCAACCAGCAAGTACCTACAACTTCAGCTCTGCACAGAATCTGGATGCTGCACAGAGGATCTCTGAGGACGATGACTGATAGGGATGGTTGGCGAGAGATTATCATGGATATCCATGCAGCAACATGACATCATGAATAACGGAGATTGTCTGTATTTCTGTCTGTAACAAATACTACGTCACAGCTTACGTCACAATATTCTTATGCTATATACACCCAGAATTTGAGTAAGCAATTTTAATAATTGTTTTTTACTCTCGTCCTTTTTTTTTTTTTTTTTTTTTTACAGTAACAAGAAGTTAACTAAAAAGTTTACAAATAAATAAATACCTACGATTTTGTGTAAATTTTAGGTGGAAAATATTCAAAATAATTGTTTGATTATTACATGCACGCAACATTTCATTTGAGAGTGACATGGCTCAGTTTTCATTTCAAATAGTTTTTTTTTTTTTTTTACTCCTTCAATAAATATGAGGATTTTGCTTACTTATGAGACATTGAATTTTTAACTCCTACCCCTCAAGCAATGTCTTTCAAAAATTAATTTTTACGACACCTGGAGGGTGTTTTCTGTTGGTAGTCATGATAATAATGATTATCAACTTTACTTTTACAGTCCAATATTGTGTTAAAAATTAGTTACTATTTTTTCTTATGATACTTTTAAAAAAAAAAAGAAAAGAAAACTGATGAAAATTTCTAAATAAATGCTTTAAACATAATTTCAATAATTATAATGACTAACTTGCTAACCATTACACCATGATGGGACTTATACTATTGTATTCCTAATGGCAAATACTCAGGAACTGCTATTTTTGGGGCACAAAATGCATTGAAATTGGGAGTTTTTGAATAAGCAAAAAAACAAAAGAAAAGGTTCCTGAATTTATTTATGAAACCATACATACGCCTATGAATCAAAAGGTTCAGTTCGACACCAGTCCTCACCAACTCAACGCATGAGTAGCACATTTTGGGTAACCTGTTCTGTGCAGTAAAGTGGTGAATTGAGGCGTAGCTGTGGTGCCTCCCACATAGCGAAAATGGGGACAGACTTCCTCGCTGTCCGGGACTGATACTGACGTCAGCGAGAAATCGATTATATTTATTAACAATTATTAAATAAAGATAACAACTGGACAAATATCTGAAATTCAAAAGGGAACTGAAAAAAAAAAAATATGAAACATGGTTGATCCCAACATTGTTTGAGTGTTAAGAACAGACCTGAAGAATTAAGGAAAACGATTGGAAGAACTTGAAATCCAAGAAAAAATTGAAACCATCCAGATGATGCCATTGTTAAAAACAGCTGGAACACTGAGAATGCTGGACTATCGAGGAGACTTGCTGTCACTCAATCACTACTGTTAACTAGTTGGAACGTACAAATGCTTGATAGCAGAATAATGATTGGCGCCATCTTAGGTGATTTTTGACATAGTGGTAGTTGTGTGATGATGTGATGATGATGATGATGATGATGATGATGATGATGGAGTGTCATGGGCACAAGACAGTTATGTTCTTTCTATAAAGCAATCTTGGTAAGATTTATTATTATTAATATATTATCATTAACTTTACTGTTACTATGGCTAATCATATTATTAATACTAAAATTATGACATTAAGAAGAGGTGGTGGTGGTGATGACATTAAAAAGAGATGATGATGATGACAGGGTATCATGGACACAAGACAGTTTTGTTCTTTCTCTAAAGCAATTTTTGTAAGATACTCTATATTATTATTATATTATTATTATTATTATTATTATTAATTCTTACTGTTACTACAACTAATCACATTATTAATACTAAGATGATGATAATATAATGATGATGATGTTGGAGTGTCATGTACACAAGACAGTTCTGTTCTTTCTCTAAAGGCAATTTTTGTAAGAGACTATTATTATTATTATTATTATTAGCAAAAGCATGTGCCCACTGGGCAGAAGTATTTAAGTTTTAATGTAATAAAATATATATTAAATTGGAAAGACAAATGAAATTAAATAAGAATGAATATAAAGATATTACACTTGATGTTATTTTAATTAATTTCTTTA
Organism: Doryteuthis pealeii; assembly: GCA_023376005.1. Taxonomy (NCBI): domain Eukaryota; kingdom Metazoa; phylum Mollusca; class Cephalopoda; order Myopsida; family Loliginidae; genus Doryteuthis; species Doryteuthis pealeii. The sequence continues at coordinate 75,628,590 of CM042163.1, read as the reverse complement.
TAAAACAAAAACACTATATACAGAATTGCTTTTAATAAGTTTGAAAATAACATGATAGTATTAGAACTTAGTAACAGAAAATTATCATTTATTAAACCTAGTCTTGTTAAAATGATTATGCAAATTATTCCCACCATATACTATGTAGATTTTTATTTCTTAGAGATGTATAACACGTTTCAGGATTTTAGATGCATGGACAGTTTTGTGGCAAATCTAACTCAGCTAAACTTTAACTCTTAACATCCTATACTGCCTCATTCTGCTCGGCCAGAAGTCACATTCGTTTTCCTAATCCAACCCAAAAATAGCCTTTGTTTCACTATAATATTAAACATATTAAGAAGTCTTTATTTCAAGGGAAATATCTCAGGTAACTTTAAATGAAAAGACCATTTTTAGCATTTTTGATAGATCCTCATAGGAATGGGACTCTAGACTTAAAAATTCTCAACAGGATGTTAAGAGTTAATAGAGACATCAGTAATAAATAAGATGCTAATTAAGATTAAATGATGACTATTTCATAATCACTGAGAATATAACTTCAATAACTAAGGAAATCATGACATCAGTGGTGACATAGCTTCGGTTACAGATAGACTGTTACATAATCTCCATTATACTAAGATTATTATTGTTATTATTATTATTATTATCATTATTAACTTCTTCTTGCCCTCTATCACACAAACCATCCAAGTAAGAGAAATCAGACACTGCTGGAGAAGGAAGGACAAAGTGACTTTTTCCACACCAGTGTGGGCTACCTAGCAAGTACCTACAACGATCAGCTCTGCACAGAATCTGGATGCTGCACAGAGGATCTCTGGGGACGATGACTGATAGGGATGGTTGGCGAGAGATTGTCATGGATATCCATGCTGCAGCATGACATCATGAAAATAATGATTATCTACTTTACTTTTACTATAGCAAACCATGTCACCTTTAAGCACCCCATCTGCGATCTCAATTCAGAAGGACGTTTTTCATTTACACCCTCAAAATCCGGTTGTTTGTTTAACAGATGATTTTGAGACGGTTTTTTTTAGGGGATAAGTGACACCAGATAATCAGCATTT
>CM042163.1:75617505-75622505 GCA_023376005.1 Doryteuthis pealeii | reverse complement strand
TTCGCATAGTGAAAATAGGGAGAAAAAGATTGGAGGTTGCTTTAACTAAGAAATTATTCAATGACATTGTGTGTATTGTGTGAATGTCACACTCAGTTTTTTTCTTCTGCTAAGCAGATATAAATACAAATATGTTTGTATGTATAGAAGGGTTTTTATATATATATATATATATATATATATATATATATATATATATATATAAAATATACCAAGCGTGTTGGTAAATCCTTGCGGTGAGAAAAAAAACAGCAAATAGTTTGATTGTAAAAATATACTACCAAACATCAACCGGGGAGAAAAATTTTTGAAAAAAAGAAAAGACCAAGATAGTCGTACCAACAAAAAATAATCTATTGCTACAGTATTTGGCCAAAAGAAAAAACAATTTATATGATATATATATGTATATAAGATATATATATATATTCATATAACCGCTATGAGAATAGCTAATAAGTAAAAAGTGCTCAATACCTAAGTAGAGCAAATAATAAATTATATATATATATATATATATATATATATATATATATATGCATGCATGTATGTATAAATAGATATCTACTTCATCATATATAAATAATAATCATAAATAATAAGAATTCACATATTTGTTGCATTTTCATCAAATCTCTCTCTTTCTTTTATATATATATATATATATATATATATATATATTATGATGGCTATCTGATGAGAATGCTCTTTTTTATGGAGTTACCAGCTGAAATAAATTTATAATAGCCAAATGACAGTTTTTATTTCTCATTGGAAGTGTGTATATATATATATATATATATATATATATATATATATAACATTTTAAGTTACTATGATGCTCAAGGGAGCATTTTTAAATCCTTGGCTGACACACAGGCAAAAGCTGAATTTTCATCTGAAATTTTCACAATATAATGTTTGATATATATTACTGATTTCCTGACTGAATCAAGTGCATTAACAAAGAAAAAATACAGATTGAGATATTTATATGTGTGGATATAATTGATTTTTGTATAGAAATTTTTGTATTTGTATATACTGACCCAGGTTTATATTGAGAATTTTGCCCATACTTATGTATGTAAAAATGTACAGATGCATGCACACACTCACACATATTCACACATATAAACACATACATACATACACATGCGCATACACACATAAAAAAAAAAATATATATATATATATACACACCCATATTTTTATATATACATAGATAAATGCATGTATATATATACATAAATTAATATATAGATACATTTAAATATATACACACAGATACATTGATATATAGATACATTTAAAAATATACACACATACATATACATTTAAAAAATATACACATACATATACACACATATATAATTTAAAAATATACACACATATCTATATATATATTTAAAAATATACACACATACCACATACCATATATATCTAAAAATATACACACATACCTATATATATATATCTAAAAATATACACATACCTATATATATATATAAAAATATACACACATACCTATATATATATATCTAAAAATATACACACATACTATATATATTATACTAAAAATATACACACATATATATATATATATCTAAAAATATACACACATACTATATATATCTAAAAATATACACACATACCTATATATATATCTAAAAATATACACACATATATATATATATATATAAAAATATACACACATACCTATATATATATCTAAAAATATACACACATACCTATATATATATCTAAAAATATACACACATACCTATATATATATATCTAAAAATATACACACATACCTACCATATATATATATATATATATAAAAAATATACACACATACCTACCTATATATATATATATATAAAAATATACACACATACCTACCTATATATATATATAAAAATATACACACATATACCTATATATATATATATAAAAATATACACACATACCTACCTATATATATATATATATATATATATATATATATATATACACACACACACATACATACCTATATATATGCATTAATACACACATATATTATGTACACATATGGCTGAAAAAACAACAATATCTCTGCAGTCAACAAAGCCTTTATCAGATGATGACCCTGGGGTCAGGCACGGTTTCAGTACTCAAGCCTCATTACCACTAACCCAGATCCCCCACCAGGATCGTACAATACCACCAGACTGGATAGTTTTCCATCACATTGTTGGAATGTCAGATCAAAATACAGCCTCTTCATATGAATCTTTTGTTGTACTCCAAACTTTCCAGCAGCATTAAGTCAATGACCTAAGATTTGAAATTTATGACTAAATGACAAGTCAATACACTGAACAAAAAAAAATATATATATATATATATATATATACATATATACAAGGTGTGTGGGTACTCAGGTGGTGTAATGGTTAGCAAGCTAGATTCACAAACCATTGTTAGTGAGTTCGATTCTCACTGGGTGCCCCATAATTTGGCCTAGTGCCACATCTAAGTTAAGCTTAGTAAATAAATATATACAAGGTGTGTCAAAAAATATCAAGATTTCTTGTATTTTTTGACACACCTTGTATTCTGAAAAAATTGATGTGCCATTCCTTGTTCATTTCTATCTTGGTAAATACCGCTTCAATCTCAATACTTTTATGACACACCTTGTGTATATATATATAATATATATATATATATATATACCCACATACAAATGCACATACACATTTATTTATACATATACGCACAACATGTATATACTCACACTCATGTGCCCACATACATACACATAAATACATACACATATATACAGACATGCACACTCATATATATACACTCAAATATATGTATATGCATACACACACATGTATATATATCCACATGCACTTATATACATACACATAGATACATGCATATATATATATATATATATATATATATATATATATATGGGAGAAATGTGAGTAGGTTAATCTGACAGTATGTGGAGAAAGGTAGACAAACACGGGATGTTAAACATCCAGTTTCCATAACATCCTGTGTTTGTCTACCTTTCTCCACATATATATATGAATACTAATGACTGTAAAACATTGTTATATCTAGGATCAAATGTGTGTGTGTGGTTCTTCTAAGTGTAATCTTAAACTAAGTTATAAGCACTGACAAACTTGTAAAAGAAACTAATAATAATAATGTTACATATCTCAACAATGAAATGGGGACTGTCACTAGAAACACACACATATATATACCAACACTTACACACACACACACACACACATATATATACCCACACACATATACCCACATACATACCCATACTTACACCCACACATATATACCCCCATACATATACACACACACACATATGTACCCACATACATATACACACACACATATGTACCCACATACATATACACACACACACACTTACACACATATACCCACATACTTACACACATACACACACATATACCCACATACTTACACACACACACCACACACACACATATACCCACATACTTACACACACACACATATACCCATATACTTACACACACACACATATACCCATATACTTACACACACACACACACACACCCATATACACCACACACACCACACACACACACACACACACCACACACACAACACACACCACACCACACACACATACCCACACATACTTACACACACACACACACACCACACATACACCACTTACACACACACACACATATACTTATATACATATATATACACACACACACACAATCATGTATACAATAATTGCAAAACATTATTATACCCTGGGTTAATTCTGACATAGACCAGCCTATATATATGAACATACCTGCATATAAAAGTCAGGACCACTGATTTTTTTAAAGAAAATGGAAACCATTTCTTTATATATTTCTTTATACCTATTTCATAAAATTTTAGTTTGGTTTTTGGGCTTGTGAGAGAGAGAGAGAGAGAGAGATAGTTCTGAAAAGTTCTCAGCCAGACTAAGAAGGGAATGGCCTGAGCTAAGAAATATACATGCTATTGCACATATTTATCCTACAGTTCAACATATTTAACACAATATATATATATATATATATATTATATATATATATATATATTAGCTCAGTACCATCCCAGGAATCGCAAGGTTTGTGGCTCAACTCAGCAAATGAGTGGCATAGATTAGATAATCTGATCTGTATGGTAAAGTGGAGAGCTGAGGGTACGTGTGGCGCTCTACCTGAGCAAAAAAAAACTCACTGATCTAGCACTGGGAAAAAAAGATAGACTCCCTCGCTGTCCGGCTGATACTGACAATAGGCCATTACATCAATTTCACTTTATATATATATATATATATATATATATATATATATATATAACACTATGAAGCTAGGAGGTCCAGAAGAAAGCAATGCCAACAACATCTTCAGGGACAGCTTTTACATGCGACATCTGTGGTCGAGAATGTTTTACTAACTTTAGAATTTACAGTCATGGGAAGCGCTGAAATTTCAGGGGCACAAAAACTATATCATAGTCTTCTGAGACTGAAATGCCAATATATATATATATATATATATATATATATATACACACACACAAACAGTAGTACCTTGACTTACAAATTTAATTTATTCTGCACATATTTCCTCATATATCAAATTAATTTTTCCCATTTAAATAAACTGAAATGCCATTAATCTAATCCAGCACCCCCCCCTCACCACCACCAAAAGAAAAAAAACCAAAAAAACTAATTTTTTGTTCCGTTTTTTAAATAAGAAAAATAGTACTGTATTGTATAAACACATAATGAAATAGAATGTAATGAATTATGTGCTGTAATTTGTTTTAATGTTTATTTTATCATAGATAATATTTTTCTTTGGTGTAAAATATTTGGAAACTGAAATGGTTTTAGTGAACTTATTAACATAAGCATATCTAAAGCTTGCACATAC
>CM042163.1:75597505-75610005 GCA_023376005.1 Doryteuthis pealeii | reverse complement strand
CAGTTCTAGTAACAACTCTTGCTGTTATTTTCAATACCTTCTTTTTTTACTAAAATAACATTTCTATTTTTTCATCATATTTTTTCACTAGTATCTTATTACTATTACAACTACTTTTACTGTTTTATTCACTTCAAAGTGATATTAGTAATAATACTAATATTTAGTACTCTATAATTGTTCTCATTAGTATTATCAGTATTAGTGATATTAAACATATCTTAATTACAATGTTTCTTCTATATTTCCAGTTAATTATAATTTACCATAACTATAATTACTTTATTATTTTATCAATATTCTATCATTTTACATTTTATACAATCAATATTATCATTACTGTTGCTGTTATCCATATAGCTTAAATCTTAATTTATTAATATTATTATAACCATTACTATAACTAATACTATTATTAGAACTATTATTATTTTATTATTATAACAAGCATTACTATTATCATGACTATTAGTGTTACCTGAATAATTTTCATTATTTTTATGTCACTTATTAACAGTGTCATTACATATGACTATTGTTATTTTTATTTTGACAAGAAAAAATAAAAGTCAATTTTGTACTTGGGCCATGCAGTAGAACTAACTAAAGATTTAAATTTGATTCAACCAACGTGCAAGATATTTGATCATTCTGTGGGTGCCTTGGCAGCCATATTGAAAATTTAAAATTTTAATTTATTTAAAAAAAAAAAAATTTTTTTTAAATATCGAAAACAAAAAAAAGTTTAAAAGAAAAGAAAAAAAAGAAAGAAAAAGAGGAAGGGAGAGCTGAAGTTGAAGGAAGCAGCAGGAATGTTTCAGACTAGTTTTGAGCTGCACTGGGGGGGAGAGGGGTGTGTGTTGGGGAAGGTGGGGACTGATGTAATGGTGTGGTGTAAAGTCCAAGTATTCCAAAAAGACTCACTCTCCTTTTTTTTCCTCTCCCCTTTCCTTTTCTTTTCTTTGAGGGTGGAAAGAATTTAAAATTTAAATTTTTTAAAATTTTCCAAAAACCTGCTTGGTATTTAGTTTTTTTTACCTTTAATTCTTTTTATTTATTTATTTATTTAAACCAAGTCTATATATCAAAACAAAAAAAAAACTATTTTTATAGGCTTAGAGGTAAAAAGAAAATTGAAAAAATAAAAAAAAGAATTGGGGACAAACAATAAAATAAAGAAAGGAGTGACTAATTTTTTTTTTTCTCAAGTGCTAAAATACTAAAACAGTAAAATCAATACTTCACTAAATTTGATAGCATTTCGCTCTGGTCTGCCCAGCTCGGCATGCAGTCACAATGGTATGGCCTGTACTACCTTCAAATTTTTTTTTTTTTTTCGAAACGTCTTGCTGAATTCAGAACCAAGAAATACAAATGAGAAAGTCTTATTTTGGCAAAAAATTACAAAACAACTAATTTAAGTCACCTACAATTTTGATTAGGTAATAATATTGTTATGCAGTACAATATTGCTTCATTAATTTAGATTAGTATTTAAAAAAAAAAAAAAAAAAAAAAAAAAATTCTTATTAATCTACCAATTTATTTTTTTTTTGTCCTGATCAAAAACAATTTTTGATATCTTTTTTTTTTAAGAGTATTTGCTTGTTTAGTTTATTATTTAGAACAAAAATCAATGTGCTTAGTGCTTGTGTTTTGTATTATGTACAGTTTATTAACTGTTTGTTTGTTTTGTATTGTATTGTATTGTTGTGTGTCTATTTATGTGTATATTTTGTGGCTACCAAAAAAAAGGGGGGGGGGCTTGTACTCAATATCTGTACTTTATGTTCTCAGTGTTTCAAGTTGACAATTTTCTACCAATTTGATGAGGCAATGAGTTTAAAGTTGTCATACTTAAATCCTTGACAATTTGAAATGATAAATTGTCCACATTAACAAAATTGTGAAAAAAAAAAAAAGGTCTCAAAACTCCTTACCTCATTAAAATGACATGCATTTTATATAAAAACAAACATTTAATGTATAATGGCTAATTTTATATACTGTGAAAAAAAAAGTGGGGGAAGGAACATAATCACATAGCTTTAAGAAAAAAAAAAAACATACAGAAATATTATCACCTAGTAGATACATATATTTACAAAATTCAATATAAAGATATTGACATATCACAATACATTCATTTTAATAATTATATATATATATATATATATATATATATATATATATATACACACACACAATCATGGATATATCTTAATATGGATACATGTATCAAATTTTGTAAATTTATATAACTTTTACAAAATCTGGCATATGTGTATAGGAATATAAAAACAATGATATAACAAATATTCAGAAAATGTACTTATTTATGAATATATATATATATATATATTATATTCACACATATACATTTAGATATGTATTTGTCTGTATATATATATATATATATATTCACACATATACATATTAGATATGTATTTGTCTGTATATATATATATATATATATATATATATATATATATATATATATATATCCACACACATACATATTAGATATGTATGTGTCTGAATATACATATAAATTCACACACATGCATATTTGAATTTCTCTGAATATATATCTCAGAGAAATGCATATGTAAAAATACATTTAAATGATAGAAAACGTTTTCTAAAACATACTTGAACATTATTCATATTTAATTTACAAATAAAAAGCATGATTGATTTTGTCATTATTTATTTATATTCATGTCATCCTCATAAGATCATGTTCTGACAATAATATGAATTAATATTAGAATAGTCACATTCATTTTTTTCAGTTAGTTTAATTATTAATGTTATACAATATATGTATATCTAAGTGGCAAGTTTTATGAAGTTATATATATATATATATATATATATATATATATATAATGGAGAATTAATGTGAAAAGTATTAGAATATGAAGGTGCTCAATGTTAAAATAGCAGAGCAGATTTAGAATCGGATTAAATATTACAGTGTTAATATCCCATAACTGCAGTTTCCTGCATATCATGCAATCTTCAGCTGGTCGAAAATATTAAAATATTAAACTATTAATATTTTAATACTTTGACCATCTGAAGATTAGATGACATGTATGAAACTGCATTTACAGAATATTAACACCATAATATTTAATCTCTGATTATATATATATATATATATATATATATATATTCATAATTGTTACAAAAGTTTAGTAAGTAATCATAGTTTGTGCAATACTAAAGAATGATATCAATCAATATAGTGACAATATTAAGATCAACATTAACAAAATCTCTTTACATTAACAAGATGCAACAATAGAATATGTTAGTATGAAATTCATCTGGTGATATCTGGGATTTTTTTAGGGATGATATAACTCTTTAAATGAAACCCAAAACTATGAAAATATTTGGATTACAATAATTTCTTAATCTATATTATTTGGGAATATATATATATATATATATATATATATATTCTATTAATATATATTAATAAACTACCTTATAATAGACTTTTAAATAGCTTACTAATCTGGACTTGTATTTAAATCATAGAATTACATCAATGCTTATTAAAAAAAATCACATTTGCTTAGTTTCAAAATTGTACAAAAATTGCACATTCATTAAAATTCATTTACAAAAAAAGCTATATTATCAATTTTCAATCTCTAACTTACTTTTATTCTATATCTTAATACTTTGTTGAATATATTAAAATATCATAAAATTTTAAACTGGAAAAAAATTAAAAGAATGAAATAATAGATATTTACTCTGAATTCCTTTTGGTTAATTTGTATTATATAATTTATCTTACTGTATTTTTCTCTTATCCTTCAAGTAAATGAATTCTTGCTTTTGAATACTAAATACTAAAAGAAGGATCTTAAAAAAATTAGAACAATTATATGAAACAATATTTTTGATTATGTATTATTTTAAAGTAATCCATAGAATGAGTAAGTTTATTATCTACTCACATATATACTAGTCAAAATTATGAGTATTTTTATATGTTGAATGAATTAAAATTAAATCTATAGATATATCTGTATTTGCATAGAGTGTGATGTTATATCTATGATATATTATTTTCTAGAGAAAAGACTTTAGTTGACACTTGTAAAAAATCAATTTAAAGGTCTTTTGGTTATTTTTAACAAAAAATCTACTGATTTTTAATGTGCATGAAATTTTTGAACTAGAGAAAATGATTTTTTTTATTAAACTGGATGGTACACACACACACACACACACACACATATACATATATATATATATATATATATATATATATATACATACATACTCAACTGGCAAAAATAGACACAATTTTACATATTTTATGTTAGTATCTGTACATATGAGAATGTTTATATATTTCTATGTGTACATTTACATTTATATACACTGTTACTTTATAACACATTTAAATAAACAGAGGCTCCAAAATAGATTAAGAAAACTATATTTTTACTGCATCCATTTAAAAACATACATATATGTATATACACACACAGATTCATGTATATATGAGACTATGGTGACTGTATCTTTAATGTAATAGCATATATGATATTATATAGATATTATGAAAATTTACTTTATAATCATATACATTTATCACATAATTTATATATAATCAACAGTGACCTTATATATGAGTACATAAAAGTACATAATCTAAAAATACACAGTGTACACATGTTTGGCAACAAGTGTCTACTTACACACACATACACAGATACACTCACACACAAACACATACACACACACAATTTTACCAATTTTTATCATTTGGGGATTAGTGAATACAGAATTAAACTTAAAATGTGTTATTTAATAATCAGTATTTCATATATATATATATATATATATATATATATTATATATATATATGAGAGAGAGAGGGAGGGAGAGAAAGAGATACAGATATATTAATATTAATATTAAGGTAAATTAATTAAAGAAATAAAAATAACTTGTGCCTTGATTTGAACTGTATCGAATATTAAATATTTCTATTACTATTGAGGTATATGTATATATGTATATATATGTATATACATATTATATTATTTTAATAACTGACCATACTATAGAAGAATATGAAAAAAGATGATTGGACAAAATGTTAACCAAACAATGATAAGGAAGCATCTTCTAGCTGATTCGATGGGTGTGCAGGCATTCCTGAAAGCTGATTGGTCAGGTGATGATGATGCAGCTAGTTGTCCAGAACAACTGTAATTTCTCTATATCTTCTCTATATTTTTTGGCTTTTATGCTTTTTCCTTTTTTTTCCTTTCCATACCTCCGTTCACTTCATCCAAATATGGTGTTGACCATAGCCGTGTGCATCTTTTTAAATTCAGCAAATGCACAAATTGAATTATTTCAACCTCTTTTCCAATTAACATTAGTCAGAACACCTTGAAAGAAATTAAAATTAAAAGGTAGCATTACAAGGTGAAATTCCTAAATTATTCTTTCTTTCTTTCTTTTTTACATAATATTTTATGTTTAAATCTACATATTAATAGCGGTATAGATTAGTTAGTAATTATATTGTGTGTATATATATATATATATATATAGTCTTATAGGAACAAGTGGGTTTTATAATTTTCCATATGTCTAAGATAATATATAATTTTGATAATATATATATAATATATATATATATATATATATATATATGTATATGTATATTATCTTATAGGAACAAGTAGGCTTTATGTCTATGCTAATATATACTTTTTAACTATTTATATGTGTGTGTGTATATATCTTATAGGAATTAGTGGGCTCTACAATTTTGCATTGTCTATGCTAATATATATGTATATTATAGGAACAAGTGGGCTTTATAATCTTGCATATGACTATGCTAATATATACCTTTTTAATTATATATATATATATATATATATATCTTATAAGAAACAAGCTTTTCATGTAGGCACACACAAATATATGAACATTCGATAAAAATATAATATTCAAGGAAAAAGTATGTGTAAAGTCATTTTCATTGAATTATTTATTTTATACTGTATATAAGCATACAGATATACATGTACATACATATATACATGCAAATAGGAAGAATAAAGATACAAAAAATTGACATAGAAGTAGATTTGATTATGTAGTTTTTATATATATATATATATATATATATATATATATGCAAAATTTAATATTCCTGTGGATATCAAGTTTGTTTAGTTATATTGCTATATTTCCCATAGTTTTTTTTATTATATTATATTATAGTTTTATATTATATCATATATATTTCTCATAGTTTTATTTATATCATATATATTTCAGAGTTTATATATTATATCATATATATTTTTTTATATTTATATCATATATATTTCCAGTTTTATATATATATATTTTTTATATTATTATCATATATATTTCCCATAGTTTTATATTATATCATATATATTTCCAGAGTTTTATATTATATCATATATATTTCTCATAGTTTTATATTATATTCATATACATTTCCCATAGTTTTACATCATATCATATATATTTCTCATAGTTTTATATTTTATCATATATATTTCTATATATATATTTTCATAGTTTTATATTATTATCATATATATTTTCCATATTTATATTTATCATATATATTTCTATAGTTTTATATTTATTATATATATATATATATCATATATATTTTCTCATAGTTTTATATTATATCATATATATTTCCCAGAGTTCATATTATATCATATATATTTCCTATATTTTATATTTTATATTTTATATATATATATTTCCTATAGTGTTATCAATAAATCAATTTCTTTTGTTACCAAGATTGTATATTATATAAATCATTGATATATAAATGATTTATTTCAATCTTATATACAGTTATAGAAATAATTTTAAAATTAGAATGAAGACAATTGTAAAAGACACTTTATAAACACTGGTCTTCATCAGAGCAAATATTTTTGTTGATAAACCCCACAGGTTGAAACAGATATCTGTTAGCATTATATTTAATATTGTTTTCCTCATACTGTTGGACTTATAATTTTATTACCTCATACTGTCGGATTTATTTCATTTATTATATAGTTTTCTTACAGTTATAGATCAACATTTTTCATCTTCATATGATACATCAAATTTAGATACATTTGAGTTTATAATCATTCATGATTCAAAATAAATACAATATATATATATATATATATATATATATATATATATATATGAGAGAGAGAGATTATAATAAGAATCTGAAATATATGCAGCATCTAATTAATAGAAAAACTGAAAAGAAAACAATTCAAATTATTTTAGGGGTCTTTATAATAAAATATTTAATTTCATTTGTAGAATCTACAAAAAGTATATATATATATACTCAATAAATGAAGGAAAAAACTTTAGATTTGCTTCATTACCGATTCATTCATTTTGCAAATTTAAAGTTTTTTCCTTCATTTATTGAATATCTTGCTCTGTCCGTCCACTCACTGGCACAATGAGCTCTCATTAAGGTTTTACCTGCTTCAGTTTGGTTAAACCACACATGGAAAGATCATAACTACCAGAAAAGAAAAGAAAAAAATATATATATATATATATATATATAATATATACATACAAGACGTGTCAATAAAGAATAAAGTTTTTTGTACTTTTTGACACGCCTTATATTCTGAAAAAAATAAATAAATAACGTTCCATTCATTGATTTTTTTTTTCAGAATACAAGATGTGTCAAAAAGTACTAAGTTTAAAGCTGTATTTACCAAGATAAAAATGAACAATGAATGGAGCGTTAATTTTTTCAGAATACAAGGTGTGTCAAAAGGTACAAAAAAACTCAATACTTTTTGACACACCTTATATATATATATATATATATATATATATTAGTGGTAAATATCTTTTTACATAGCAATATTATATGTACTATCTAATTGTAATGATATGTATTGAATTTATATATGAACCTCCTCACCCCCCAGTTATGGGTTAAATAGTACCACAACTGGTTTTCTACAAGGATAGTTTGACATTAAATAACCTATGAAGGTTGATATGCCATTAAACAAAGAAACCAATCCTATAATTATGTAAAAGTTTTAATACTTATGAGAATTAGAAATTAATTCTTTTCAAATTTTGAATCATAAATTTGTCTTTATTTTAAATTATAAACCTAATTGTATAATATTAGTATGTATAATGCTATAAATTCTATTTTGTACACTATTTTCTTTCAATAGTAAATTATATGAAGCTGATAATACTAAGTAAAATCACCAGTGATTTTATATTAGTTTTGTAATGTTTAATATCTATGATTGTTTCATCTATTTCAAAGTCACAAAACTTTAAAATAATGGTAGTTTCTATTCAAGAATTCTTAAATCACAGAATATAAAATTTTTACATAAAGCATAATATATAAAATGTGTATAAGAAAGACACATATATTTATATGTATAAGAATGTATGTTGTAAGTTTCTATTCTGTTCTTGAAAAACAGTAATTTAAGATTTTATGAATTATAAAAAAGAAAGATGATTATTTTACTTAGAATATTAAAATAAATATTTAGTTAAATGTACTTTTTATATAATTCAACTATAAAACAAACCTCTCCTTTGGCACATTTTAAAGTAAAAATCCAAGATTATTTCAATTTCTTTGGTTTATCAAATGAAGTTTATAGAGAAATAATTGTTAATAATATGTATATGTGTATATATATATATATATGTGTTATAGGAACAAGTGGGCTTAACAATTTTGCATATGTTTATGTTAGTATATACTTCTTTAATAATATATATATATATATATATATATATATATATATATTATAGGAATAAGTGGCCTTTACAGTTTTGCATATGACTATACTAATATATACTTTTTTGATGATATATACAATATATAAATATGTTATAGAAACAAGTGGGATTTATGATTTAACATATGCCTATGCTAATATAGACTTTTCTAATAAAAAAAACCTGAAATGTTGTGTATATAATAATGAAGATGATGACACTAGGCCAAAGCTGTAATGCTGAATAATTAAGAATATGAATTTAAAAAGATAATCTACAATAACAACAACTTTTAATCTTATAAGCATTTATATTTTTTACATTAATAAATATTTCTATCTTTTGTTGTTATTATTGTTTTGTTTGTTGTTGTTTTTTGAAACATCTCTTTTTTTTTTTATTGGTCAAACATTGGAAAAATGTACATTACATGAAAGTAATTATAATAAACAATGATTTTTTTTTTTTTTGATGTTGTTAGAATAGCAGCAAATATTATTGGAAGCAATGAACAAATATTTAATGCATTTTATTGTTTGAAGTTCAAATATTAAAAATGAGAAATTTTGTTATTTTTTTTAACTGAATTATCTATATTTTTAAAACTAAATTAGATTTCAGTTCTTTGCATAAATATTTTTTAATTTAAAAAAAAAACTTTAAAAAAAAAACTTAAAAAAAAAAACTCAACATTTGGTTTTTTACCCCAGGGATAATACGACTGGCAGCATTAAAGTATTTTAATCATTTAATGTTTTAACAAGAGAAAAAAAAAATGAATTCTAACAACAATTCTTTTTATTTCTCTGAATTTTTGAGATGAGGCTTGATAATTTATATCATTTGGACTCATCTTTATTGTTATATACACAAGAAACATCTGAAGAAGGTCGGAGGGCACATCATCTGAAACGTTGTGTATGTATATGATAATAAAAATGAGGACAATAGTTCAATTAATCCAAATGATACATCAGCCAAAACGTTGTGTATATAACAATAAAGATGAGGACAATAGTCCGAACAATACAAACAATTCTTTTGTAACCACAATTTTTTTTTCAGCTTCTAATGTAAAGGTAGGTTGGTTATTTATGGCATATCAACCCTCTTTGGGTCATTTAATGCCAAAATCATTTTGATATTCAGTTTCATACAGTACCCATTGTTGATTAAATGGTCACCCATCTAAATATTGAACAGGCTCATCACGACTTAACTTCGGTAATCTAGCAGGAACCAGTGCTTTCAATGTGACTTGACCCTAAGCGAATGGGAAATGGGTGAGGAGAATGTAGAAGGGAAAGGAGAGGGAGAGGAATATAGCAAAAGGGGTGAGAGGGTTGGTTGTTTTGTTTTATGGCATATCAACCCTTTTCTGGTTATTTAATGCCAAATTAAGTCATTTTTATCTCAGATTGCTTACAGTACCTGCTGTTGCAATGTAAAGGTATGCATCAGACATAATAAAACCATGTACCTAATAAATTAGAATTAGAGCCTGTAGAAGTAGTTAAACCCTGAACTTGATTTTAGCATAATGAGCAATAATTTATAAATTCTAGGGTTTGGAATAATCTAAGTAATACATTAGCCAAAACGTTGTGTATATAACAATAAAGACGAGGACAATAGTCCGAATAATCCATATAATACAAACATTATGCTGTTAATGAATTAGCCTGTAGAAGGAATTAAACCCTAAACTTGATTTTAGTATGATGAGCAATTATCTATAAATTCTAGGTTTATTACAAATAAATACATCAACCAAAACATTGTGTATATAACAATAAAGATGAGGACAATAGTCCGAATAATATAAAAAATTCTTTCATAACAATTTTTGTTTTTTCAACTTCTTATGTAAAGGTATGCATCGAACATAATAAAATCATGCACCTAATGAATGAGCCTGTAAAAAGAATTAAACCCTGAACTTGATTTTAGTACGATGAGCAATCATTTATAATTTCTAGGGTAATGTTTTACATAAATCTGATCCTGACTCTTAATCTCACCAGTGACAAATTTATTTGTTATTCATCAAAAATAATAATAATAAAAAAAGCAACTAATTTATGTTCATTTATTTATTTATACATACAAGCCTACAAATCAATCATAGTTTATAGAACATCAATAAAGTTAATCCTTCTAGATAACTTTTCTTGATAAGCCTTTCTCTATCATTTAAAAAGCAACAATAAAACTCTTATTTATTTTTCATTATCACAAATGAAATCAATTTGGCCATTTATTTATACAAAGATAAATATTCCAGCTAAAAATTTTGGGCAATGGTTCAGATATCTCACCCGTTTAATTTATCTGATATTTATGAACTTAGGAGAAATGAAAAAAAAAAAAAAACAAATTGATATGATGATAATATTTTCATAATAATAATTAATCATCTCAGGGTTTGTTCTTTTTTTAATATTATTTTAAAAGATATAACATTTTTACAAAATCCTAAACTTTTTATAATCTGATGTTTAATTATAAAAATTATAAATAGTGAAGCCTTTTCTTCTTTTTTTTAAAGTCTATTTAATAGATTCATTAGAAATACTGAAAGGATAATCTTCTTTACAATGGAATAAAATTCTGAAAAAATAGATTTGGTTTATATAAATATCAGAAATAAAAATCTATATTTCAAATAGAAAATATGTTTTTAGAATATTTTAGTAGAAATGTGATTCAATGTTTATATTCAGATTGTACTTAAGATAGAGTTCAATTTTTGTTTTGGTGAAAAATTGGTTTTCTGAATAATGAAATTAAAGCTTTTTATCATATATATATATATATATATATATATATGTAAGTTGAAAAATGGAAGTGATCCAACAATTATGTTGAAAAATAAAAGGTAAGAAAATGTTGTATAATAATATATAATTCTTCAATTATCATACATTGAGCTCTCTAAATAGATTATACCAATTCTTAATATTTCTATATCAAAAATATCCTACTTAGTATAATTCCCATACCACCAACATATTTGAGTATATATATATATATATATGTGTGTGTGTGTGTGTGTGTGTGTGTGTGTGTGTGTGTGTTAGCAGCAAGCTACTATTGAAGCAGGTAAAAAAAAAAACATCAAGAAGGCATACATGTAAACATCATCAAGAAGAAATATTGTGTTTTTTAAAAAAACCTACTTAAATAATCTCACTCTCACACACACATATATATGTGTGTTAAAAATTATTCAGATCTTTTGTACTTTTTGACACAGCTTGTATTCTGAAAAAAAAAATAATAAATAATGTTCTATTCATTAATTTTTTTCAGAATACAAGGTGTGTCAAAAAGTTTTTAAAAATTCAATACTTTTTGACACACCTTATATATATATATATGTTTGTGTGTGTTATCCTCAAATCAGAGTAATAAAAAAAAAATACAGAATTTACCCTAAGCCATTTCATACTGCTTTACAAATTGATGATTTTACATTGATTGGAAGCACCATTAAAACCCTTTTAATTCCTATTGATTCATATTCCATTTTATCTTGTATCTTATAATTATGATATAAAGAGTGTTGTAAACTAAGGGTCCAGATCCAACTCAGAAAAAAATTTGTGAAAAATGTAAAGTTTTGAAGGTATTTTCTTCTGTTAAAATCC
>CM042163.1:75575005-75590005 GCA_023376005.1 Doryteuthis pealeii | reverse complement strand
TATATATATATATATTCCGTCCCGCTCTTTGCATACAAAAACAATTTTATACTTTATTCCTTTTCAGACATACCGTTTTTGATCCAACCAACATGAAGAAGGTAAATATGTTGCATAATATATGTGGCAGCATAGATTATGACAACACCGTATATATATATATATATATATATATATATATATATATATATCCTTAAATAAAGATCCTTTTTTTCTTTCAGAATTAGAAAGCAAGGTTTCTTCAGTTATTCATTTTTAAATCTGCACTTGGTAGTTTTTATAGTAAAAAGAAGAGTGTAAAGAAAAAGGTGGAGTATATAGATATTCATATATTATACTTATAATAATATATTATATTCATTATAGATATTTTATATTTTATTTTATAAAGCAAGGTTCCTTTAGTAAATTTTTAAAAAGTTCTGTGCTTAGTAGTTTACATAGTAGAAACAAGCCCCAAAAAGTGTGGAAAGAAGATGAATTTTTCTCTAGTTATTATCAACTATAATCACAATATGAACAAATTGATAACTATTTAGATTGTTAAAAAGAACATTTAAAATTCAATAAAACAAGTTAAAAGAAATCAAGTCATTTATTCTGTGATATAACAAAGGCATTTGCTGATATCTATGTATAAGGAAAAATTCATATATATATATATATATATATATATTATATGAATATTGATAATATAGTATCTTATATTCATAAGAAAAGAGTGCTCAATATTATTGATAGAGGATGGATATCTAAGTTAGGGTAGCATGGACATAAAGTCAACAATGTTTAGTAACTGACAGTTTTTCGCCTATGTAATTTTCAATCTAATGTATGTGTCAGTGTGTATATATATATATATATATATATATATATATATATATATATAGAGAGAGAGAGAGAGAGATAGAGAGATAGATAAAAGAGAAAAAAATTTGTGCATGTCTACATACACAAACACATAAAAAGAGAGAGAAAAGTTTACATGTTGACAGATGTGGAAAAGATATTTTGATTTTTTTATTATTTTTTTTTTTTTTTTTACTTTTCCATGTTTCTAATATAATCAACAAAGATTCCCATCATCCATTACATATATATATATATATATATATATATATATATATATATATATAGAGAGAGAGAGAGAGAGAGAGAGAGAGTCGCAGCCTAATTATGAAAAAATGCATTTAATTCACTCAAAAAATATTCATTTTTCAACATAATCTCCTTCTTTAACAATGCACTTAATTTAGTGGTCAATTTTAATCACATAGGTTGAATGTTATACAGTGAAAATTTTTTGATGAAAATTAACCCAATAATGGTCCCAAGCTACAAATTTATCAATCAACCATTATATATATATCTAAACCAGTTATCCTTATATATATGTTTATATACAAAACATATCACGTCAGTTTTCACAATTCATTTTTTTTTTTTAAATGGACCCTTATTTATTCAAAATAAAAATGCTGAAGAGAAATAAGTACACAACACAAATAAAAGTCATCAATATAGAAAAAAATCATTTAGTTATTAGAACTATATATATATATATATATATATATATATATATATATACATTCATACTATATTATATTATCTTAGATTATAATATCAAAATCTGTAGAAATGAAGTGCTTCTATTTTAGTCTAGTGTTAATGGGACTGAAAAGCAAAGCCATTCTTTCACCACCACCCCACCACCACCCCTGGTACAAGTGTGGGCTGTCAGCCACTCAGTCAATATGGTGACCATAGGATAGTAGTAGGAATGCCTAGTACTGTCTCACTAAATGCAACGTGCATGTCTCAAATGCATGACTTTCTCTTCTTCCTACTCCTCATTCTTTATTTCTTCTTCCCAACCACTACCCCCCTTATATTTCTAAAGAATTTTCTTTTGCTGGGAAGCTCAGTAAAAATTTTTAAGGTTCCAAGCATCCAACCTAGTATAAATACAAACACAGTACAATACCATAATATTTGTATGCATGTGTGTACATATATATATATATATATATAGTATCCAATTGCTGCTTTAACTTTTCCGTCGCAGTGGCATCAGTAAATAATCCAAAAGTGCTCAAAATATTAAAACTACAGAGCAGTAATAATACTAATAATATTATTATTAGAGGAAAAATAAAGGGTCCACTATGGTTTCAATCAAATTGAAATGATTTCTTCAGGACCCTACCCTACATTAACTAAGTCGATGTAATTCCTTAGTTAAATTTAACTAAGGAATTACATCGACTTAGTTAATGTAGGGTAGGGTCCTGAATAAATCATTTCAATTTGATTGAAACCATGGTAGACCCTTTATTTTTCCTCTAATAATAATATTAGTAGTATTATATATATATTATTCTTAATTTTAATTTATTCCTTCAATTACATTGTGAGATAATTTATACATACCTTGAAGAAACACATCTCAAAATTATTGAGGAAAATATAAATATTTTTTGTATTATTTGGATTCTTTGGACTATTGTCCTCATCTTTATTAGTATAAACACGTTTTGGTCAATGTGTCCTCCAGTTTTCTTCCTTGTGTATATAACAATAGAGATGAGGACAATAGTCCAAAATATCCAAATAATACAAATTATCAAACCTCATCTGAAAAATATTCAAACAAACAAATATTTTTCTTTTGTAATTCTATAATTGTATATATATATATATATGTCTAAAATAAAAAAAAAAACAAACACTTCTTGATGATGGATACAGGTTCAAAGCAAAATGTACTGATGAACAAATAAAAAAAATACTTAAATATATAAGGAGATATACAATATTTCATGGGAGACCATTTTTATACCAATAACTAAAATTCTTGCTAATTTGGTCATAATACACACTCAACTTTTGTATGATTAAATACTACTTTTCTAGATCATAAAATTGTTTGGTTTATTTTAATATAATCCTTCCTACTTTGTTAGCATCATTCTACTTACTTTATTTCAGAATCTAATATATAATATATACATATTATCAGAAATATAATATAAGATATATATAATAATGCAGAAATATAATATATGATATATATATATCAGAATGTAGAAATCTAATATATGATATATATACCTTTATCAGAATGTAAAATCTAATATATGATATATATACCTTTATCAGAATGTAAAAATCTAATATATAATATATACTCATATCAGAATGTAGAAATCTGATATATAATATATACCTATTTCAGAAAGTAAAAATCTAATATATGATGTATACCTATAACAGAATGTAGAAATCTTATGTATGATATCTACCTACATCAGAATGTAGAAATCTAATATATATTATATACCTATTTTAAAATGTAAAAATCTAATATATACCTCTTCAGAATGTAAAAATATTATATTATATACCTATTTCAGAATGTAGAAATCAAATATATATTATATACCAATTTTAGAATGTAGAAATCTATGAATATACAATTTAAAAAATGTAGAAATCAAATATATATTATATATCTAATTCAAGCTATAGAAGTCATATATATATATATATATATATATATATATATATATATATATATATATACACTTTTTCACACTTGTTACAAAAATGAATATAGGTTTATTGAAGATTAGTCTTTCATAAACACCAGAGAAAGTTAATTTTCTTCACAAATTTTATATATCATATCTATATTTAAAGACTTAAAATTTGATATAGAATAATTTCAAAGAAAGCTTATTCATTATATCCATAATTTATCTCTGTATTTAGTTCCTTATTTTGAAATAAAATTGATGTAAATTTATTCAACATTAGTCTTTTATAAACACAAGAAAAAGTTGACTTCACATTTTACCAATCTGTTGTTTGTTCATAGAATCTATCAATATTTGCACACTGAAATCTTGATATAGAATTATTCTCAAAGAAATCTTATTCATTCTAGGCATAATTTAGCTGTGTCTGTATTTTGAAATAAAGGAATTTCATTATCTGAAATTCAAAATGTATGTCCATTTAAAACATATCTTATAAAATGCATAATTTATACAAAAAAAAACTTAAAAAAACAAACACTTGATGATGTATTTTTCTAATATATATTCACACAGAAAATAAAAGAATATTAACGTAGGAAAAGGATCCTATGCTCTAATTTCCTGTTTTTATTTTATATATATATATATATATATATATATATATATATATATATATATATATGTGTGTGTGTGTGTGTGTGTGTGTGTGTGTGAGGAAAAAAGTGGAAGTGAATCCGACAGTATGTAATATTATGAAAAAATTGAAAAACACAAGTTTAAACATTACTCGTTTATAAACTTGTGTTTTTCAATTTTTTCATAATATTATGTATATATATATATATATATATATATATATATTTGATAACATAGGCATTCTTAAAACAGTTAAAACAGATATTTAATAAAATGCCCAAGTTACAAAAACAAAAAAACTTGATGTATTCCCATAGAAAATAAAAGAATTAAAGAAAGTAGGAAAAGAATCCTATGCTGTAATTTCCTGTTTTATTATATATATATATATATATATATATATATATATATATATATACAACCATAGGCTTTCTTAAAACAATTAAAACATATCTAATAAATTGCCTAATTTACAAAAACAAAAACAAAAAAAAACACCACTTAATGTATTTCTAATGTGTATTCACACAGAAAAGAAAATAATAAAAAAATTAGGAAAAGAATCCTATGCTGTAATTTCCTGTTTTTATTTTGTTTTGGGGTTTGTTTGTTTTTTGATTTTGTTGTTGTCTGTTTTTTCATTTTTTCAATAAAACTGCACGCAATTATACACAATTCCTATTATTGTAACAATTGACAAAGAACTAAATTCCGATTTGTAAAATTATTTCATAATCATTTGGCTTTATTCCCAAACAAAAGTCAAATCCCACTTGTAGCTAATTTATTTGCTATTCACTTGTGGATTTTGTATATCAAACTACATTAAATGAAAATTAAATTAACTTCAAATATTTATATTCATTAATGTAATTTTGTCAAAAAAATTATTATTTGAAATAAGAATAGAATTATTTTAGAAACAAAAAAGAATATATAAAGTGATATGATATTAAATTATGTGTAATTCTGAAACATCATTATATTTATTATATTTCTTTCTAATGAAAAATTAAAATTAAAAGATACAAAACTAAGTATGTTTTTACATCTTTTATCTAAATGGTC
This sequence comes from Doryteuthis pealeii, assembly GCA_023376005.1. Taxonomy (NCBI): domain Eukaryota; kingdom Metazoa; phylum Mollusca; class Cephalopoda; order Myopsida; family Loliginidae; genus Doryteuthis; species Doryteuthis pealeii. The sequence goes on along the minus strand of CM042163.1, from coordinate 75,584,762 downwards.
TAAACATTGAAAGGTTTTAAAGTATTTAGATATGATAGACCATCTATACACATATAAGGGATAGTTTGTATGTATGTATGTATGCCTGGATGAAACTATGAAAATAAAACAATTAACAACAAAGTAAATATATATATACACATTAAATATCACCAGGTTTTGCTTTTTATGCAAAAATTATGAAGATTTGATTTATATTCAAAGATATTTAAAGATTGAATTTTACATAGAAATAGCATTGAAATTCTATATAAGAATGTCCTGCATTTGTGAATCTCAAAAGTAAACAAATCAATACAGTAGGGTTTTTTTTTTTTTGCAGGTGATGCTGGGTAGCCACTTCTAGCGATGAATGAAGTGTGGTTTTTAGTCCATATTATTTATGAGGCTACTTGATTTAAAAATTGTTCATATGTTTAAATTATTTATGTAAATAAAATAAACTGAACTATTAAGTAATAAATAAGTTTACACAGAGATAAGTATAATTTTCTATAGATTTAGTAGATACTAGAAGCAGCTACCCAGCATTTCCTGGGTAGAGGAGGGAGCAAAAAATCCTGTTGTATTGATTTGCTTATTTTCTAAATTTACAAATGCTAGATATTTTTAAGTAGAATTTTAATGCTATTTCTATGTATGCCTTGATTTTTTAAATATCTTCGAATATAAATCAAAATCTTCATAATTTTTGCAGGAAATGCAAGAACAGGTGATATTTAATGAGTATATACATTTACTTTGTTGTTAATTGTTTCATTTTCATAGTTTCATCCGGACATACATACATATCAACTGCCCTTATATATGTATAGATGTTTTATATATCTACCTACATAAGTTTGTGTATAGAAATAGGTTTATTGTTTTATACTAAGACTAGAACTTAAATATAATAATTTTACAATGTTAACTTTAATCTTTAAGGAGTTAAACATTTAATTATATAACAATTGATATAAAAATCTTAGTCACACACCTAATTCTCTCAAAGAGCTCAATGATTCAACTATTACCCAATAGTCTTTAGAATAAAGATAAGGATCTTTAGAATAAATAAGGGTAAATACAAATTATATATTTGATTAATAAAATTAGTTGTATTAAATCCAATTAAAATTATATATCCATTATATATTATATATATATATTTACATATGGATGTATATTGTTTTATTTTCAATGATGATTTAATAAATGTAACATTTTGTGAATTTTAAGAATTCTAATTTAGTAAGATTATATTATTCTTATAAAGGAAAATGTGTAATAGTATGGATATATTAAAACATGTCTAGGAATATAAAGTTACCATTTATATTTATTCAAGACATTTGTTGAATCATTCCTCATTTAAAGATACACTCAGAAGTATCCTTTCATATATATAAGTAAAAAAGATTGAAATAAATATTTCTCGATATATATATGTATATAACAGGCTTTCTTATATATATAAACTGAACATAGGCATTCCTTTTGAATATTTAAATGAACATGAAGTTTTATATATATATCTATATATATGTATTTATATTATATATATATATATATATATATATATATATATATATATAAAACTTCATGTTCATTTAAATATTCAAAAGGAATGCCTATGTTCAGTTTATATATATAAGAAAGTCTGTTATATACATATATATCAAGAAATATTTATTTCAATCTTTTTTACTTTTATATATATATATATATATATATATATAAAAGAAAGCCTATATATATATGTGTGTGTGTATATATTATAAAGAAAGCCTGTGTTTATGTATATATATATATATAATATATAAAAGAAAGCCTGTGTTTATATATGTATATTATATAAAAGAAAGCCAGTGTTTATGTGTGTGTGTATATATATATATATATATATATATATATATAAAATCATATATTTCAATTCATACAAGTGAAAGAAAACCTATATATATATATATATATATTTCACTTGTATGAATATGATAATTACACAAAACAGATATTATTCCTCATTTTTTTCCATACATATTTCAACCTATTTATCTAACACATTATTATTGTAACACTATTTGTCTCCGTTTAATCTCATTTCACAGCTTAAATTTAGATGCACATAAATACTGCCAGGAAATTGTTGGATATAAAAAAAATCCCCCCCAAAAAAAAAATCAACCATTATTAAGGAATTATATGATTCCATTTCCCTGCTGTTATCATTTGATTCTTTAGCCCATAAGGCTCAACAATCATCTTCTCATAATCAGCATCATCATCTTAGTCTTTTTTTATCATTATTACTGTTAGCATTTCTCTAATATTTATTTTAAAATTAACCAGCAACCAAGGTTACTAGGTGTTGTACTGAATAGAGTTACCCCAAGGACTAGCATTAGGATAATTCCATGTCAAATCATTTAGAAAAATTAAAATGTGGGGATTATCTAACTTTAACATAATCTATAAAAAAGTAAAGTCGTCGGGGCAGCCTAATGTCGGTATCAGCCAGACAGCGAGGGAGTCTATCCCCTTTTCACAAGCGCTACACCAAGGAGATTATTTCACACACTTTGTTAGAATTTGACATTATTTGAATGAGAATTGGCTATGTTATTAGACTAAGTCAATTCTTTTGAAACACCCTGTATGTATAAAGTAAAGTCATCGGGGCAGCCTAATGTCGGTATCAGCCAGACAGCGAAGGAGTTTATCCCCTTTTCACTAGTGCTAGACCAAGGAGATTATTTTAGCATCTGAGGGGAAGTGCCACATCTACGATCAGCTCCTCACTTTACCATGCAGATCCCTGTGCTACTCATACGTTGAGTTGGTGAGAGCCGGTATCGAACCAGGAACCTTGTGATTCCTAGCCGAACGCTCTACCGACTGAGCTAAACCAGCCCTAGACAAAATTTCAAAAAATTTGAAGGGTGTAGGTGACATGGCCTGGATGATTTGACATGAAATTACCTGATAGTCATCTTTATCATTATTACTGTTAGCATTTCTTTAATATTTATTATAGAATTAACCAGCAACCAAGTTTTCTAAGCGTTGGTTTGGTTTGGTTTGTTTTACGGCATATCAACCTCAGTGGGTCATTTAATGCCAACAAAGTTTTGAAATAAATTTATTCTTAATGGATACTTAATTTATTTTTTTATAAACATATTTTTCTATTTAACCCATAGATAGGACCCTAACAGGTACTACCATTCCGGTTCAGAGTGGACCAGGGAGCAATGTTGATTAAGGGTTGTTCCACATTCCCCAAACCTCCAGAACTGGAACCTCACCATCAGATAAAGTTTAACATCATTCCCAGGACATGAAATCCCTCAGCCACCACCTTCTAGCACCCACATGATAAAAAGGGTAGGAGCTTGCCATAAGGGCAATAGGGTTGGGACATTCATATAGGTGCTAGGGCTTGACATGACAAGCTGATTGATCGTAGAGGGCTCTCTCTATTTGTTGAAATTAATAAAATTACCCTAAGGACTAGTATTAACTTAATTTCATCTCATCCACATTCAACACAGCATTTGATTAAATATAAAAAGGGCAAAAAATAAATCACTATATACACGCTGTAGTTAAATATGTTAAAAATTAATACTTGTGTTCCTTAGAAGTATGACCATTATCATTTTGCAACACCCTCTGGTTAAAAATGAGACCATCCAATTCATCCAAGATGAAATGCAAAAATGTAAATCCTGATTATCTTGTGTTGCTTATCTGCTGAATTCTTAGGAGTCGTCACCTCAGCTAAATAATGGTCTATTCCATTTTTAAGATAAAGAAAGTGAAGAAAAAGGACATGCTACACAGAAAAAATATAATAAGAAGAAAAAAAAAGAGAGTAGGGGAAAGATAGAGAAAGGGGGTGAGCGTGTGGAAGCGATAATGCTAATCAATTGAGCATGATGAAAAGAAAGTGTGAGAGAGTTAAATCAAGATTGTTGTACTTTTTACATATTGAACTATTTTGTAATAGTTCTTATGTAAACATATCAAACATTGTAATAATCAGATTATCATACTCCTGTATATCCACAGGTCCTGCTAGTGTTAAAAATTACTAGAAAGCTGTAGGACCAGGGGTGTCCAGTGGCTTTGGCCCTGGACCTTACAAGTTAACAACGTTGATCCCAGGGGGCCATCCTCCCAGGAAACACCTGCCCCCTTGATTTAAAGGGGCAGGGCTGAGTTTATTGCCCAGTGCCTGAGGCACCCCCCTTGAGGGGGAATGCCGACGGGATCAATGCATTTTTTGCACCTGCCAAAGCTTCAGTTCGTGGGTGGTCCCACATTAATTGGGCCTTGTGTCTAACCCATACACGTGGGGTACGTGGTAAATACCGAGTATAAAGTCACAGATATTGAATATGGCAGAGGTGTAAGGGGGGGAAAAAAAAGCTTTGGCACATAATGAAGGTGGAATTGGTTTGGTTTGGTTTGGTTTGTTTTATGGCATATCAACCTCAGTGGGTCATTTAATGCTGAGGGAATTGGTTCTTCTTTCAAAGTTCACTGATGCTGACTCAACATTTCTATATTTTATTAGCATACCAATTCTTATTTTTGTTGTCTAAAAATAACTTTAATTAAAATTCTTTTTTTAAAATCATGTCTTATTATGAACTAGAATCAGCCAGCCAGCATCACCTTTGTAGAGAGGGGGGAAAACTTGGTGTATGGATTTGTTTACTTTTGAGATTTACAAATGCTGGACATTTTTAAGAAGATTCAATGCTATTTCTATATATATTTTAATTTTTAGATATCTATAAAATATAAATTGTTTTATTATTTATATTACTGAAGACAATTAAAATGTGTATATCATATAAAATTCGATAATTATTGAAAATAATCATGACAAGCAAACCCGTACGTATACACTGCTGATAATATTTAATAAAGTTGAAACAGCTGTACGGTTTTCCACGTCACGTGCGTTATTTGCCGGGTTTGCTTGTCGTGATTATTTTCAATAATTATTGAATTTTATATGATATATGCATTTTAATTGGCTTTAAAAATATAAATAATAATATACTTTACTTAACAATGCTTCAAAAGCAAATTATCAAATTCTATAAATTGTTTTAATCTTTATTATTTTTGAATATAAATCAAATCTTCATCATTTTTGCACAAAAAGCAGGAACCAGAGATATTAAATGTATATGTATTTACTTTGTTGTTAATTGTTTTATTTTCATAGTTTCATCTAGACATACATAAATATCAACTGTCCTTTATATATATACTAGAAGCAGCTAACCAGCATCACCTGGGTAGAGGGGGTGACCCAAAAAAACAAAAAAAAAAAAACATGGTGTAATGGTTAGCAAGCTAGTCTCGCAGATCATTTATCATTTTTAATATCTTTGTAAATATGAATCAAATCTTCATAATTTTTCAAGAAAAAACAAGAATATCTAATGAGTATATCTATTTACATTGTTGTTTATTGTTTTATTTTCAATGTTAAATCTATACATACAATGCACTATTCATACATTATCGAAAATACAGCTTTGAAATAACATCATTTTCCGTTACTCCCGTCTTTCATTGGTAAATATTTAACTCTTTACTTAAAATAGGAAGTAAAGGATAATATTACAATTAATTCTTTTAAGATATTGAAGAGACTCATATTCAATAAGATAAAACCAAACATTATCATAATACTTAGCATATATTTATTAAAATTTTTTAAAGAATATGGCCTTCCCATTCACACTGTAAACCACTATTTTGTTGTATATATAAATACAATTGCGTATAGTATGTAAATATTGTCAACCAATTTTATTATTCATTGAGGTAAATAAAATCATGGAGAATGTGATGTAAATAACAACTGTGAATTAGTAGTAATATATTTTCGTTACAGACAAACAAACACACAATTCCATTATAATAAGATATATATATATATACTAGAAGCAGCTACCCTGTGTTGACTGGGTAGTGTGAGAGGTAAAAAAGTTAGTCTCACAGATCTATTATTATTGAATCGTGAGTTGGATCCTCGTAGTATGTCCCATTAAAATCCCTATGTAAAAAAAATAGACCTAACATTGATCTAGCCACTCTGAAAATAAAAATTAATGTCTACTATTTAGAATATCAAATGCAAGAAAATTTGTAAGCCATTATCATTTAAACTACATTTTTTAATTATCTTCACTAATATAAATCAAACCTTTATTATTTTTGCTCAAGAAGCAAGCTCTGGTGATAGTGAATGTGTGTATATATTTGCTCTGCCGTTAATTGTTTTATTTTCATAGTTTCCTCCAGACATACATACATGCACACAACTGTCCTCTATATATGCACTAGAAGCAATTACCCGGCATTGCCTTGGTAGAGGGGGGGGATAAAAAAAGGTTAGTCTTGCAAATCCATTGATTGTTTTGGTCTTCATAATTGATTTGTTTATGTTTTAATCATAAACACTGCCAATGACTTTCTTTTCTCTTACTATTCAAATTCTAATTTTTAAATATCTTCACAAATATGAATTAAACCATTATTTTTTCACAAAAACCAAGCTCTGGTGATAGTGAATGTGTGTATATAGATTTATTTTGTTATCAATTGTTTTATTTTCGTAGTTTCCTCCGACATATGACACACAAACTGCCCTAGATAGATAGATAGATAGATGATATAGAAGATAATACCTAAAATGCAAAGATTACATAATAAAATCTACTTTGAACAAATAACAACTGATTTTATGAAGGCAATTCTAAAATGGTTTTACCTTAAGTATCATAACAGTCTTTGAAATAAAAAATTCTAGCTCAATTTCATATTTCATAAATTTGTTTAAAAAGGTACATTTGATGACCATTAAGCTTAATTTCAGGTCACCTTCTATTCATAGAAATATTTCAATAAACAGAAATAAATCCAATAAGGGAAGTAATCTATATAGCATTTAATAATCATCTCCCTTGATGAACTATATTAATTTGGGTGAGCACAAATTCAGATAAAAAAATCTCACTATAATAAAACATTTTTGCTGCATTATGGTTAGGTAACATTTATGCAAAAACTGTAAAAGTCCAGGGAAATGGACTCATCAACCAGAGTTCAAATTCTGGGCAATCCTGTTTGCATTTCACATAGCGCTAATACCATTGGGAAAGGTATGCATCCAACCGTAAATCCCTCCACCTATAGGTAAATAGTAGGCCAGACTGGGCTCTTTAACTTTGGCTAGGTAACCAGTCTAGAAGAAGGAAACCTATTAAACTCCGTTTAAGAAATTGACCTTGTGTCCCATCTGCTCATGTAGAGAGGTTGGTATATATATATATATATATATATATATATATATATATGCAAAACTGTACCATTATAACACACTCTCATTTAGCTGAGTCAGTAGAACATCTGCCTAGAAACCATAAGGTTCCAGGTTTAATACCAACTCTATTCAACTCAGCTCATGAATAGCATAGCTTGGATCTGTGTGGTAAAGAAGAAAGGTGATGGTAGGTGTAGTGCTCCATCTCAGATGCAAAAAAGCACTGGTCTAGCACTAGTGAAAAAGAAATCAACCCTCTCACTGTCTGGCTGATACAGACAATAGACCACTCTGCTGACTTTACTACCATTACGCACAGACATGCATCTATCTATACATATATAAAGGACAGTTGGTGTGTATGTATGTATATCCAGATAAAAAAAAAATAAAACAATTAACGACAAAGTATTATATATATAATATTATATATATAAAAGTAAAGTCGTCAGGGTGGCCTAATGCTGGTATCATCCTGACAGTGAAGGAGTCTATCCCCTTTTCACTAGCGCAAGATCAAGGAGATTATTTTTGCATCTGAGGTGGAGCACCACACCTACCATCAGCTCCTCACTTTACCGCACATATCCCTGTGCTACTCATATGCTGAGTTGGCGAAGGCCAGTATCAAACCGGAAACCTTTTGGCTAAAGCCGGCCCTATTAAATATCACTGGTTCTTGTTTTTGGTGCAAAAATTAGGATGATTTGATTTATATTCAAAGATATTTAAAAATCAAAATATACATAGAAATAGCATTGAAATTCTACTTAAAAAATGTCCAGCATTTGTAAATCTCAAAAGTAAACAAATCAATACACCAGGGAGATCTGCCCCCCCCTATCTACTCAGGCGACACTGGGTAGCCACTTCAAGTTATTATTAAGGCCTTTAATCTCATTTGGGCAAGAATATGATTCTTGCCCTAATGAGCTACTAAATAAAAACTATTAGTAGTTATATCTAACTCATTAGGTTTACCTTTATTATTTGCTCTACTTAGGTATTGAGCACTTTTTACGCTTTAGATAATCCTAGCAGATTATATTTTCATATATATATATATATATATATATATATATATACACAATTTTTTTCTTTTGGCCAAGTGTTATAGTATCAATCGATTATTTTCGGTTGGTACGACCCTCTTGGTCTTTGCTTTTTTTCATTTTTTTCCGCAGGTTTGGTAGTATATTTTTACTATCAAACTATTTACAGGGTTTTTTTCTTACCACAAGGGTTTATCAATAATTTATATATATATATATATATATATATATATATATATATATAATAGTACAGTTGGAGCCCTTCTCATTTGCACACCTAAATATTTAGATAATGAATTTGATTATATAGAAATTTTTTTCCTAGATCTTCTTTACCCAAAATCTTTCATACAACAGGCCAAGATAGAGTTTTCGGCTGGGAACCTCAAGTTTTTTGGTTCCATACCGGCCCTCGCCATTTCACCATATGAGTAGCACAAGGGTCTGTGCAGTAAAGTGAGGAGCTGATGGTAGGTATGGTGTTCCACTTCAGATGCTAAAAACAATCTCCTTGATTTAGTGCTAGTGAAAAGGGGATAGACTTCCTCGCTGTCTGGCTGATACCAACTTTAGACCACCATGACGACTTTACTTACTTATACAATTACCCATGAAGTCACTAGTGGTACAGATTTCAGCTCTGAAACCATGTTTGAATTCTTGAGTAATTGTATGAAGATAACTTATTTTAAGGTAATTAAAAAAATATAATATTAATCGATTATTTTCGGTTGGTATGACCCTCTTGGTCTTTGCTTTTTTTTCATTTTTTTCCCCAGGTGAAGTTTAGTAGTATATTTTTACTATCAAACTATTTACATGGTTTTTTTCTTACTGCAAGGGTTTATCAATCATTTATATATATATATATATATATATATATATATAATAGTACAGTTAGAGCCCTTCTTATTTGCACACCTAAATATTTAAACAATGAATTTGATTATATAAAAAAAATTTCCTAGATTGAGTAATTGTATGAATATGACTTATTTTAAGGTAATTAAAAAAACACTTAAAACAAACCCTGAGGTTACAGTGGCCTGAACACAATAAAGATGAGGATAACAGTCAGAAATATCAAAATTATTCACATCAAGCCTCATCTCATAAATACAAACAATTAAGCATCTACCATGTATATTACTCACTTTCAAAAAAAAAAATCATTGGATATAAATATAAGTCATGGTGATAGAGTCCTTTGTCCCCCCACCCCCGTATGTATGATACTCAAAAACATGTTAATTTTCCTCAAGTAGTATATTGAGGGGCCGGGTTAGCTCAGTCGGTAGAGCGTTCGGCTAGAAACCACAAGGTTCCTAGTTTGATACTGGTCCCTGCCAACTCAGCATATGAGTAGCACAGG
>CM042163.1:75522505-75572505 GCA_023376005.1 Doryteuthis pealeii | reverse complement strand
GACTAACTAAAACAATATTAACAATGTGAATAATTATAATAATCATCATTATTACCTTAATTATCATTTTTCTGAATATAAAAATCATCATCAACATCATTATTACTACTATTACAATCATCAATTATGTCATTTTTACAAATATCAATATTTATATTATGTTGCTTATTTGTAGTTCTATTCTGGTCCTTTCTACTATTGCAAAAAAAAACAAAATAAATAAATTTTTAAAAAATAGTATAATTTTTGCAATTACTACTACAACCATTACTTGTGTTGTCACTGCCACTGCCATTACTATTTCAATTGAATTTGAAAAATTTTAATGCAATGTTACCTGCCCTGTTATCTGCTTGTGGCAGAACAACAGCATTACTGAGAGAATAATTATTTTTCACTAAGCCTAATGGCCCTTGCAACACTGGTAACACCATTTGCAATTTTTTAGAATTTCAATTTTATTTATTTTTTTTTTTTAATGTTTATACAAGTTGAGCAACATTGTGTTTGGTCAGTATTTGAACTGGGGACCATTTTGTAATTTTAAGATTAACAAAAAATGAATAAATAAAATGTATTTTTTTGTGTGTGTGGGGGGGGGGGTTATAGTTATTTATCCCAAATGAAAATGAATGAATTTGACCAGTTGAAATTTGAAGTTAAGCAACATTGTGTTTGGTCAGTATTTGAACTGGGGGATCATTTGGGAATTTCATGATTAAAAAATAAATAATAAATAAGCTGGGTTTTTTGTTTGGTGGAGGGATTTTTTTTATAGCTACTGATCCCAAATGAAAATAAATGAAATTGAACTGGGGACCATTTTGAAATTTTATAATAAAAATTTTTTTTAAAAGTCAATAAATAAGTTGTTTTTTGGTGTTGTTTTTAATTTTTTATAACTTATCACAAATGAATGGGAGAATAAAAATACTTTATACAAATGTAAGATTTATTTTCTATGAACATTAAGTTTGGTTTAGTTTATTGGATCTTATAGCATGTCAACCCTTGTTGAGTTATTTTATGTCAAAGACAATTTGTTTAACTCATGCTTGATGGATATTCAATTTTTTTTCAACACATTGTGGAGTTAATTTATGCCAAAGACATTTTATTTTATTCATTCTTGTTGAGTATTTTTTTTACATTTTTTCAAACTCAATGCAGTGATGCTAATAGCTTTTTGATTTAGTGCATCCTAGGACACACATATTTGCTTTGAATGAGTCCCCGGGAATATTTATGAGTCCCAACTAAAGCCGTCTAACTCCTACCTTGTAACCTATCCTGTGTAATTCATTTCTAAGAAACTATTGAAATGTATTTACAGTTAGCCTGAAATGGTGAAGGAAGAAAAAAGAAAAACACTGGGATGCATGGATATGATTTTACTGTGTCTTTTCAGATTTTTGTGCTTCAGGGACACAGGTGTACCTATCAGTATCTCTGTCAATGTTTTTGCAAACACGTTTTTTAAAACTCAGTTTTTTTATCTATTTAATCCATAGATGGGACCCTAAAAAGTACTACCACTCCGGATCAGAGTGGACCTGGGAGCAATGGTGATGAAGGGGTACTCTACACTCCCCAGAGCTCCAACATTGGAACTTCACCATTAGATGCAGTTTAACGTCTTACCCAGGACACCTCAACATTAGGAACATTTAAGTTATGGATTTTGGAATTTTATAATTTAAAAATAAAATTAATAGGCAGGGTTTTTTTTTTTTTATTTATTTCTATAGCAACTTATCCCAAATGAAAATAAATGTGAGAATAAAATACTTGATAGAAATATAAGATTTATCTTCTATCAACAATAATTGTGTATTTTCTTTTTATTTCTTTTATTTAAAGAATTGAAAATATAAAATCTTGAAACATCCCAAATATTTTTGAGGTAAAATTAAAGAACTGAATATTTTTGGGAGATGATATTAATTATATGAAAATCCAGTTTCCTTTTTTTTTTCTCCTAATTTCCTCAATTTTATTTAATGATTGTCTTTCTTTTTATATCTTCTTGTTTTTTTTGACTCATTTACAATGAATTGTACTCACCCTAAATTTGCTCACAGGAAAAACTGACTCAACCAAATATCTTCCTTCATTTAGGGTCCCTTTGTGTGCGTGCATATAATAAACAATTTTCTTTTTATGCAAACAATAGATTTTCATATTTCTAATATACATCATACTTTATCATCGTTCAGTAAAGGGAATCTTTTGCTTATGGGACATTATAATTGCAGTATAGCCAATTGTATATTCATTTGAATAATGCTTATATTCTAATATGTATCTTAATAGGACTAGCAAAAGTATTTTAATATGTATTTTAATAAGACAATCAAAAGTATTTTAATATATATCTTAATAGGACTAGTAAAAGTATTTTAATATATATCTTAATAGACTAGCGTAAGTATCATCTTTTAGGACTAATAAAAGTATTTTAATTATATCTTAATAGGACTAGTGTAAGTATCTTATTATGTATAGCAAAAAAAAAGTATTTTAAAAAAGTATTTTAATATATATCTTAATAGGACTAGTAAAAGTATTTTATATATATCTTAATAGGACTAGTAAAAGTATTTTAATATATATCTTAATAGGACTAGCAAAAGTATTTTAAATATATCTTAATAGGACTAGCAAAAATATGTATCTTAATAGGACTAGTAAAGTATTTTAATATATATCTTAATAGGACTAGTAAAAGTATTTTAATATATATCTTAATAGGACTAGCAAAAGTATTTTAATATATATCTTAATAGGACTAGCAAAAGTATTTAATATGTATCTTAATAAGACAATCAAAAGTATTTTATTATGTATCTTAATAGTACTTAGGACTAGCAAAAGTATTTTAATATATATCTTAATAGTACTAGCAAAAGTATTTTAATATATCTTAATAGTACTAGCAAAAGTATTTTAATATATATCTTAATAGAACTAGTAAAGTATTTTAACTCTTAAAGTCCTATACCACCTCATTCCACCCGACCAGAAGTCTCATTTGTTTTCTTAATCCACCCCAAATGATAGCTTTTATTTAAATGTAATATTAAACATATTTATAAGTCTTTGATTTAAGGGGAAATAACAGGTAACTTTAGATACAAAGGTCATTTTTAGCCATTTTTTAAAAAATCCTTATAGGAATGCTCTGGACTTAGAAAATTCTCAACAGGATGTTAAGAGTTAATATATATCTTAATAGAACTAGCAAAGTATTTTAATATGTATTTTAATAGGACTAGCAAAAGTATTTTAATAGGACTAGCAAAAGTATTTTAATATGTATCTTAATAAGACAATCAAAAGTATTTTATCATGTATCTTAATAGTACTAGCAAGAGTATTTTAATATATATCTTAATAGAACTAGCAAAGTATTTTAGTATATATCTTAATAGAACTAGCAAAGTATTTTAGTATATATCTTAATAGAACTAGCAAAGTATTTTAGTATATATCTTAATAGTACTAGCAAAAGTATGCACCCCCTGAGTGCAAGTAATTAAGTTTTAATGTAATAAAATATATCAAATTAGAAAGACTAACAAAACTGAATAAGAACAAATATAAGTATATATTACTTATTTTAATGTTTTCTATATAAAATTATATATAGGATTGGTTTTAATACGTTTGAGAATAATATGATTGTATTAAAAATCAGTAACAGCAAATAATTATTTATTAAATCCAGTTTTGTTAAAATCATTATTCAAATTATTCCTACCATATACTATGTAAACCTTTATTTCTTAGAAATAATTAACAGATATTTCCGGATTTTAAATACATTGATGATATTGGCAGTATTGTGGAAAATCTAACTCAGCAAGACTTTAATAGAGACATTGTTAATAAATAAGATACTAATTAATATTAATAATGACCATTTCATAATCGTTGACAATATAACTTAAATAACTAAGGAAATCGTGATATCAGTGGTGAGGTAGTTTCAGTTACAGACAAACAGATACATAATCTCCATTTTAATAGGATATATAAACAAATGTAATCTGCAGTTTGCTATACTTTTAATATAAAATGATTACTTAACTTATTTCATTGCCAAAATAATTATTGTAAAGGATTCATCATTTAATGATAACATTTAGAAAATGTTGAAATGGTTTAAATATATATATATATATATATATATATAAAACATGATTGATTAGCCGCTTTTCTCACTTTACTGTCTGATGATTGTGCATGACACTTGAAATTTAAGTAAAAGGCATTTAGTGTTCATTATTCACATAATTTCATATTTTTTCTGATTTATATAGCTGCTCTGCTGGAATAGTATTAAGCACTTTTTCTTGTAAACTTTTCTCATATATATATATATATATATATATATATATATATATATATGTACGTGTGTGTGTGTGTAAAGGAAATGACTTACCGTAAAAATATTGGGTTGTTCTCAATATTTATTTGGTACAAGTGTTACTCGGATAAGTCAGCGTTATAACAAATATAAAGTGCTCAATACGTAAGTAGAGCGGATTCATTATTATAGTGTGTACAGAAATAACCTTTCCTTTTTGGCTGTCTTAGAAAAGCATGGAAAAGAGTAAAGATTAGAATTTTAAAAAAAATGTTTTCCCAGCATTTTATATATATATATATATATATATATATATATATATTTGAGAGAGATAGATAGATATAATCTACTAATGTTGATGCAACTACTTCCTCAAAATCACAATGTTCCGGGTTTGTTACCGGCCTTCACTAACTCAGCACATGAGTAGCACAGCTTGGATCTGTTCAGTAAAGTTGGAAGCTAATGGTAGGTGTGGCGCTCCATCTAAGCTCCCCCCCCAAAAAAAAAAATATATATATCTCCCTGTTCTAGCACTAGTGAAAAAGGGGATAAGCCTCCCTGACTGTCCGGCTGATACCGTCAATAGGCCTCTCCACCTACTTTACTTTACTTGACTTTATATACATGTTTTACCCTATGAAAATAACTTATCAGATGTCAAATGCTAAACAGGTTATTACTTTTCTATAGAAATGATGACAGTCATTAAAACTAAACGGTGGAAATGATATCCGTTTAGGGAATTCAGGATTTTCTGAATGACATTTAAACACACAATTGTTCTGATATTCAATCCTAACTTGTGTCGGTAGCAAGTGTCCCCTGAATTCTTAATCCCTAAGTTAGAATCCATTGATAGTAACTGAACCATGACCAGGATAAAGCATTCAATCATTGTTGGTATTTGTAACAAAAAATACACAATGAAATATCTTAAAGGTGTACATGGGCTTTTATTTAAAACATATCATTTACCAACTAAGAACAGTTTTTTTTTCTTTTCTTTTCATTCTTTTTCTTATTTGACTTTCTGATACAGCTGGGTTTTATATCTGATTTTACAAGTATACGAATAGACTATCTTCAATGTGTGTGTGTGTATATATATAAGAGCATTCAAAAAGAACCCACCTCAAAGAGGTTTTTTTCACGGAACAGATGGACTTGCTACTACTAATACACTCATCTACCCGGATTTTAATAGCATGTCAAACCCTCAAAAAATACTCCAATTTCTATACTCTCTGAAAACAATTTCTTCAAATAAGAAATTTTCTCCAACCTAAGGTTGAAACTAGTTGAGAATAAATAACATAAAAAATATTCCTGTTTGTCTTATTACTTTTTGTTCATACTATATATATATATATAAAACAAAAACAATAAGGATTTACTCTGATGATGATTGCTATTTCTTTGTATACTAAACATTTCTGTAGTTTTTTCTATTATTGTTATTTTATTTTGTATTTAAAATAATGATAAATAGAATCTTTCCTTTATTTTTCATTTCAATATATATATATATATATAAGGTTTTATAATTTGCTTGAAGCATTGTGTTTATATTGGTTTGGTGGTTGGTTTTGAAGGCTATCTCAATGCAAGTGTAAAGAAAAATGAGGTAACTATGGTGTTGTTTGTTAACCTGTGATTTATTCTTAATATTTAGATGAGATTTTTATCTCGAAATATTAAGAATAAATCACAGGTTAACAAACAACACCATAGTTACCTTATTTTTCTTTACACTTGCATTGTGATAGCCTTCCAAACCAACCACCAAACCAATACACACACACACACACACATATATATGTTTATGAAGTAGGGGTGATTTAACAGAGAATATAAAATATCGAGTTAATCACAACTTCAACTATTGATAAAATAATTAGTTATCTCATCAGGACACTACACTATATTCAACTAAATCGAGGTGTACTGGTTAGAATCGTAGGAAATGGACTCGTCAATCCGAGTTCAAATCCTGGATGAAGCCACAGTTCACATAGTGCTAATACCCTTGGGAAAGGTATGAATTCAACTATTCTCCATCCACTAGGGGTAAATAGTAAGGCAGAGTGGGCTCGTTAACCTTGGTTAGGCAACCAGTCTAGGAGAAGGAAAACTCTGAATTCAAACCTTTTAAATCTCCACTTGTGTTGGTCACTACTAGAATATGCTCACTCCTACTTAGTGATCTATTTCAATTTTATTTTGAACTAGAAGTGGCTTCCCAGCATCACCTGGGTAGAGGGGGAGCAAAAAACCCTGGTGTATTGATTTTTGTTTAAGTATAACTTCAATGCTATTTCTATGAAAATTTTGATTTTTAAATATCTATGAATATAAATCAAATCTTCATAATTTTTGCACAAAAAGCAAGAACCGGTAATATTTAATGTGTGTATTTACTTTATCGTTAATTGTTTTATTTTTGTAGTTTCATTCAGACATACCTACACACACACACACCAACTGCCCTTTATATATGTATAGATATCATAAAGGGAGATCGAGGTCAGTGACTGAAATAAATTAAATAGCACTGTTCAGATCAGCTAGAATACTGAGGAGAGTCCTGGAGACATGAGGAGAATTACTGTCACTTTCCAGGAAAAGGTTTCACAATTTGCATAGTCCTTTTGTTATTTTGGTGCTGTTATTATCTGAAGCTCAGTCGGTAGAGCGTCCGACTAGGAACCACAAGGTTACGGGTTCAATACCGGCTCAGATACTAACTTAGCATATAAGTAATACAGGGATCTGTAGTGGTAAAGTGAGGATACCAAAACAATCTCCATTAATGGTAAAAATACAATATATAATATCATAAAGGGAGATCAAGGTCAGTGAGTGAAATAAATCAAACCAGTAAATAATTCAAACATAAATATTTTGATATCTTTTCCCAATTAAATCATTCTTTTATCACAATTCCTTTCATAATCACTTGATACTAATAAATTCTGTTGTTGCTGTTTAAAAATGTTTCTGATAAGATAAAACTTGAATTAATTCAATATAAAATAGATAAAACCCTCAGTTGGTAGAGTGTTTGACTAGAAACCACAAGGTTCCGGTTCAATACTGGCCCTCGACAACTCAGCATATAAGTAGCACAGGGATCTGTGTGGTAAAGTGAGGATACCAAAACAATCTCCTTTAATTGTAAAAATATAATGCAAAGCTTTTTTTCCACACCGTACATAACTACCACAGACACTGACTGATGACAAAAATTGCTCATCAATAAGCACTTAGTATTTTGAATTGGATATTTATACAATAAGGATGAGACAGAAATTTAATTTAAGTTTGATGACCAAGTCCCAAATAATATTTCCCACAAGCTAAATCTAGAAATCTTTCCATTAACATTTTAATGATTAAAATACCTGTAGAAAGAAGAAGAGAAAAATAGATGATTGTGTTGTAGGTAAAAGAAGAAACTACTCTCCCACAAATGCCATAAGTTCTCTCTGCCCCCCTCCCCGCCCCAAATGTAATTTGTTTTCCTATTCAGGCTTTCTATTGATTCAATTTACTCAAAATAACTTAGTTTCCAATTTAAAACTGTATCCTGTTTTAAACTGTCAATCATCTTTTTCTTTTTCTTTTGGAAGATAAATAATGGACCATTCTGCTTTTATTATAAAGAAAGAAAAGGAAGAAAAAGGACATGCTACACTGAAAAATTATAATAAAGAAAGAGTTGGGTACAAATAGAGAGAGTGGGTGAGCACGTGGAAGTGATTACATTAATCCTGTTTCAATTGAACATAATGCAACGATGAAAAGAACAAAGTGAGAGAGAGTTAAATCAAGATTATTATAAGTTAAAAAAAAAAGTAAAGTCATCGGAGTGGCCTAAAGTCTATATCAACCAATCAGCGAAGGGAGTCTATCCCCTTTTCACTAGCGATAGACAAACGGAGATTGTTTCTGTGTCTGAGGTGGAGCGCCACACCTACCATCAGCTCCATACTTTACTACACAGGTCCATATGCTACTCATACGCTGAGTTGGCGAGGGCCGGTATCAAACTAGGAACCTTGTGGTTTCTAGCCGAACGCTCTACCAACTTACATATTGAACTATTTAGCAATAGCTCTTAAGTAAACATATCAAACATTGTAATAATTAAATTATCGTACTGTGGTATATCTCCAGGTCCTGCTAGTATTATATATTTGCCCAATAATTCAATGTAATTCATCCTTCACCAATGCTATAAACTTAGAATTCTAGCTAAGACCTTCAAGAATAAAAAAGAATTAGAAGAGACAATATCTCTACAAATCTGAATTTTTTTTTTTGATAGAGCTCATTTATTAGCTAATCAATGCCAAGTGAACATTTGTTTATAATTATCCAAAAGAGTTTTCATTTCCAATTCAAGTAAGTTCAGTTCTCTTCTGAACCATTTCTTTCTTTTCAAAGTCTATCACAGACGACGATGACGTCACTCCATATCTTCATTTGTGGACCCTATGGTGGCTCATTAGTCCAATTCTGGACTTGCAAATGCGGTCACACACATTGCAGGAGAAATTTCCATCTACATTTGGTTGTTCATGACGACAAAGACGTCGCCGCTCTGCAGTCCTGTTTATCTCATTATTGAGCCGCTTAGCTCCTGTGCGGCAGGCGTCTCACCAACCCTGTCTGTTAGAGGCCAGATCTTCCACACTTGAAGGTGTGATGTTACATTTTTTCACCGTTGTCTTAATATGGTCTTTGAACTGCTTTTGGGGGCTCCTGTCCTCTGCGTGCCATCAGCGAGTTCACTGTAAAGTTGTCAATCATAAAATCTACAGAAGTAGCTTTAAATTAATTTGTTTGCAAATAAATAAAGTTGTGAATAGCCTATTGTCAGTATCAGCCAAACAGCAAGGGAGTCTATCCCCTTTTCACTAGCACTAGACCAGTGAGATTATTTTTGCTCAGGTGGAGCACCACACCTACTGTCAGCTCCCAGATGCTTTACCCCACAGATCAGATTACCCGTGCTGTGCTACTCATACACTGTTGGCGGGGATTGGTATCAAACTCAGAACCTTGTGATCCCAAGGTGGGTGCTTTACCAATTGAGCTAAACTGGTCATCTTCAACAAGATTGAATAAAACAAAATGTCTTCAGCATAAAATAACCCAAGAAGGGTTGACATGCAGTAAAAACCAACCAACCAACCAACCAACCAGCCAGATACTTTTCCAGCATAAAATAATCCAACAATGTGTTAAAAAAAATTGAGTTAAAAAAAAAAAAAAATTGAATGTCCATCAAGCATGAGTAGAACAAAGTGTCTTTGACATAAAATAACTCAACAAGGGTTGGCATGCCGTAAGATCCAACCAATAATTTTCCAGCTTTTCACTCTCTTTCAATTTCAAGATTGTCATCATTATTATTATTGTTTGTTGTTGTTACTTTAATTCTTATATCTTATTATTGTATTTTTCATACAGGAAGTTAATTTTTATGGTCTGGACACACAGCACAACAGATCTAAGGGTCAAGTTAATACAGTTCTAAGTTATAACCATCTCTAAGTTGCAGGTTCAACCTTGGCCAAAGGCGATAACACAGATTACTTAACACAGCATAACACTTGTACCCGGTTAATGGAATGAGAACGGTTTACCCTGATGGATTGAATAAAGGGTTCGATTCAAAGCTCCGTGAAGGCTCCCGATTACAACATGAAGGCTCCTAAGTTCAACAAGAAACACCTAAAAAAGGCTGGAGAGCACATCAGTCAAAACATTGAGTATATAACAATAAAGATGAGGACAAAAATTTTTAAAAATCTAAATAATACAAAATCTTCTCAAGTTTCCAGCACTCTCCTCAGTATTCAAAAATCAATACTGCAATTATTTTTCTGATCACTCAACCTTCCAATATTCTTGCAAAAATATCTGGATTTTTTTTCCATTATAATTATTTCTACTGTTGTTACATAATTTATAAGCAGCTTATAAATTATGCACGTACCTGTAGTTAGAATATTTTGAATTAAGGCCCATATTTAGAATGACGGGGTCCATGGAAAGTTACCTGACAGTTGTTGATGGGTAATACCCTTGACCCCTTCAAAGTGCGTAATTGGGTACTGTGAGAATAAGTTTTAGTTAGATGCAATGCAGATTTCAGAGCAGGTGAACCTGTAGGTCACCACTCTGATGTTGTTTCTCTCCTGTGGTGGAATCAAATGGACAGGGTTGCGAAATAAAGCTTGATCAAGAAAATAACCAAGTCTTGTTTGTTAATTGAATATTTTTTAAAAATGACCAGCCCAGCACAAAGAAGAAATCAACAAAGAAGATCAACCCTTAACAAGTAAGCCCAACAAGAAGAACATGGCAGCCAGATGAGAAGCAGAAGTGTACCAAGTAAGACCATCATCATCATCTACCCTATCTATCTATCTGTCTCGCTCTCCCTGTTTATATAACCGATGTTGAATGAGTGTATAACACTATTATTACTTTATTAATATTATCATTATCAGTTTTATCTATTTCATTATACCGATTATTCTTTCAACATTAATCATTAACACACTAAAATCTCTCAATAATATATATATATATATATATATATATATAATCCAAAAGTCCAGAGAAAAAATCTTCCTTATGACACAAGAGTTTTATTTAAAAAAACCTGTCGTAGTTTGAGAGCTCAATGTGTGCTCTTAATGTTAGAGTCACAGAGCAAATATATAAGTAAAGAAATAACAAAAGACTTAGAGATTTAGCATTATAGTCTATTTCAGGGAGCTTAGACAAATTGTCTAACTCTCCCAACTCATCTGATGAGTCGGGAGAGTTAGACAATCTCTAAGTCTTTTGTTATTTCTTTACTTTACTATATATATATATATATATATATAGGTAGTCCTTTGTTAGTATTGGAGAATTGAAAATAAAGTGCTCGATTACATGTGTAAGAGCTGTATTTATTTGTTATAGTGAACAATACATTTAAGGTGCCATTATTACTATTGGTTTCCAGGCAGGATATTAGCCACCCTTCTTCAAGGCACGTTGTCTTGAAGAAGGGTGGCTAACATGCTGCCTGGAAACCAATAGTAACAAGGGCACCTTAAATGTATTGTACACTATAACAAATAAATAATTATATATATATATAAAGTTGTCTTGAAGAAGGGTGGCTAACATGCTGCCTGGAAACCAATAGTAACAAGGGCACCTTAAATGTATTGTACACTATAACAAATAAATAATTATATATATATAAAAAGTCATTTAATGCAGAATGAAGTCATTTTGATAAACAAAGGACTCAGTTTGCTTACAGCACCTGCTGTTGCTTAAATGGTCACCTAATTAAGTATTTGTCCTGGGTATGACATTAAACTGCATCTAAACTTTGCATATTGATATTAAAAATTTGATTATAATAAATATATGCTTTGTATTATTGATTTCTGATTGTCTGGTTTTATTTGGGTATAAATCTTAAAAGAAATCCATTAATAAGAAGAAATGACTGTAATTTTATTCCTTACTTCCTATTTTAACTAGATAGTTAAATTAGGAAAAATTAGCAATGAAATACGAGAGTGATGGAAGAGTAAGTTTCATTTTTTCTATTTTCTGATTATACCTCCCCCCACTCTGTTTCAAATCGTTTTACCTGCATTCTTATTTAGTTTCATTAGTCTTTCTAATTTGATATATTTTATTACATTAAAACTTAAATACTTGCATCTGGAGGGTGCATATATTTACTCGTACTGTTAAGAATCAATCAATCAGTACGGCCTTCAGATTTTCTTGAGTTACAAATATATTGAAAATGGGAAATGAATGCAATTCCCTAACCTGTAGGCATAAAATAATCCCAGATTGATTGAAAATGGGAAATTTTGTTTTTCTTGATGTTTATGTTCTTCATTTGCAACAAAAATAAATCTGTCCACATCATTACTGTCATCAGTTTTATTCTAATCATCACTTTCGCTCTTGTTAGTGGCACATTTCATTCTTTATTTAAATCCAAGGATTACTATGGAAACATTGAAGATCTGGGGGGGGGGAGGCTTTCTCTGCAAGCTCAGCAATTCTGTTGTTTCCTTGCTGAATAGCTGAGCATTCCAGTGTGTTCCTTCCATGTGCCATGTTTTGTTTTTTCTCCAATACCACCACCCCCCGTGCACGACCCATCCCAGAACTTTATTCCCGTTTCAGCCAGTACTGACCCAGAATGGCCTATTCATAGTGGAAAACTTATACAGGCAATTCAAAGATGAAAATTCATTATACAAAAGAAAAAGAAAAGTAGAAATCAAATGAAAGATTTAAAAAAAAAAAAAAAAAAAAAAAAAAAGAAAGGAAAAGAAAAGGAAATAGGAATAAAATAAAAAAAGAAATGAAAGTAAGATTTCATCCCGAGAAAATGTGATTTTTTTTTTTTTTTTTTTTTTTAATTTTTAAAAACTTTTTACTTTGAAAGGCATCACTTCATACAATGGTGCCTGTCCGTCTCAATATAATGAATTTGTTTTAACTTTCTCACAAATTTGATCAGAGAATGTAAATATCGAAGTTCTAAACCAATTTTAATTATTCTAATTCGTCAAATCTTTTCTTGCACATTCTTTTTACTGAGGCTAAATAAAATAAACCCTCTCTTTATAACGATATTATATGCAGTATTAGATAGAAAGTATTGAAAGGGCCAGTCTAGCTCAGTTAGTGGAGCATTCACCTAGGAATCATAACTATATATACCTTATACTTATATATACTATACCTTAACAGTAGCCTCACCATCAGATACAATTGACACAAGAGAAGTAACAGTATATGTTTTTGATATTAAATCCAAACTAATCCAAGAAACCCTTGTATTTAGCCCATATTGAAAAGAGGGTGACTGGCAATCCCCATCTTGATGGGTTACACAACACTTGCTACAGATCTCCAGAAGCAGAACCTCCCCATCAGATACAATTTAGTGTCATGCTCAGGAGACATGGAGTCAACAACGCCTGGTTACTGACAGTTTCTTGCCTCTGCAATCTTCAAACCAAGTCTGATGATTGCATAGGTGATGAACTGTCAATAACCAGGCACTGTTGACTCCATGTCCATGCTATCTTAATATATATGTATGAGGTGAGGTAAAAGGAAGAGTGAACAAAAATGATGACTCAAACAAGTCCAAGTAGGAGAGAAATATTTTGTCCTTCTGACACAAAGTACTTCCTCAGTCAGAAGGATGAAATATTTCTCTCCTACTTGGACTTGTTTGAGTCATCATTTTTGTTCACTCTTTCTTTTACCTCACCTCATACTGTCGGATTTTACTCGAACCCTCCTAAATATTACAAACCCCTCCACATGAGTAGGATGTCACACAAGGTCAATTTCTTAAACAGAGTTTAACAGGTTTGAATTCAGAGTTTTCCTTCTCCTAGATA
Source organism: Doryteuthis pealeii (assembly GCA_023376005.1). NCBI lineage: Eukaryota > Metazoa > Mollusca > Cephalopoda > Myopsida > Loliginidae > Doryteuthis > Doryteuthis pealeii. The sequence goes on along the minus strand of CM042163.1, from coordinate 75,558,672 downwards.
GGTTACCTAGCCCATGTTAAATGTGGACTAAAATAATCTTTACAATGAAATGAATGGTAATCCTCAACTTGAAGGGTTACACTACACTCCCCACCCAGATCTCCAGAAGTGGAGCCTCACCATCAGATGCAATTTAGTGTCATGCCCAGGACACAAGAGAAGTAACAGTATATGTTTTTGATAGTGAATCCAAACTAATCCAGGAAACCCTTTATATTTAGCCCGTATTTGAAAGAGGGCGACTAGCAATCCCCATCTTGAAAAATCGCTGCTGGTGAGGCTATTGTTCCTACCATTCTCTAGCCGCTAATTGCCCCATTTGGAGAAGACTATCTTTTATGGTTTCTTTGAGCTCAGAGAAAAAAAAATGTTTTCAAACAATTCCATGTCTTGTCACCTTTTCCCTTATCAAAAAACTACTGATACGAGGGAAGGTGGTAGTCAAAAGGGTTCGTTTGAAAAAAAAAAAAGAAAAGAAAAAAAGAAAGATTATAAAGAATGTAGAGATAAAGTCTTGAGGAACCAAATAGCAGTAATTAGAGATCTTTATGAAATATTATCATAACTGATCATGATCAGATTGAATTATTTAAAAATTTTAAGCACAAAAAAATAAGAATGATAATTTTTAAAATGTTTTTATCATCATGCATCATATAACTTCAGTGGGAATTGGACACCCTTTCAAAGCCGGTTTTAAAAACAGAAAAAAAAAAAAAAAAAAAAAAAATTATTAAAGTTACTAAACAATTATATTGTTGCTGGATTAATTTTTTTTTAAATTCACTTAACCTAGTAATCTTAACACTCATAATCAAAACTGGTATTCAAATTTTTTTTGCTTTCTTTTTTTTTTTTTTTTTAAATTCTCAGTATTCCATATGCAAGATATAAAGAATTTGATCGGCAGAGTTTGACTCGCAAGATAGCAGAACAGTTTTGAAACACTCCACATACTTCCTAACAGACTTTAAAATCTTAAATTTATCTTTTTGATAAGGATCAAGTAATCTAAAAGAAAGTTATATTAGCTCAGCTGGTAGAGCGTTTGGCTAGAAACCACAAGGATCCTAGCTCAATACCGGCCCTCGCCAACTCAGCATATGAGTAGCGCAGGAATGTGTGCGGTAAAGTGAGGAGCTGATGATAGGTGTGTCTAGCACTAGTGAAAAGGGGATAGACTCCCTCGCTGACTGGCGACCCCGATGACATATTAGTGATACTTAATGGAGGCATGTGGTGTAATGGTTGTAGGAAATGGACACAACGAGAGGAGTTCAAATCCTGGACAATGCTGTTTGCATTTCACATAGTGCTAATACTCTTGGGAAAGGTATGAATCCAACTATTCTCCCTCCAGCTATGGGTAATTAGTAGGGTGGACTGGGCTCTTTAATTTTATTTGGGCAACCAGCCTAGGAGAAGGAAAACTTTGAATTCAGACCTATTAAATTCTGCTCAAGAAAATGACCTTGTATCTCATCCTACTTGTGCGGAAGAGTTGGTAAATTTGTATAGAATAGTGGAATTTGTACAGCATCCCCTACGCCCTATCGGATGTGGCTGTAAATATACCATCTGCACCTCTGCAGAAATTGAACTTGTTTCACATTCTGCCCATGCAGAGGGGTTGAAATATATATATATATAAGTAATACTTATCTTAAGATTACAGAAGATAAACAATGACCTGGTTTTTTTTTAAAAATCATTTGCAGCATGGGTAAGCAGTAGGGCAGACTGGGCTCTTTAACCTTGGTTAGGCAACCAGTTTAGGAGAAGGAAAACACTGAATTTGAACCTGTTTGTTTTTTGTTCAGAACCAAAGCTACAACATCAGTTAAAATGTTGCAAATCAGAAATCATTAATTAAATTTAAATTTAAGTTTAAACCTTTAAACTGGTTGACTTTCAGACTTTTTTTTATAGCAATTTTGGATTCCTTAGGCATAAATGCTTTTATAAACCAATTTTTAGGAGTAGGGAATCTATAGAACTCATTTTACAGACAAAAATAGATTAGAAAAAGTTGCCATTTTTCACGAACCACACCAAATTTAGAGAGCTAAAAATGGACATAACTTCAATAATTTTTGTAATTAGAAACTCAAATTCTACGAAGTGTCTAACTTTAACAGTCTACACCTGTACAAAATTTCAGAAAAATTGAAGGGGGTGGGTGACATGGCCTGGATGATTTGACATGGAATTACCCCAAGTTTAAAGCTGTATTTACCAAGATAGAAATAAAGAATGAATGGAACATTAATTTTTTTCAGAATACCAGGTGTGTTAAAATGGTACCAAGTTTAAAGCGGTATTTACCATGATAGAAATGAAGAATGAATGAAACATTATTTTTTTCAGAATAGAAGGTGAGTCAAAAAGTACAAAAAATCTCGATACTTTTTTGACACACCTTGTATATTAGTGATACTTATCTGAAGAATACTGGCATAATTACAGAAGATAAACAAGGAATTTGTTGGGTTTTTTTTATAAAAAAGAAGAATAAAAGATTATTTACAGCAAAAAGTTGTGAATGCCAGTCAAAATAAAACCAACAAGTGAAATTCCTTCATATTTTACACTTGAAATGTCTTGACCTTTTCTCTCCACTCCAGTTGGATACTTTAAACTTCACTCACAGAACTCAGATAATTTTTTTTTTCTTTTCTTACTTTCACTTAGCTTCTGTTTTTCTTTCTTTCGTTTACTTCCCATTTGACTTTTTCATAGCATTTAAAATAAAAACCGCATTGTGCCATGGAAAGACCTAGCTTAGTATTTGGGTTTTAGTTTTCTTTCTCTTTTTTTTTTAATTTGTTTTATTTTCTCTTTTTTTCTTTTCTTTTTGTCTTGTCTTTTTATGAGCACAATAAGTTATGGCGTTCTTCTTTGTCTTCATTATGAAATGAAAATACTATTGTTAGTGCAATAAATATGTTATCATTTTGTTTTGTTTTGGTTTTTTGTATTATTATAGCAACTATACATCATGGAATATTTTTCCAGTTGTCTGAAACAACTTTTGTTTCACTCATTCCTCTCGGAACGGTTGAGAAAATACAACCTTTTATTCAAAGAATAAATAACTGAAGAAAAAGAGAGAGAGAGAGAGAGGGGAAAAAAATACAGGTAAGAAAAAAAAATAATAATAATCAAAGTTAACAAAATAAAAAAATAGATAAATAAACAAATAAAACAAAAAATAAAAGGTCACATGATGCAATGCAATTGGAATGTACAAACGGCATGAAGATAATCTAAGGTAGATTCAAAGAGACCGATTCCGAGTTTCTCCAGTGATCTTAGCACAATAAAACAATCATAATCAACATTGGTGCTCTCCTGTTGCCTATCATGCCATTTCGAATTAAAAGAGCTATGTATTCTTGAACTTTTAGAATATGTTCTCTTCTCCGGTGTCAGTATGAGGCCATGAAGTCTGGGTGTGTGCATGTCTTCCGTTTCCTTCTTTATACCAATTCTTGGATAGATTACCAACCTGGAAAAATTCTTGCAAACAAATTCCTTATCATGGAGAGAGAGAGCTATTTTGAGCAGGTAATCAAATCCACAATTAGTTATTTTCTCAGATTTATCTTCCTCTCCTTTTCATTAACCTGAAAATAAAGCCGTCTCCATGTTTCCGTTCCATGTTTCAGACTCACCCACAAACCCCCGTCAAAAGCCCACACACCCCCAACCACCTTTCTGCATTTTTCCTCCACTGCCAACTTCACTCAGTGGATTAAACTGAGCAATTTGAAACCTCTCACATAACAATCAAACAAAGTTTGGAATTGTCAAGCAGCATACAGGTGAGTGTAGGGAAAGCATACAGGTGAGTGTAGGGAAAGCATACAGGTGAGTGTAGGGAAAGCATACAGGTGAGTGTAGGGAAGCATACAGGTGAGTGTAGGGAAAGCATACAGGTGAGTGTAGGGAAAGCATACAGGGAAAGCATACAGGTGAGTGTAGGGAAAGCATACAGGTGAGTGTAGGGAAAGCATACAGGTGAGTGTAGGGAAAGCATACAGGTGAGTGTAGGGAAAGGCATACAGGTGAGTGTACTGATAGAAATACAGGTAAATGAAACCACTGTATACTATTTAGTTCGTTTCATTTAGTAGCTCTTTAGCACCAATTGGATTTGTTCCTATGTATATGCTTTCAGGTCATTACGTATTTGTAAATATGATGCATTAGATCAATCAGTTGATAACAAGTGAATATTGATTGGTTTGGTTGGGTGGATTTTACAGCATGTCAATTGGTTTGGTTTGTTTTATGGCATATCAACCTCAGTGGGTCATTTAATGCCAATAAAGTTTTGAAATAAAGTCATTCTTAATGGATACACAATTTTTTTTTATAAAAACATTTTTCTATTTAACCCAGAGATGGGACCCTAACAGATACTACCACTCCGGGTCAGAGTGGACCAGGGAACAATGGTGATGAAGGGGTGCTCCACATTTCCCAAACCTCCAGAACTGGAACTTCACCATCAGATAAAGTTTAACGTCATTCCCAGGACATGTAGACCCTCAGCTACAGTCTTCTAGCACCCATATGATAAAAAGGGTTGGGGCTTGCCATAAGGGCAATAGGGTTGGGGCAATCATATAGGTGTTTGATGTGCCCAGCTGATTGATCGAAGGGGCTTCTCTGACCACTTGTCTAGCCTAAGTAAGGACCAAAGTGGAGTGTTGAATGTTGTGAACTGCTCAGCCACCAGGGTTCCACATCCTTAAGCATCATAGGTCACCACCAGGTGACCCAATTTGGGGGTTCTTACCCCTCTACAGAGGTGCAGTTGGCATATTCTAAAGCTCCAGCCGATAGGGCTATCAGCAGAGGGGGTAAGACACCTCTCCAACCTGTTGGTTGTGGGTGGCAACCGTGATGCTTAATGACGGAATCCTGGTGGCTGAGCAGTCCATGACATGCAAAACACCATTTTGGCAAGACGAACAGAGAGGCTACCTCTGATCAACTGGCTAGTCATGTCAAGCTATAGCACATATGATTGTCCCAACCCTATTGACCTTATGAAAAATCCCCAGCCCTTCTTATCATACATGTGCTAGAAGGTGGTAGCTGAGGGTCTTAATGTCCTAGGTATGATATTAAACTGCATCTAATGGCAAGGTTCTAATTCTGGAGAGCATGGAGTAGCCATGACTCCCAGATCCACTATGCCCAGAGTGATAGTACCTGTTAGGGTCCCATCTATGGGTTAAATAGATCAACAATAGGTTTAAGAAAAAAAATTTTAAAAGATTTGAATACCCTACAAGAATGAATAAAACAACAATGTCTTTGGCATTTCTATGATCTGATACCTACCTATTTATCTTAGTATATATATATATTTATTTGTGTGTACATATATATATAAATATACCTATCTATTATATACCTACCTATTTGATTATATATCCACCTACCTATTTATCTACGTATTTAATTATATATTTATCTCCCTACCTAACCACCTATCAAATTATATATATCAAACTACTTTCCTATCAAATTATATATATATATATATATATATATATATATATATATACCTACTTATCTTTCCGTTTAGGTTGACATGCCATAAAACCCCAACCAACCTAAATAAATACCATCTGATACCTACCTATTTATCTATCTTGGTATATATAAATATATATATACCTATCTACTTATCCACCTACCTATTTATCTACGTATTTAATTATATATTTATCTCCCTACCAACCATTCTATTTATATACCTACCCAACCAGCTATTAAATTATATATAAAGTAAAAAGTAAAGTCGTTGGGGCGGCCTAAAGTCAGTATCAGCTAATCAGCGAGGGAGTCTAACCCCTTTTCACTAGCACTAGACCAAGGAGATTGTTTTTGCATCTGAGGTGGAGCACCACACCTACCACCAGCTCCTTACTTTACCGCACAGATCCCTGTGCTACTTATACGCTGAGTTGGTGAGGGCTGGTATCGAACTAGGAACCTTACGGTTTCTAGCTGAACACTCTACCGACTGAGCTAAACCATCCCTATCTTGGCTAACCAGCAAACTACTTTACCATCTAAATATATATATATATATATATATATATATATATATACACACCTACCTATCTTTTAGTTTAGGTTGACATGCCATAAAACCCAACCAACCTAATAGGTGTGATAAGATAACAATTATCATACCATTACAAATTAAATTGTATGGATATCAAGAATATCAATAGATCCTTTTTTTCTAATTAATCATCAGTAAAGGATATCGGTTAACAAGCTGTCTACAAATTATTTTAAAGAGTTGTAATTAAACACTCGACTGTGTAATGAGTTATGTGACTAATTATTAGTGGACAGTGCTGTTATTAATCACTTAGAATGAATTTTGACTAACAAAAATTGGTCTCTATTATAAGTGACTGTGTTGTTACTGTAACGAATAGGCAAGACAAGGGATTATGAACTATTTTTTTTTGTAAGAGAAAAGCATATCAATTGTTCAAATAGAAAATCATTTTAAATCAACATCAACAATTGAAACTGATTCTAATGAATATACAGTCATGCTGGAATGCACCGATATGCAGAGAATGTTCTCCAATTCTCTATGAGAGGTGCCTTCGTTGGCTTGACATGTCAGGAGAATGGAAATGGATGCATCCCAAAAGATCTTTTGTAAGGCGAATTAGTAAAAGGCTCCCGATCAGTTGGTAGACACGCCTACATTTTAAAGATGTCTGCAGGAGAGTTATGAGGATATGCCATATTGACACAAACACGTGGGAGGTAGATGCAAAAAATAGAGTGGCCTGGCGCCTCAACATTAAGCAAGGCACAGAGAGGGGTGAGGCAGAGAGGAGAGTAGCCTCGACAGAAAAGAGAGCCAGAAAGAAAGAGAAAAGCCAGCAGCCACAGAAAGCATCACAGTGCACCAAAGACTGTCACTCAAGAATAGGCCTGCAGAGTCACTTGCGCAGATGCAGATTTTTTGGGGGGGACACTTAGTGAATGGAAAGGATCCAATAAGTGCCATTATTAATCACTTAGAATGAATTTTGACTAATAAAAATTGGTCTCTATTATAAGTGACTGTGTTGTTTAGTGAAACAAGTAGGCAAGGCAAGGGATTATTAATTTTTTTTTGTAAGAGAAAAGCATATCAATTGATCAAATAGCAAATCATTAGGACCATATGACCTTTAGGCACCCCTTTTGCGATCTCGATTCTTGGGGACATTTTTTCCATTTACACAGTCAAAATCTGGTTAATTGTTAACAGATGATTTTTAGAGTTTTTTTTTTTTAATAATAAAACTAACCCCTAACCCTAACCTGATTTTGACAGTGTACAGAAGGAGTGCCTAAAGGTCATATGGTCCAATCATTATAAATCAACATCAACCATTGAAACTGGTTCTAATGAATACTAGATTAGCTTAGTCTGCCCAACTATTTATCCATAACTGGGGGGGAGAATAGTTACATTCATGCCTTTCCCAGTAGTATTATTATATGGCTTCAAGTAATGATAATAATTATAATAATCCTTCGTAAACAATTACAGCTTCAAGTATACTTAGTACAAATAATTTACAGTTATGTTATCAAGTATTCCTATCTAATAAAAATAATTTGCACACACTTGTATCATTTTAAGTAACTATTCTTAGTACAAATAATTCATGTTTATATAACATCAAGAAGTCCTATCTAACACTAATAATTATCGAACAGATCTATTTGGCCCATGATGGGATCCTAACAGGTACTACTCCGCCAGGGTCAGGGTGGACCTGTGAGTAATGAAGGCAATGAAGGAATACTCAACACTCTCCATAAGTGGAGCCTCATCATCTGATACAGTTTAGTGTCGTACTCAGAATACCCCCTATTTTAGGGATTCTTATCCTTCTGCTAATAAATTAAGAAATATGAGGATATTTTGACTCACTCTAGTAAAATTTATTTTAAAAATTCAAAATTCTAAAGGCTGTTTTTTGAGAGGGAGTGGGTTCAATCTGTATCATTTAGAGAGTTATTTATAGTTTTGGTATTTTTCTTTTGTAGATTACATATTGAAAGTTGGTGGGTCATTGTCTACAAAAAATCCAAAATTGTGATTGGTCAACTCTGTGAGGAGTCAATGGAAGAGGAATCTTTACCAGAATCAGATCTGGCAATGACTTCTTTGGAGAAAAATGATGAGCTAGCTAGAAGAAGAAGAAGAAGAAGAAGAAGAAGATCTTTCTGGGAGCAGCAACTAAAATGAAGCAAACGAACCAATGTGTGAATAAACTTACCTCGATTCTTATACTCAATTTTGTCCTGCTCATATATTAGTAGATCCATTTCTCAAATAATTACAAAAGTGTTGTAAGAGATATTTACCTACAAGATAGTTGGACTTGTGCAATCAATCAATCAAACAAATACATTCAAATATTATCTAGTTGGCCTATGTCAAGGTTGACATTGAGGGTAACAGCTTTTTTTTTTTTTTTAGGGGATTAGTTTAGCTCAGTCAGTAGAGCATCTGCCTTGGAAAAGTCTATATTCAATAGCAAAAAGGTGGAGGAGCACCATCTTGTATAAGAAATCAAGTCTTCAATATTATCCCAATTATTGATATCAATTTTAATCAACCATTAATAAGAAAGAATATATCAGTAATATAATGACAAATGGACACATGATGTGGGAAGCCCCACCTCCAATATAAAAAGGGAGACAATTCTATTTTGTTTCCCAACAAGATGAAGGTATAAATCTAAAAAATAGATATCAAACGATTATAGAAAATCAATATAAATCAATTTTAATCAACCATTAATAAGAAAGAATATATAAGTAATATAAAGACAAATGGAGTAACAAATTAAAGTAAATATGATTATTTATTAAAGAAACAGGTTGAATATATATTAGATGATAAATGATAATCCAATCAGTGAAACCAAAATTTATTTAATAATATCATAAGGCATAATTACAACAATATATCAAGTGAACAATATCATGAAAAATAATTATCAAATTGATGATAAATAAATGGATAAAGATATCAAATATTAATCAAACTTTCCAGAAGGGAATTCCTAATCAGATTTATTCAATGAAATAAGTAGATATTGATTTCTCACTACATAGATAAACCATTTTGTATGAATTGTTTAATCATATCTCAGTGAAACAGATTTCAAATGAACAACATGGTTTGGTTTTGGTTTTGGTTTTGTTTTACGGCATATCAACCTCAGTGGGTCATTTAATACCAATAAAGTTTTGAAATAAATCGATTCTTAATGGATAATACAATTTTTTTCTGAATACATTTTTCTATTTAACCTATAGATGGGACCCTAACAGGTACTACCACTCCATGAGCAACATGAAGAAACTTACTAATAGATATTGGCTAATATGCATAGATAGAATATCTTAAACTAAAAATCATTAGATTAAATGCATGTTTGTGCGTTTTGATTGGCTGATTCAGCCAACACTGTTTTAGAAGAGTTTATAAATACAAGTTGTAATCTTCAGCACACCATATACTACCAAAATATTCTGACAGACGTCAACAGTGGGTTGACGTGGTACAGATGTGGAAAAGTTCATTGTGTCGCACCAGTAGCATGAATATCTATGATAGTGTTGATCTCATCAGCATTCCTCCTCAAGGGAGCACCTCAGGCACTGGGCAATAAACCCAGCCCTTCCCCATTAAATTAAGGGGGCAGGTATTGCCTGGGGGGATAGCCTCCTGGGATCTATGCCATTAATTACTTAACTAGTCCTGGCCCAAAGCCACTGGACCCCCGGTATAAACCAGATAAGTACATGCATAGATGAAATATCTTAAACTGAAAATTAAATAGGAACACTCATAATAATTAATAACTTACCTGGCCCTCAGGTTGAGGGTCCAGTGGCTTCGGCCCTGGACCTGTGAAGTAATTAAACAGCGTTGATCCCAGGGGTCTATCCCCCCCAGGCAACACTTGCCCCCTTGATTTAAAAGGGCAGAGCTGGGTTTATTGCCCAGTGGCTGAGGCCCCCCTCTGAGGGGGGGGTGCCAACGAGATCAATGCATTTTTGGGACCCGACATCCCATGAGCTTCGGCTCATGGGTGGTCCTACATTAATAGGACCTGTGCCTGACCCACACATGTGATATGCACATTAAATACATAATTAAATGATAACACTTGTTTTATATGAAATTATAAAAAAACTTCAAGCAAAAGCACTAAGTGAGAATTCATATGACATTACTGTTAATAATAATGATAATATCAACATTAATTGTTACATAATAAATAGGGTATCCTAATCATTTTGTAATATAGTGTAATGTTTATTTGGGCATCTGTGCAATATTGATTTGTATATATGATCATTTACTGATATAAAGTAGGCAGAGTGGCCAATTCTTGGTATCAGCTGGAGAGGGAAGAAGTCTATCCCCTTTTCACTAGTGCTAGACCAGGGAGATTGCTTTTGCATCAGAAGTGGAGCATCATACCTACCATCAGCTCCCCAGTTTACTGCACAGATCCAAGCTGTGCTATTCATACACCGAGTTAATTTAAATTTAAGAGTCAACTTAATTCTGAAGAAGAGCCATGGAAAATAACCTGTAGTTTTATTATCTGCTTTTGATAGACAAGTGATGACCTTTATTTGATCTTGTTAGCTATTATCTGGTTAGTCTAATTGAGAGAATAAGTTACAGGATCAGAGTTAGCTCCGCGAGCAAAGGATACAGATGCAAATGGCGTCTCTCTGGCTATTTCTCTCCATGCATGCAGTTCCTTTGGATTTTGAAAAAAAGACGTCTAAAACACACTAAGTCTTTGGCTCATTTGTAAGAACAAAAAAATGGATACAGAGACTAAGAAATACCCAAAGCCAACCCAAGAAACATCCAAGATGATTAGAAGAGAGGAATTAGCCAGATAGAAGAATAGAGGTTCCAGCCAGTAAAGAAGATAAGTATCCACAGAGGACTAGCTTGATTTTGATGTATGATACATGTTCTTGTGTTGGTAAATATACCTGGCCTAAACAAAATGGCATTACTTTTTGAGCCACCTATTGGGAGAAGTAGGGATGTTATCTAGAGAAGGACCAGCTTCATTTTGATGCATGATACATGTTCCTCTGTTGGTAATTATACCTGTCCTAAACAAAATGGCATTACTTTTTGATTTGATGTGGAACAGTAGGGATGTGATCCATAGAGGACCAGCTTGATTTTGATGCATGTTCCTGTGTTGGTAATTATAACTGTCCTAAACAAAATAGCATTACTTTTTGACTCACCCTTGTACATTTTTCTGCTTATAAAATCTAACACCTGCTAATGTTAAATTGAACTTTGACAAATAGATGGTATGCACTGTAGAGTGAAAATGTATGCATTGGTAGCCATTGATGGTGTCCAGAATATTTCTGTGAGAAAATCTTTCATGTATTTATGCATAGCAGGAGAGAGACTTAAATGATTTTAAAGGAATGACATATGACTAATGAGAAGAATCAATCAATCAAATTCCTCTTTTACCAATCTAATCAATCAATCAGTCATTAAAAAGGACAAGAATAGAATATTTTAAAGATATTTCTCTTTTTGCTCTGTGGTGCTTTTTTAGGTATTTATTTTCGACATTTATTTATATTTTTACAAAGTTTTTATAGTCTTTTCTATTCATTTTTTTTTTCATTTCAGTACAGTTTCTTTAGAGGAAAAAAAAAACGCAGTAAAATGATTTATTACTTAGAGATATCTTGTGCCATGATAAGAGACTTAAAGCATGTATATATGAAAAAGAAAATAAGAGAAAAAGAGAAGCTTCACGTGGGTATGTTTTTCCAGAAAAGTGAGAGAAATGGAGAAAGAAATTTTATGGAAGAATTGAAAGTGAAAGTAAAATAATGTGTAACAAGTGAAAGAAAGGGAAGAGAAGAAAGATTTGATTTAAGAGATTCTTGTGGATGTGAATCTAAGAGTGTAAAAGAGAGAGTAAAAAAGAAATAGTTGTTGGTTGGTTGTTTTGTTTTACAGCATATCATCCTCAGTGGGTTATTTAATGCCGACAAAATTTTGAAATGAATTCATTAATAGATAATCAGTTTTGTATATAAACATGTTTTTCTATTTAACCCAAAGATGGGACCCTAACAGGTACTACCACTCTGGGTCAGAGTGGACCAGGGAGCAATGGTGATGAAAGGGTGCTCCACATTCCCCAAACCTCCAGAAATGGAACCTCACCATCAGAGTTTAATGTCATTCCCAGGACATGTAAACCCTCAGCCACTGCCTTCTAGCATCCATATGATAAAAAGGGTTGGGGCTTGCTATAAGGGCAATAGTGTTGGGGCAATCATATAGTTGCTAGGATGATGTGACCAGCCATTTGATCAGAGGGGGCCTCTCCAATCGCCCATCTAGCCCAAGATTAGGGCCAAAGTGTAGTGTTACATGTCATGGACTGCTCAGTCACCTGGGTTCCATCCTTAAGCATCACAGGTCACCACCCACGGCCAACAGGTGGCCCCATTGGGGGAGTCTTATGCCTCTGCAGAGGTGCAGTCAGTGCATTCTAACGCCCCAGTTGACAGGGCGGACAAAAGAAATTGTAAGAATTTACATGAGAAAGCCTGAGAGAGAGAGAGAGAGAGAGAGAGAGAGAGAGGGGGGTTGTAAAAGAGAGAGAGAGAGAGAGAGTGTGTGTGTGTGTGTGTGTGTGTATGCATAAAGTCACCTAAAGTTGGTATCAGCCAGACTGCAAGGGTGTCTATCCCCTTTTCACTAGCACTAGACCAAGGAGATTGTATTTTAGCATCTGAGGTGGGGCACTGCACATACCATCAGCTCCTCACTTAGCTGAAAACTGAATTCAAACCTGTTAAATTCTGCTTAACAAATTGACCTTGTGTCACATCCTGCTCATGTGGAGGGGTTGGTGAATGTACATACGAGTGTGTTTGGTCAAAGACCACAAAAAATCTGGTACCATGAGTTCAGGAATTAGAGGGAACACATAGTGCACAAGGTGGAAATTACCTTAAGGAGACGGAACGAATGAATATGTGTGAGAAAGGGAGAGGGGGAATGAGAAATGGTTTGGTTTGGTTTGTTTTATGGCATATCAACATCAGTGGGTCATTTAATGCTGATAAAGTTTTGAAATAAAGTCATTCTTAATGGATACTCAATTTTTTTATAAATACATTTTCCTATTCAACCCATAGATGGGACCCTAACAGGTACTACCACTCCGGGTCAGAGTGGACCAGGGAGCAATGGTGATGAAGGGGTGCTCCACATTCCCCAAACCTCCAAAACTGAAACCTCGCCATCAGATAGTGTTTAACGTCATTCCCAGGACATGTAGACCCTCAGCTACCACCTTCTAGCATCCATATGATAAAAAGGGTTGGGGCTTGCCATAAGGACAATAGGGACAGGGCAATCATATAGGTGCTAGGGCTTGATGTGACCAGCCAATTGATTGGACGGGGTCTTTCCGACCACCCTTCTAGCCCAAGAAAGAGTCAAAGTGGAGTATTGCAAGTCATGGACTGTTCAACCACCTGGGTTCTATCCTTAAGCATCACAGGTCACCACCTACGGCCAACAGGTGGCCCCATTAGAGGAGTCTTACCCCTCTCTGCATAGGTAAAGTCGGTGCATTCTAATGCCCCAGCCCACAGGGTGGTTGAGAAATTGGAAATTATCAAGGAGAGAGTCTGTATATGTGTTTGCATGTATATCTTTTTGTTTGTTCAAAAAAACTGCTGTATAAAACTTTCTATTCTTCCATCCAATTTTGTATTCTATTTCTGTTAAATTTTGCTCAGATAATAAAATCTACTTGTAATTACTTTTATCATGAATTGTTCTTCTTGTCTATATTTACTCTGTAAGGGCCAGGGCCAAGTTAGCTCAGTTGGTTGAGGGTTCGACTAGAAATCACAAGGTTCCTATTTCGATACCGGCCCTCGCCAACTCAGCATATGAATAGCACAAGGATCTCTGCGGTAAAGTAAGGAGCTGATGGTAGGTGTGGCGTTCCACCTCAGACGCAAAACAATCTCCTTGGTCTAGCACTAGTGAAAAGGTATTAGACTCCCTCGCTGATTTGCTGATACCGATTTTAGGTCACACTAACCACTTTTCTTCAAAAGAGTTCCCATGATATTCGACACATTTATTCCAGTGGGTTTAAAGCACCTCTTTTGATATGGCCTGAAGTGGAACAGTTGTATTTTATTCTAATGTATCCTCCTCATCCTCAAAACATACCCTTAAGATTACTGAGTGATTCATTGGTTGGTTTTAGCAGCATGTCAACCCATGTAGGGTTATTTTATACAAAGAGGTTAGGGAATTGTGTTCATTGTAGGTTTATATTTACATTTATATATATGTAATTATTTCTTAAGAGTTTTTTGCTCACATACAATCATTCTCTAACCTAGCCCACTAGATATTGCACCACAATGAGGCGACCACACGTGATATAAGAGTTTTTATTCGACAGTATTATTGACTTTATTATCAGAAAGAAAAGTTATATCTACCAACCCCTCCACACGAGCAGGATGTGTCACAGGTTTGAATTCAGAGTTTTCCTTCTCCTAGATCGGCTGCCTAACCCAGGTTAAAGATCCCTGTCTGCCCTAATATTTATCCATAGCTGGAGGGAGTGTAGGATTCATACCTTTCCCAAGGGTATTAGCGCTAAGTGAAATGCAATTACCACATCCAGGATTTGAACTCGGGGTGACAAGTCCATTTCCCATGACTTTCACCGTTACACCACGCGTAAGTTATATGTGGTATTATTTGCATTTCCCTGTATATTTCTTTTAAAGCTTTAGGACACTGTGTAAGACAGACTTTTGCCTTCTGTTCTTACTTATCATGACAGCAAAATAGAAGAGTTATGCATGTTCGTTATCTTAACCCTTTGGGTTTTGATAAGATATTCACAGAGATCTTAAAACTAAGGAAAACTGATATAAACGAAAATTTCTCTTTCTCTCGCTGATATCAATTATCCCAATATAAAATAGATAAGTTGTATACAGTTGTAGGTTTTCAACTATTCCTATCTAATACTAAATGTACGAGGAAACAATACTCAACCAATTATCTTTCAGACCATATGACCTTTAGGCACCCCTTTGCGATCTTGATTCGTAAGGACATTTTTTTCATTTACACCGTCAAAATCCGGTTGTTGGTTAGGGGCAGGGGTTAGTTTTATAATTTTTTTTTAAAACTCTAAAAATCCTCTGTTAACAAACAACCAGATTTTAACGGTGTAAATGAAAAAAATGTCCTTAGGAATCAAGATCACAAAAGGGGTGCCTAAAGGTCAAATGGTCCTATCTTTCTGCTACATTTGCCACATGGTTTGTTTTGTTTAATGGCATATCAACCTCGGTGGGTCATTTAATGCCGACAAAGTTGTGAAATAAATTCATTCTTAATGGATAATACAATTTGGTTTATAAACTCATGTTTTTCTATTCAACTCATAGATGGGACCCTAACAGGTACTACCACTCCGTCATTTGCCACAGTTCTCCTATTTTACTGGTAGGTGTTAAGTGGTGAGGCAGGAAATAGTATAAAAGTGGAAGTGCCAAAGTCAAAGGTCCTTTTTACCTACCAAAGAAAATATGTGTAGGTTGGTAAAACAAGAAATGGAAAATAAGAGGGATATGTGTTTATATTTGTAAGTAACGAGAAGGGAAACAATATGATAAAAAGGGGTTAGGGCTTGCCATAAGGACAATAGGGTTGGGGCAATCATATAGGGGCTAGGGCTTGATGTGACCAGCCGACATAATGAAATGGAAGTATGAAACAATAGTAGATTAATGGTGTTATTAGAATAAGTAATTTCAAGTTTAGAAGAATTCAAGGAAAAAATTTAATAACTGATATACATGCAATTTTAAAAGAAGAGATATTCATTTTGGTAGATGATAAAAAGGGTTGGGCTTGCCATAAGGGCAATAGGGTCAGGACAATCATATAGATGCTAGGGCTTGACATGACCAGCCGGTTGATCGGAGGGGATCTCTCCAACTGCCCGCCTAGCCCAAGTAAGGGCCAAAGTTGAGTGTTGCATGTCATGGACTGCTCAGCCATCTGGGTTCTATCATTAAGAAGATGAAATAAAGGAGAGTGAAAATAAGGCATGGAGGAAGAGGACAGAATAACTGATGATGATGATGGGATAAAGACAAAAATGATAATAAAATGGAAGGGGGGGGAGGATTCTGAGAATGATGAGTAGTTAGTAGGAAATAGGTAGAGAATGCTGATGATGACGATGATGATTATATACAGAACAAAATCATAGTGTCTGACTGAGAAAGATGAAGGTGACAATGATGATAAAGAGGAGGAGTAGGAGAATAGTAATGATAATGAGTAGGAGGAGGAGAAATATGATAACAGGGTTGGTGTTGGTAGCATTAATGATGTGCATTTAGAGAAGGAAGAAGAAGAGGATATTAGGAGAGATGTTTGTGATTAAAACAGTCTGGGTAAAGAATGGGGGGGGTGATTCGATAATGATACTTCTGATCAGAGAGAAGAAAAAGAAGAAGTATGATGACTATGATGATGATGATGATGATGATGATGAGAACAAGTAGGATGATGATGATGATGATGATAAAAATGAGAACAAGGATGATGATGATGCTGCTGATGATAAAAATGAGTAAAAGTATTATGATGATGATGCTGCTGATGATAAGTATGATGATGATGCTGCTGCTAAGTATGATGATGATGCTGTTGCTGATAAAAATGAGTAAAAGTATTATGATGATGATGCTGCTGATGATAAGTATGATGATGATGATGCTGTTGCTGATAAAAATGAGTAAAAGTATTATGATGATGATGATGCTGATGATAAGTATGATGATGATGATGCTGTTGCTGATAAAAATGAGTAAAAGTATTATGATGATGATGCTGCTGATGGTAAGTATGCTGATGATGCTGGTGATGATAAAAATGAGGAGAACAAGTCAGATGATGATGATGATGTTTACATTGCAATCAATTGCAAAGAAGTATGATGATGATTATGATGATGTTGCTGATAAAATGAGGAGAACAAGTATGATGATGATGATTACATTGCTGGAGGAGGATGGTTCTGCAATCATTCATGTGTGACATTACCAATTCTAAAACCAGAATCTTTAATCCTGATTTTCTTAGAAGTAGAACAATTGCAGACATGAAACAGACATGGTGCAGAATGCAATGCTGCATCTACAATTGCTGCAACAGCAGCGGTAACCAATCAGAATTTTAGGTTGTAAAATGAGGGGGGAGGGGAAGGGCTTATGCATAAAAATGCTCTTCAGATAAGGCTTACAAATGTGTGAGGAGGGGGCAGATTTACTTGGGCAGATTTAATAAACAATAAAAGGGCGGGGAGAAAAATAAAAAAAAGAGGAATTATTAAGATTTTTCTTCAATTTATGGAAGGAGAAAGCAATCAGGAGTAATTTGGCACAAAAATATTGTTAGAATAAAAAAAAAACGAAAAAATAAATAAATATATAAGACTCCCTTATTTATTTTATTTTTTATTTTATTTTTTTTATTTTAAACAGAGGAAATTGCAAAAGGCAGACCAATGACCAATACAATATGTCATGTGCTTGATAGACCAAATGAATTGATAACATTAAATGAAAGACCATTCATTATTAAAAAAACAAAAAAAACAACTAAATTATT
This sequence comes from Doryteuthis pealeii, assembly GCA_023376005.1. Taxonomy (NCBI): domain Eukaryota; kingdom Metazoa; phylum Mollusca; class Cephalopoda; order Myopsida; family Loliginidae; genus Doryteuthis; species Doryteuthis pealeii. Next base: position 75,540,851 of record CM042163.1, on the reverse strand, counting down.
CCTTGTGTGCAAGTGAATTTTTCGTGCAATGGCCAAATGAAAACACAAAAGATGTGTTTGTGTTATCATTATATCAAATTCTATGATGACGAGGGAGGTGGATGTTTATGACTCCACTCCAAGGGAGCAACATCAGTAACAACAATAACGTTGCAAAGAAGGTCTGAGAATTTGGTTTAATTTGCTCAGAGTTCTTTTTATTGGTATTTTGGTGACTTAAACTGAAATAATTTTTCCGGCCTGGATGCTTTAATAGTAGAACTAAAATTTTTTCAGATCATAAATTACAACTACAATTTAATTATAGGTGGAAATTTACAAGAACTAAACATTTTTTTTTTGTTCTTTTAAGTACAATTTAGAGTTGGCCCATTTCTTGCTGAAATACTCAACAATAATTTTTTTTCCTCCTTTTGTGCCCATTTTTACTGTCAAAAGTCTAAATACAATTAAAACAATAATTTTTACTTGGGCACTAAAGTTAAGCAGCATTCTTTGTAGCCTCAAGAAAATGGGTGACAAAGTCAAGATAGGAACAATAATTTTTCCTCCTTTTGCATCCATTTTTATTGTCAAAAGTCTAAATACAATTAAAACAATCATTTTTACTTGAGAACTGAAGTTAAGCAGAATTCTATGTAGTCACTAGAAAATGGGTGACAAAATCAAAGCAGGAACAATCATTTTTTTCCTCCTTTTGTGCCCATTTTTATTGTCAAAAGTCTAAATACAATTAAAACAATAATTTTTACTTGGGCACTAAAGTTAAGCAGCATTCTATGCAGTCACTAGCAAAGAAGAAAAATAAATACAGTGGTCTGTAATGATATTGATGCTTTCATTTAGGAATGTTATTTTAATTCTTACTGCTAGTTTAAACCCATTATCTTTCTTTTACACTTAAATATATATTTTTCTCTCTCTGCACTTGTCAAAGGTATATTTATCTCCTAACAACATGAAAACACTGTGTTAATAAAAGACATCAATGCTCTCATGGAATGTTTATAGAAATAGTTATTTAAAAAAATAACTATGTACTAACAAATTATTATTATTAACAGTCTGCAACACCATTGAAGTCTATTTTGTGTTTTAATCAGTAAGTTTTTATTGCTAGTTTAAACTCATCATAGTTATAATTGTTCACATTTCAAAAAGTTTGAAATTATTCCATATAATGTTTGCTTATAAGATAATTAAAAATTTTAAAAAAAAGAAAATTAACAGTCTACGATATCATTGAGGCCTATTTTGGGTTTTACTCAGTAAATTTTTACTGCTAGTTTAAACCCATATATCATTGAATAGAGTTTGGTGAAATCTTTCTTTTGCACATAAAATATATTTTTCTTTTCCTCCACTTTTCAAAATCATATTTAGCTATATATCAATACTCTTGTTCCTTAATCTTCCGACCATTATCTATTAACTAGAAATTCAAGATAGGAAGGGAAGTGGTCATTTATAAGATAAAAGCCAACTGCTGACCCTTGCCATAAAGAAGAAATTGTTTGTAATAGTCAAAGAGTAGAATTTCATTTTAACAACACAAAAATTGGCCAGTTGATGTTTTTGAAAAGAACATGACATGGTTGCAATATCTTTAAATCTTTGACTACTTTAACCTGCTCACAGTGGTTCTCCTACCACTATGATCCTACCATAAGCATGATCATGATCATGCCCGGTTTCGACTGGGGGTCCGGCGAGCTTCGGCCGCTGGACCAAATGGTTTATAATAATAGCGTCGATCCCAGGGGGCCATCCCCCCAGGCAACACCTGCCCCCTCGATTTAAAGGGGCAGGGCTGGGTTTATTGCCCAGTGCCTGAGGCGCCCCCTTGAGGGGAATGCCGATGGGATCGACGCAATTTTTGCACCTGCCATTCCATGAGCTTCGGCTTGTGGGTGGTCCCACATTAATAGGGACTTTGTGCCTGACCCGTACAAGTGGGGTACGCGGTAAATATCATGATCCTACCATAAGCAAAGTATAAAAACTGAAGGTTAGTTCATTATAACTGAGCAGAAGGTCTCGGATTACAATGATAATGGGATTTTATTTGATTAGAATGAGTTCTGAGGTGAATAGATAGGTAAAAAAACTACCAAGAAAATTTGGTACAGCTGGGGGGGGGGAAATTTGGTAGATGAAGAGCTATAATACTATGGCATCTACAAGATGAAAAATAATAGTTTTATCTATTATCTTTATCTTAATTTTATTCTGGGCAACTATATATGCTAGCATAATACCCATAAAAAATGATAAGATTATTTACACTTAGTATCAGAGTATGGACTGCGTAAAAAGTATTATAGGCACAAAATAATATATATGATATGGCATGAGAGAGATTTTGGTTAAGTGAAAAAGCAGCAGCAGTGGTAATAGCACGTGCGCGGTGTGGCAGCTTAAGAATAGAATTAAATCGCTCTTTTTTTCAAAAAATATAAAAAAAGGAAATTAGTGTTCTGACTTACTGGTCAAGCTGACATCCAAACTTTGGAAAATACACAATAATATAAAAACAGCAGAGATAAAAGACGTTAATATAAACTACTGCCACATCCACCATCGAATTGGATACGCACAGATAAGTAATTTTTTTTTTCATTGATTTCACAAAGAAATATTACAAATATTGCTCACACCTCACACAAACAAAAACAAAAGGAAATTTGCTCTATAGATTTCTATGCTAAATTTTGTTTGTTTTGTTCTTTATCGATTATTAAACTCATCTCATCGAAATCCCGTGTTTGTCATCTTTCCTATCCCAAGTATTATCATTCATTCTGATAATGTGTTCCCACCTGTAAAGACATCTCTTCTAGAGGAACCTTGGAGTTGTACCCTGGACAACTGAATCTCAGATTCAGGGCAAAATATAAATGTAATTTGTGTCCAAGATTATTGGCCATGACAATGGATACAGTGAGTTTTATATGTGTGTTATAACTGTTGTTATAATGAAATAATCAAGCCAGAGATTATCATTAGAATTATTTGTAACCTTTGTTGTATACTCACATCATCACAGGTATTTGTGTACATGGATGCTCAATATAAATTAATTGTTAAATATGTTTATTTGCAATGAATTAGTTTTCCTTCAAAATAAAACATAATCAGTATTATTCGGACTATTGTCCTCATCTTCATTGTTACCTGTACAACATTTAGGCTGATGTGCCCTCTGGCCTTCTTCAGGTATTTTTTGTCGGACTCGGGAACCTTCTTGTCATTATCAGGAGCCATCATGGAACTTTAAACCTAACCCTTTATTGAGACAGTTCTAAGTGACAGTTATCTGTAGACTGCAGGTTCAATCCTGATCAGGGGCAGCAGTAAAAATAGAATAATAATTAACACAGTTTAACGCCTCTACCCCAGCTATGGTTAGCGTAATGAGAACAGGATACCCCCGTGGACTGAATAAAGAGTTAGGTTTAAAGTTTCATGATGGCTCCCAATTACGACAAGAAAGTTCCGGACTTTGAAAAGATGGTTCCCGACTTCAAAAGGATAGTTCCCAAGTCCAAAAAGATGGTTCCTGAGTCTGACAAAAAATACCTGAAGAAGGCCGGAGGGCGCATCGTCTGAAACATTGCACAGATAACAATGAAGATGAGGACAATAGTCCAAATAATACTAATCATCAAGCTTCAACTCAAAACTTCAGAGAAAGAAGTATAATCATTTACTATTTCTTTAATTTTTGATTCAATTCCTTTACATTTTTATTAGCAAAGAAATATAAGTAGCTGTTTTTTTTTAACCCTTTGCAGTAGATAAAGGCAGTGATCTCTGTTTAATTTTGTTCATTGTTCCAATACTGAATGAGTATTGAAATGAGATAAGATAAATTAACATGAGATAAAATATTCAAGTATGAATAATATAAATATACAGACATGAAAATTTGCTTTAATGATGATCAAAGCATAAGAGGGGATTGATCCACTGATAATGAAATTAAGAAAAGATAATGTTAAAAGGAAAGCATTTACCTTAAAAACAATAAGTTGATATTCGAAGATAAGAGACAAGTGAAATAAAAGGAAATGCTTCAAAGATACAAATAAGAAATAAAAGATGACAATAAAAGAAAAGTATATCAGTAGTAATGATGTTAAAGAGTCTAAAATGGCAGGTAGTTTAAACTTGGCAAGTTGAAATACTTACAAAATTGACAATCTAGAGTCAAAGTATGTCTAGCTCACTAACCAATACACTATTACTGGATGAGGCTGTTTGCATTTCACATAGTGCTTTCAGAACCACAGTGTGACAATAATAAAGAACGAATTATCAGTCATATGGAAGTCCGATCTCATTGACAAGTTAAAGCAACAATTCTTCCAGGCTGTGGTTATATCAGTGCTGCTGTATGGCTGCACCGGCTGGACCCTAAAAGGCGCCTTGAGAATAAACTAGATGGGACTTGCATAAGAATGCTGCATGCAGTCTTGAACAAGTTGTGGAAACAGCACCCCACAAGGAAGCAGCTGTACAGCCACCTGCCCCCTATCTCACAAACTATCCAAGTGAGACGGACAAGGCATGCTGGACACTGCTGGAGGAGCAAGGATGAACTCATAAGCGACGTTCTCCTGTGGAAGATAAAGTTTTAAAATAAAGTCATTCTTAATGGATACTCAATTTTTTTTTTATAAATACATTTTTCTATTTAACCCATAGATGGGACCCTAACAGGTATTACCACTCCGGATCAGAGTGAACCAGGGAGCAATGGTGATGAAGGGGTGCTCCACATTCCCCTAACCTCCAAAACTGGAACCCTGCCATCAGATAGTTTAATGTCATTCCCAGGACATGTAGACCCTCAGCCACTGCCTCCTATCACCCATATGATAAAAAGTGTTGGGGATTGCCATAAGGGATATAGGGTTGGGGCAATCATATAGGTGCTAGGGCTTGACGTGACCACCCGATTGATCGGAGGAAGCCTCTGTGACCTCCCGTCTAGCCTAATTAAGGACCAAAGTGGAGTATGCATGTCGTGGACTGCTCAGCCACCTGGGTTCCATCCTTAAGCATCACGGAGAGTCAAGGGAATCTCTGCTGTCAGCATGCCTTAATGATTTAGTTGGCTGGTTGGATTTTACGGCATGTCAACCTTGGGTTATTTTATGCCAAAGATATTTTGTTTTATTCATTCTTTTTTTTTTCTAACTCATTTTTTTTTAAATAGATTTTTTTCTATTTAATCCATAGATGGTACCCTAACAGGTTCTACCACTCCGGATCAGAGTGGACCTGGAAGTAATGGTGATGAAGGGGTACTCCACACTCCCCAGCTCCGGGGGTATCCTGTTCTCATTCTGCTAACTATAGCTAGGATACAGGTCTTAAGTTGTGTTAATTATTATTCTATGTTACTGTCGCCCTTGACCAGGATTGAACCTGCAGCCTAGAGATAACTGTCACTTAGAACTGTCTTAATCCAACGCCTTTATCCACTATGCTATGTCTCCAATTGGCTGAAACGTTTACAGATAATAAAAATGAGAACAAAAATCCAAATTTTTTTTGTATTTCATATAAGCTGGGACAGTCACGTATCTTACAAATGTGTTTATCTGTTTCTATTATTTTTCTTTGACTCTACAAGCCATATGACAAAAAAAAACAACAATGTATTAGTATTATTTGGATTATTCGGACTATTGTCCTCATCTTTATTTTTATCTGTACAATTTTGGCCTTCTTTAGGTATTTCTTGTCAGACTTGGGAGCCATCAAGGAACATTGAACCCAACCCTTTATTCAATCCACTGGGTTATCCTGTTCTCCTTCCGCTAACTATAGCTAGGATACAGGTTTTAAGTTGTGTTAATTATTATTCTATGTTACTGCCGCTCTTGATCAGGATTGAACCTGCAGCCTAGAGATAACTGTCACTTTAAACTGTCTTAACCCAACGCCTTTATCCACTATGTTAAGTCTCCAATTGGCTGAATCATTGTACAGATAATAAAGATGAGGACAATAGTCCGAATAATCCAAATAATCCAATTTGTTTGTATTTCATATACACTGGAATAGTCTGGTATCTTATAAATGTGTTTATCTGTTTCTATTATTTTTCTTTGACTCTACAAGCCATATGACAAAAAAAAAACAAACAATGTATTAGTATTATTTGGATTATTCGGACTATTGTCCTCATCTTTATTTTTATCTGTACAACATTTCGAACAATGTGGCATCCAGCCTTCTTCAGATATTTCTTGTTGAACTCTGGAGCCTTGTCATAATCAGGAGCCATCACAGAATTTTGAACCCAACCCTTTATTCAGTCCACGGGGTATCCTGTTCTCATTCCACTAACCATAGCTGGGTATTGAAGTCAGTCAGTCAGGCACTATTGGTTTGAACAACAGCAAATGGCCAAGCACAACTGAACCAGTGTCAAGACAATTGGTACTTATGGGAATTCAGAATAGTTCACTCATGCATTTGGGTGATTCCATTCCTTGAGTCTTGATTGGCTGCTTGGTTTCTATGATGTTCTGAGGTTTCATAAATAACCTGCCATTTTGCAGTAGTCTTTGCAGCAAATCAGGTTTGTATAAAGTTACGACTGCTTGCTGCCTTGTCTTACCAATTTGACGGTAATTGGAACTAGTATGATTATTCTACACTGAGGTACAGGTCTTAAACTGTATTAATTCTTCTTCTATGTTACTTTCTCCATTGAACCTGCAGCCTTGAGATAACTGTCGCTTAGAACTGTCTTAACCCAACACCTTTATCCACTACACTATGTGTCCAATTCAGAGAAAAAACAATGTATGTATGTATTTTGTTTTTGTAATCACTTAAAACTAATTCAAGCCTTCTTTAAAATATCTTTTGCAATCAAAGTTAGTAGATTTGTCAAATTTATCATCATTTTCTCTTTGAGTAACAGCAGAGCTGCAATATTCGTTGCTTAGGGCCAATAAATAAAAGAAGAAATCTCTCTCTCTCAGAAATCTTTTCATAGGCCAGATGATGAATTCTCACTTGAAGTATATATCCAGAGTGGATGATCAATTATGTCTGTTGCTCACGTTTGTCAAATGCCCTGTTGTATCAGTACACTTAAGAAGATTCTTCCAAATTTGTCAATTGCCTCCTCATTCAAACATATGATGCGATGAATTCATTTTCAAGAGGTAACTCATTAAATTGGGCCTAAATTTGAGAAACTTGAGATTTTCCTTTACTCTGTTGTTGTCTTTTTTTCTTTCTTGTTTTTTTTTTTTTGAAATTTTTTGTTTTTATTTTCTTTCTCAAATAAGCAGTTTTACTTGCTTGTATTTTATCTGGGCACGGCTGTGAGTTAAAAATTTTATGCTTTATTTTGTTTTTCCTAAATTTTTTTCCGAAAAAAGTAATTATTGAATTTTTACAGTTTATTCCTAAATGACATTTCAAGAAGATTAGTTAATGAAAGTTATTAAGGTAACTCCAAATCATGAGTGTAGTAAGGGGAGTCCCTGTGGTACTCAACAAAGGGCCATATGGTTCGTTGGTTGAATTTATGGCATGTCAAACCATGTTGGGTTATTTCATGCCAAATACAAAGGGCCATATGATTGGTTGGTTGGTTTTGTTGAATTTAAAGGTATTATAATTAGTTGGAATACTTAGATGACCTTCCAACGTGGGTACATATAAGTACAAGTAATATTCCGACAAAGAAGTTGTAGAACAATAACAGACTTTATTCTGATGAGCGATGGAGATACATTTAAGACAGGAACACATATACGAGACAAGGTACCAGATAGGTACACAATGAACACATATACGAGACAGGGTACTAGATGGGTACACAATGAACACATATACGAGACAAGGTACTAGAAGTGTATAAAGAAATAGGACTTCGTCCTGTAGAAGTGATGGAGAGTCCAGAAGGAATGTCATTTACTTAGGCTGGGAGACGAAGCCCCCCCCCCCCATAAAAGGTATAGACACAAATGTCTAACGCATGTGTCCTGTTTGCTGTCCCGGAGAAAAGAGAATTCAAACTTCCCGTTTTCCTGACTAAATACTCAGGGCCCCTAGCAGTAGAAAACCTGAAACAAGGGAAGATAACTCTTCCATACGAAACAGGGGCAGACAATCGCTACAGATTTATGGCATGTTGACCCTTGTTGGGTTATTTCATGCCAAATACATTTTGTTTTATTCATTCTTGATGGGTATTGAACCGTATCAAACCCAAAACCTTGTAGTACCAAGGTGGATGTTCTATCAACTGAGTTTAGCTCAATCAGTAGAGCATCCACTTAGGAACCACAAGGTTCTTAGTTGGATACCAGCTCTCACCATCTAAGAGCATGAGTACTACAGCTTCTGTGTGGTAAAAGTTGGAAGCTGATGGTAGGTGTGGTGTGTTAATTAATGTTAATGTCATGGAACAAAGAAAGATAACTTGGGTTATCTTTCATTAAGAGAACTCTTCTCTTTTATGAAACCCCTTTCACGTGCCCATGCGTTTTCGTGAAAAGGGCGTTCTTAGCAATGGACTTTGAACGTTGAGAAGTGAAGCGAACGGACGTGTGAAATAAACAACTGTAATAGATTTATTGGCGTTTGTGTTTTTAGCGTTGGTTGTCAACTGTCCCCTTGTAGCAAGTTTAACATGGTGCTCCACTTCAGACACTCTTTGGTCTAGCACAAGTGTAAAGGGCATAGACTTCCTCACTGTCTGGCTGATACCAATAATAGGCCCCTTCATGTACTTTACTTTGACTTAGAGATCAAAGTAAAAATAAGAAAATAAACAGGAAAAAATAAAACAGAAGTAAAATAAAAAATATAAACAAAATGTAGTTGAAAAAAAAAAAAAAACTGGAAAAAAAGAAAGAAAATTAATAAAGATATAAATTAAAAGAAATGAAATATACAGCTAAAAAGAGAAAAAGTGAAAATAAAAGTAGAAGAAAAAAAAACAAGAGAGAATAAAAAAAAAGTAAGAAAGATAAACAGGATATAAGAAACAATAAACAAAACAACAACAAAAAAGGAGAAAATGAAAGTGAAAGTATAATAGAAAATGTCATCTTGTGACACTATTGACTCAAGTGTCAATGAGTCACCTTCCAATACGTAACTTTAAGTGTGTCACATTTGTTCACTAACACAATCCACACATATTTGTTTTTCTGATCCTATATCAATTACAATATAAAAACCATTGGCTTAACTGCAAACTGATTCCCCAATCAACTTTTGGAACGATGATTGTGTTTTAAGTTCATTGAACCGTATTAATATTTCAGAAACATGAGATCTTTAGTGTAAACAATTCTCTCAGGTATTACTCAATGGTACATTCTTAACAATTTGCCCTTATACTAAATGATGACATCTACCCATGATGAGGATGAAAAGTTTCCTCATACTCATTTCATTCTTTTTATTAACAGTTATAATCAAAATCATACGAGGATATCTTTGTTTCTCATCTCTATATTTTGCTTAGGTTATGACCACAATGAAAAACAATCATTCTTTTCTTTATTATCTTTTTTTTATAACAAAAAATCATTTAAATGCTCCTTTGTTGGAAATAAATTGGAGAGTTCAGAAAGCAATTTCATGCATATAAACATTCACATTTTACTGTGGTCTCTTGGTTTTTGGTCATTGTTTCAGAGATGTATTTGTAGGTGTAAAATTACATAGGATTGATATATCTTAATTTAATGACCTTTGGGGCCAGTTTAGCTCAGTCAGTAGAGCACCCATCTAGGAATCACAAGGTTCCTGGTTCGATACCAGTCCCTGCCAACTAAACATATGAGTAGCATAGATTAGATAATTTGATCTGTGTAGTAAAGTAGGGAGCTGACAGTAAGTGTGACACTAACTCAGCAAAAACAATCTTCCTAGTCTAGTGCTAGTGAAAAGGGGATAGACCCTCCTCATTGTCTAGCTGATACCAACAATAGGCCACTCTGCCAACTGTACTTTTTAGTATCATAGTTAATTTTTTTAACTAAATTTCTTTGTAAGTTTCTAGAATTTATTAAGATATTCAGTTTGTTAATAAAGATGAGAAAGAAAAGTCTAGCATATGTTGCATAATCTATATGATTGCATAGATTATTGATTATCTACCCATAGCTGGAGGGAGAATAGTTGGATTCATACCTCCCCAAAGGTGCGAGCGTTATGTGAAATGTAAACAACCTCATACAGGCTTTGAACTCAATGAGATCACTATGAAATTCTAATTAGAATTATTGACTCCTTCCTAAATAGAAGCTTCAGTATCATCATGAATTATTGTTACAATGATAATCCAATGGGTTCACAGTCCTCTTTTTTCTGCCTCTTTCCTCCTAACCAAAAAAATTATAAGAATGTTGTTGCTGTCCCAGTAGGTACGGAAAACATTGTTAAATCTGAATCCCGTTCAGGTTCAAAAGAGGTGAGTCTCTCAACCAGCATGATGGAAATCAGTATGACATCTAGCCAGGGCAGTATGTCCTCTAGTCGTGAGAGCAGCGGTATCCCCACCAGGACATCTTGCAGCAGACAGACTACCCCTAATGAAGAAAAGGCCATGTCCATGTCTACAGAAAGTTCAGCTACAGTTTCACGGGTAGAAAAAAAAAATCTATTGATGCTATTAAAAAAGAAAAGGATGTGAGCAGTTTGAAAATGTCGTTCTTTCAGGCTCTTCATAAATAAAGTAAATATAAAAATCTATTTGTTCATCCTTTTGTATTTAAGGACATTCTTCTAGTGTTTATGCATCTACACATGTTGCATAATTGACAGACACCAGTAGAATAAGAGGCCATTGGCCTTCAAATCAGAACATAGGCAGGTAAGTTTCCATTGGGAAAATACCAGACCATTGGTATGCGGGAATCTCTCACGTCACGTGATTTGACTAGTTAGGTAATCTGTTTCAGCCTAAATGGGACGCAGAGCAGACATGCGACTGTGGGGCAGCTAACTCCAGTGAAAACAGGCAATACAGAAATAAAGCTTTGATCAGAGAAACACAAAGTCTTGTTGATTGTTTGCATGATTTTAAAAGAGCTAGCCCATGAAAGAAGCCCTTAGTTAGAGACAGCAACATGGTAAGCAGCTAGAATCTAGACCACAGAATGATTGGCCAAAGAAGTAGAAGGAAATGAAAACAAGGCAACTAGATGAAGGAGAAAAGAGAATGAAGAACAAACAACTAAGTCACGACTATCTATCTGTCTGTCTCTCTCTCTCTGTCACCTGAAGACTCTCAATTACTCTTGTTTACATACCAGCAATGGGCTATATAACACATATTAGAGATTTCTAAAAAGATTTATCATAAAAAAATATCTTTCAGCAAAATGAATTTAAAATAGAAAAAGGAAAAAAAATATTTACATTGCTAGTGATGCTGATCGCTTTTGGATTTAGTACGTCCTAGGACACACATGTTTACTTTGAACGAGTCCCCTGAAAAAATGTATCAGTCCCAACTAAAGCCATCTAGCTCCTACTTTGTAACCTACCCTGTGTAATTTGTTTCTAAGAAACTATTGAAATATATTTACAGTTAGCCTGAAAATGTGAGGGAAGAAAGAAAAACACTGCGACTCATGAATATGATTTCACTGCATCCTTTTTTATTTTATTGTGTCAGGAACGCCGGATGTGTACCTATCTCTGCATTGCTATGCAAATGCAATCATGTGCTGATAAGAATGTACATTCTCAAAGACAAACAAAAAAAAAGATTTAAATAAATAAAGATAGTTATTCTATATTCCCCTAATATTTAAAATCTTTAATAGTATACTTGATAATAAGCACAAATATACTACAAGAGACTTTTAAAAAAATATTTTAAATAAGAAAAAAAAAATAAAACAAGTTATTCTATATTACCTTAACATTTAAAAGGTTATAGACTTAAATAGCATACCCGATAATAAGCACAAATATACTGCAAGAGACTTTTTTTTTAAAAAATTTAAAAAATTAAAAATAAAACAAATATACTGCAAGAGTCTTTTTAACATGTTTATTTTATTTTATTTTATTTTTTTTTTTTGCAATAGGCTAGCATTATAATGTCACATAAATAGTGATTGACTGAAGAGTTCTTTTTTAATGTAAATGTAGCATAATTATTATGGTTTATGGGGAATTTGGGGATTGAAAATAAAACGGTATTCGGATTTCCAGAGAAGGAGAGGAAAAAAAATAAGAACAAAGAGAGGTTAAAGTTTGGAACTGACCAATGACTCCAGAACTAAAGTTAAAAATAAAAACAGAAGTTCTAGTTCCTGCAGAGGAGCGTAAGTGACTCTCCCAACCCAGGACGACAAACAGAAGAAGAAAAAAAAAAAGAAATTGCCCTTTTTTGGCTAGGTTTCGTGGGATGCAGACGGGGGCTTTCCAGTTTCCCCCGTATGGGTTTTGCATAGTAGTACCAAACATGATTTACGATAGAATAATTTGACCTTACCCTCTCTCTCTCTCCTTCGCTCTGAAAAAGAACCCACAAACCTAAAAAGGGATAAACAACCCCTTTGTCACTATACGACTCGCGTATGCCGTTTCTGAACTAACAATGATTACTACAACTCGAGGTTGGCTCTATGCAATATAAAGCCATTTAGTGACCAACATGGACACATTGTCTCACTTTAACATCCAAGTTTTTCATCACCTGGCTTCCTGCAAAATTTTCTGCTCTTTTTAAATTTGCTAATATTGCTTGCAGTGCTGAAGATGATGACTTTATTCCTATTTTCAATTGGCTAAAAAGATGGAATACAGGTAAACAGACTAATGAAGAAAAACAAAAAACAAAAAAAAAAAACAGGAACAAGAGTTGCAATATTTGTGAATCATTTAAACGAACGAGCTTGATTTTACCAAATCTGCATATGAAAATCTCTTCAAAATATTGATATTCTTGGAAGAGGTACTGCTAAGGGCAATAAAGTAGAGAGAAAGCAGAGATTATCTTGAATGTGTACATCACAGTAACAAATGAAACATTTCTTAGAATTTCTTTTATAAATACTCATAAATGCCTTCAGAATCCATTAAGCTCTATCTCAAGTCACATTCTGTTAATAGAATTTTGCAAATAAATAAATAATTGGAATTAATATATAATTAGCATTCAAGAGTTATCTCCCTTGAGAAATTATATTGATTTGGATGAGCCACATTTATTATTAAGTTGCAAATTCGACTGAAAAATACTTTTTTTTTTCTTTTATAAGTCAGAGCACAAACAAAAATCTTGAAATAATTAACTATTTTTTGCTGTGTTACTGTAATATAAATATAAATAATTATATATGTTATGATTTTTGTGGCCATTTTAAGGTTGCAAGTGAGAGCACTTTACAGTGGAGATCCCTTGTGTTAAGCAGAGGTTAATCCTTAGTGAAGAATCCTTTGGTTGTATCCCAGTGTCCCTAAGTGTTGGGTAGAATCCTTTGGTTGTTTGTTCCTCGGTGTCCCTTAGTGTTAGGTAGAATCTTTTGGTTGAGCAGTGTCCTTGGTTGCAGATCCATCTGTCAGTGGCAAAAGAACGGCTTTTAAGATCGGTGATTAAATAGTTAACTAACCACGTATTCGGTCTGTTGATTGGCTGGGTTTAATCCACGCACATACGCAGAGTCTATAAGTTTAAGTGGTGGATTTTAGCACACCTTATATACAGAAATAATCCAACAATATATATGTTTATCAACACAAGCAGGATGCAACACAAGGTCAATTTCTTAAGCAGAGTTTTATATTGCTTGCAGAGCTGAAGATGGTTTGAATTCAGAGTTTTACTTCTAGACTGGTTACCTAGCCAAGATTAAAGAGCCCAGTCTGTCCTACTATTTGCTTGAGGGAGAGTAGTTGGATGCATACCTTTCCCAAGAGTATTAGTATATGAAATGCAAACAGCCACATCCAAGATTTGAACTTAGATCAACAAGTCCATTTCCTATGACTCTAACAATTACATCATGCACCTCTATATTTTAATTTGGATCGTCATAATATGAATTACTAGAATCTTTTATTCTAACTTTTCAGTGAATAAGATTTTCTAAATGTTTAGGTTATTAACCTTTGTCCTGCCAAACATACAAATAGTAATGCAATTATTATTTAATTATAATGAATAACAACATCCACAATAAACTCTTCCTAATCAAACCCACTTTGGGAGACTGGAGACCAACTTTAAGGAAGTTTAGAAAGGAACAAGTCATTGGTTTAAAGTAGGCAAAGCATTAAAAACCAAACAATACATTATCTATTGATGAGATTGTGTGTATATTGAAGTTTATATAACCACAAAAAATATATCATCTTCTCAGTCTCACTCTCTGTCCTACTATCATTAAGAAATTTTTAAAAAACTGGAAGACCATCTCATCATTAAACTCTTGTATAGATTAGACTCCATGTCTAACTCTAAGGAGATTATGATATGCTGGATCCCAGCCCATGTAGGAGTGAGGGGGAATGAAAAAGCTGACTCTGCAGCTAAATCGGCTCTAGATTTGATCTCCAACAAGTTCAAGATTCCATATACTGACTTGAAACCTAAAATGAATAGATTCCTTCATACAAAATGGCAACAATGCTGGAATAACAACATCCACAATAAACTCTTCCTAATCAAACCCACTTTGGGAGACTGGACACCAACAAGTCTAGAAAGGAACAAGTCATTGTGTCCTGATTATGCATTGGTCACAAAAGACTAACGCACTTCTCTATACTCAAACAAGAACAACAACCACAATGTGAAACATGTCAAACACCTTTGACTGTTAAACACTTACTCATAGAATGCAGGTTCTTTGCTCACATCAGAAACTGTTATTTTAATGCAAACAATATGAAAGATCTATTTGAAAATGTCAACATGGAGGACATTCTGTCCTTTTTGAAGGAAATAAAATTATACCATAGAATATAGACATGAACTTAATACCATACAATATGATCTCCAATGGTGCTAACACATTGTTAAAACCAATTACTAAAAAGTATAAATATAAATACACAACACATATTACTTCCTAATCGATAGGCATGACATAACCCCAGATGGGTTGATATGCCATTAAAATTAATAAACAAACAAACCAACAATTATTATTTTTAGCATTGGAGGTGTTATTAAAATTGAGACAAATTTATTCTTCCAGAATTTTCTAAATTCTATTATACCTTTTTCAACTGTCTAATAAGTACTTTCAAAGATTCTGCAACTTCTGTAATTAGTTTTTTTTCTAATTATTATTATTCATACACTTTCAGTACTAAAGCTAATTACTCTGTTCACCTTGCATATTTGCTTAGTAAACCTTTTTCCCTCTTCTTAATACTTATTTCTGTTTTTGTTTTTTTGTTCCCTATTATTTCTCTATTAACTCTGATGCTTGAGTTACAACATTTCTCAAAAAATATTTTCAAACCTGCAATTGGTTGAATTACCAGATACAAAAAAAAGAATAAAACTAAAACTGAGAATATGATAGGCAAACAGATACAAGTTAAATTTCTTTACAGATTCTGAAAAATATTGATGCCTATCTCTTCAAATTTTCCCCCAGTAAGATTATAATTTTCCCCCAGTAAGATTATAATTTTACTCCTTCCACAATGATAGTTTTTAACTGGTCAATAAATCTCATGAGACTAGTTAATCTCAACCTAGCAATAGCTAATTACTGTCCACCTTGTATTCCTATTATTTCTCTGTTAAATTTTTTAAATATTTTCAAACCTGCAATTGGTTGAATTCAAAGAGGGGGGAAAAAATAAAAACATAAAAATAAGGATATGATAAGCAAGTTAAATTTATTTACAGATTCTGAAAAATACTGATGCCTATCTCTTCAAATTTTCCTCCCAGAAAGATTATAATAAAAACATTAGTCCTTCCAAAATTATAGTTTTTAACTGGTCAGTAGATCTCACAAGACTAGTTAATTCAACCTAGCAATATCTAATCACTATCCACCTTGTATCTTTGCTTAGTAAGCCTTTTTCCCCTCTCCTTAACACTTGTTGTTTTTCTTCCTATTATTTCTCTGTTAACTGTTAAGTTTTTTTTTTTAATATTTTCAAACCTGCAATTGGTTGAATTCACAGATACAAAAAAAAAGTAAAATAAAATAAATAAAAAAATAAAAATAAAAATGAGGATATGATGAGCAAGTTAAATTTGTTTACTGATTCTGAAAAATATTGATGCCTATCTGTTCAAATTTTCCTCCCAGTAAGATTATAATAAAAACATTAGTCCTTCCACAATGATAGTTTTTAACTGGTCGGTAGATCATTTACATTGAAAAGACAGCTATTTTGAAAAGGCTGATTAGCCAATAAGATTTACAGGCCCAGCACTGAATTTACTCATGGAAGATAAATAGATTTGAGATTGTCTTATTGGCATAAATCAGATTTGCAAAAAGACCCACTGATCATGCTGACAGTTAAAATGGATGCCACAAGAGGAAGGAGGAGGAAGAAGAAGGGGGAGGAGGAGGAGAATAAGAACACAGAAAATGAATAATGAATAATATTCAGGCAAGCATGGACTAATATTTATGAGGCGCAGCTACTTCACTCATTTGCACATCTATTCACACTAATAAACTGGTGTGTATTGTTTATAAATTTCGTGTACACGAAGTGGGGGATTAATTTTGTAATTATTTATGTATGCAACTGATCCCTAATTTTATGCCTGGATGTTTGATATGAGATACGTAAGATGTTCATTAGTTTGTTGTGATGAATAACTTTCACCTTGTTATGCATAAAAATGATGGATGAAACTAATCTCTCATTTTATGTCCATTATTATAGTTACTCATCAAGAAATGAAGTATTATGACAGTTCATTAATTTTTAGGATTCATTTTTTTTTTGGCACTACATAAAATGAGCTATCACTGTAAACAAGAAACTGACTACTCAGGGGAAAAGAATAATATTCATAAATTAAGTTGTTGAAATGAACTTGTCTTGCTTATATGTTCAAATGCTTCAAGTGGGCAATCAGTTTGGGAGTTTTATTTTATTGATTTTTTTTTTTATTGATGTACACTTTAAGTTTTATTTTCATCAGCATAAATTATAGAATAAAAGGCATGTTTGAAAAGTGTTCTGGACATAATGTTAAACTGCATCTAATGGTGAAGTTCCAATTTTGAAGCTCTAGGAAGTGTGGAGTACCCCTTCATTGGTATTACTCACAGATCCACTTTGACCCAGAGTAGTGGTACCTGTTAGGGTTCAATCTATGGCATGTCTTGGGTAAAATATTAAATTGCATCTAATGGTGAAGTTCCAATTTTGGAGCTCTGGGAAGTGTGGAGTACCCCTTCATTGGAATTACTCACAGATCCACTTTGACCCAGAGTGGTGGTACCTGTTAGAGTCCCATCTATGGTATGTCTTGGGTAAAATGTTAAACTGCATCTAATGGTGAAGTTCCAATTTTGGAGCTCTGGGAAGTGTGGAGTACCCCTTCATTGGAATTACTCCCAGGTCCATTTTGACCAGAGTGGTAGTACCTGTTAGGGTCCCATCTATGGATTGTCCTGGGTAAGATATTAAATTGCATCTAATGATGAAGTTCTAATTTTGGAGGAGTGTGGAGTGCCTCTTTATACCTACTCAAGGGAAAAAGCATAATATTCATAAATCACAAGTTCCTGAAATGAACTTGTCTTGCTTATATATTCCAAATTCTTTCAAGTGGATAATCAGTTGCTGGTTTTGTTTTTTGGGGGTTTTTTTTGGTTGTTGTTTGTCTTACACTTTGAACTTTATTTTCATCTAATGAAGAATACTAATCATTCCAGTTTAGATAGGAGCGTGTCAGTGTATATATAAGTAAATGTTTTTTTAATAAGGCAATTACTAAAGATATATTAAAACCATTTGACTTTTTTGGTTTTGTTTGGTTATTTTTATTCAAGTTCAAAACAAACTCTTCCATAGTGGAAGGAATTAAAAATAAGTAATAAATTATGCAAAAAAAATAGAGAAAGAAAGCATGTTTCAAAAGTCTTCTTGGTATGACATTATTTTAAAGGTTGCCAATTCTTGACTAAAAATTCTAAAGGAATTATGACAACTGTAGATGTAACTGCATGATAAACTTAATTTAAATCAAAAACAAGATTAAGATGAATCAGAAAATTTTGTTGGCTATTTGTTAATTATACATTAAAAAACAAAAGAATTAAGACATTTATCATATACACAGGGATCAATTACCCTGGGTATGGTGTTAAACTGCATCTAATGGTGAAGTTCAAATTTTGGA
>CM042163.1:75492505-75512505 GCA_023376005.1 Doryteuthis pealeii | reverse complement strand
TCACTTAAGTTTTAAATTTCAATTTTCATTGAACAAACAATTTGCAAAATAGCATTTGGTAACTTAGGTCAAGAACATTAATTTTCATGAGAAAAAAAATCCACTTTTTTTTTTCCCCAACTACAATTTTACAAACACAATAAAAAAAAATGTTAGCCAGTTACTGAAATCAGTTATTGAATAAACAAATCTGATTTTGAAAAATTTCTGTAGCTTCTTTTTAATCCATGTGTATACGGCAGATTTACAGAACCTTAAAAAAAAACTTTTAAAAAAAAAAAAAAAACTACTCCAATTTTTTTCTTACTTTTTTTTTTTTTTAATAAATAATAATCCAATTTTTGTTCATATATGAAAATGGCTTCTTTCTGTAGTTTTGAAAAGGCTGGATCTAATCAGCAGCTGTAGATTATATAGCAAACTCAGCAGATAGTCAGTGGCTTGAGGTATGAAGAATTAGAAAATCTCGAGAAATGGTAATTTTTTTTTACTTTCCACTTGTGAAGCATCCGAATGATTCCTAATTCAATAATGATCTGATTAGATGGTGATTTAATTGACTAAATTTACCAATTGTAGATAAAAAGAAAAGAAAATTGTTAAAATCATTAAATTCAAGCAGCATTTACAAATACTTTCTAATTTCAAAAAGAGATCAGGGATGATTAAGAGAAGACATGGAATTCTGCTATAACAATAGTTATTACAAGTTAGACAGCAATATCTTCAAGTTGTATCTCTAGAGATGTTCATTTCAAATTGTCTTTTATTCTATATTGTAAAATTATTATTATTATTATCATTACTTGCTGTTCATCATTTTCAATTCTCTTGCAAGTTCTAGGTATTTGTTTATCTTTTCGTTTTCTTTCATCTTCACCTTGTGGTTTGCTGGAACTTCAAAATCTAATAGTTGACAAGTTCTCGTTTTTGTTAATCAATATTGGCCTGGTCCTCTGACAGGGATAAGGTGATCGATCTTTATCTCAAAATCTCAGAGAATCTTTATTTGTTTTATTCTCAAGAACAGATTCTGGTTTATGCATATACCATTTTGTTGTATGGTCAAAATTTAGTTTCTCGTCCAAATCAGAGTGGATCAACTTTCCAACACAATCGTCTCCACACTTGTATTCTTATCACTTAATACATGGTTGCATTCGCTTAATACATGGTTGATCATCTCATCTCTGTTTCCACACACTTACATTTGCTGTCCTATTGCATCTTATCTATCTTTGTTCTTCTGGCTTTGTTTTGTGCTGCAATTATGAGTGACTCAGTTTCTCTCTTGGGGATTCATTTTCTTAACCATCTCTCGGTCTTTTCATATGCATAATAACATATGATGATGACAACACACAAATCTATTTCTTCCAATGTGTTCGGTCTCTGGTTGCATCTTGCCACCTGCCTATAGGGATGTTAAAGTCCTCTAGGTTTCTCTTGATGTTATTTTTGTACCTGAGCTTTGGTCTACCAATTCCACGCGATCCCTCTCTCAGTTGAGAGTACAGAATCTACTTTGATAGTCTTCAACATCAAGTCTGTTAAAGTGACCAGCCCATCTCAGGTAGCACTGAACAAGTATGTTGTGCATGCCAGGGAGTCCAGTTCTATTCAGGATGGTCCTGTTCAAAACATGCTGCCACCATCTGACATTTGATATACTGCACAAGTGACACATGTAGTAGACATATAGTCTGTGGGCATCCGCTTTGTATAATGTCCAGGCTTCCGCACCATACAGGAGGGTTGAGATAAAAGTATCCACACTAAAACCAGCTGCTAATGAGAATCCTGAAATGGACTTGGCAAAGATACACAAGTGGAATAGCCCAACCTGCTATTTAAACCACTTACCAAGTCTGGATTCTCAGAAGCAGATTCAACTTGCATCACAGTTGAATACTGATCAGTCTACACAAATCTCTACAATACTCACCTTCACAAGAAGGCTTTGACAAGCATCCAGTCACCAGACAAGAAAAAAACAGAGTATAACTGAATACACTCTGTACAAACTGCCACAACACAGTCAAATACTGGGTATATATATATATATATATATATATATATATATATATATAGATAAAAGTATTCACACAAAAAACAGCAGTCAATGAGAATCCTGGAAATGGACTTGGCCAAGATATACAAGTAGAATAGTCCAACCTGCTATTTAAACCACCAACCAAATCTGGATTCTCAGAACAGACTCGGCTTGTAACAAAGGTGAATACTGTTAACTCAACATGAATCTCTACAAATATCTGTTAAACTTGGAGTTTAAATTGTTAAAAAATAGACAAAAATAAATTTAAAAAATATAAAAGCTTTGGTACTGAAAGTGTAGGAATAATTTTTTAAAACAGAAAAAATTAATTACAGAAGTTGTAGAATCTTTGTAAGTACTTATTAGACAGTTGAAAAAGGTACAATAGAATTTAGAAAATTCTGGAAGAATAAATTTGTCTCAATTTTAATAACACCTCCAATGCTAAAAATAATAATTGCATTTTCATTCAGTGTATTTTATCTGTATGTAAAAACATAACAGCTCACAAAAATACCTTAGAAATTATTTGCATGTTAAAAATATTTTTAACATAATTGCTAATTTTTAGAAATATTTCCATGAATAATAATATCACTGACAGTCATCATCACCATCATGTCACACATTTAGCACAGATATCCATGACAATCTCTAGCCAATCTTCTCTATCATTCATTGTCCCGGAAGGTCTTCTACCCAGCATCCAGTATCGAGCAGAGCTGATTAATCTAGGTTCTTGCTGGGCAGCCCACATTAGCATGTCTATGTGCTGATTTTAACAGGAGAATGTTGCTTATGAGTTCATCACTGCTTCTCCAGCAGTGTCCATCATGTCTTGTTTGTCTCACTCAGAGGATTTGTGAGATAGGGAGCAAGTGGCCATATAGCTTGTGGGGCGTTGATTGCACAACTTGTTCAAGATCACACACAGCATTCTTGTGCAGCTCCCATCTAGCTTATTCTCCAGGCACCTCGTTAGGGTCAAAGTGGTGCAGCCATACAGCAGCACTGACACAACCACAGCTTGGAAGAATTTTCGTTTTAACTTGTCAGTGAGATCGAACTTCCATATAACTGATAATCTGTTCATAGCCGACCATGCCTTCCAATAAAATGCAATTACAAATATCTCTTCAATTTTGATACTTTTATGATACACCCTGTATTCTGAAAAAATTAACGTTCCATTCATTGTTCATTTCTATCTTGATAAATACAGCTTCAAACTTGGCACTTTTATGACACTTTGTATTCTGAAAAAAAATTAACGTTCCATTCATTGTTTATTTCTATCTTGATAAATACAGCTTCAAACTCGGCACTTTTATGACACCTTGTATTCTGAAAAAAATTAACGTTCCATTCATTGTTCATTTCTATCTTGGTAAATACAGCTTTAATCTCAATACTTTTATGACACAACATGTATTTTTTTTTAAATGCTATAAGATATCAATATATTGGCAATGAAATAAGCCAAGTATAATTCTGACGTGAGAAAGTGGAATTAAACAAATGAGAATTTGCTAAACTTATAATCATTTGTTTTTGTTTTTTTCTTTAAATTTTCAATCAATATTTTGAAATCAACAGATTGACACAAATGCCAAATGTCAAAAGAATGTTTAAGCAAAACATGGAAATTTCACTGCATTAATCTCACTAAAGGATTAACATTATTGTTGTTGGCATCCTTCCATCTGCTAAAGACGATAGTGTAGTGTCCAATTCTTTTTCTTCAACTGCATCTGTGCGAGTGGCTAAACAGGCCAATTTTTGAATGGCAATCTCTGGTGCACTGACTGCAAACATACAGTGATGCTCACTGGCGTTGCTGTTGTCTCTCCTTTCTCCTGGCTCTCTTTTCTGTGGTGGCTTCTTTCCCCTTTTTTGACTCCTTTTTGTCCCTTGTTTGACAAGGAGGCTAATGTCCAATATTTTCTTTTTTTCAACTGCATCTGTGCGAATGGCTGAACAGGCTAATTTTTGAATGGCAATCTCTGATGCACTGACTGCAATAACACAGTGATGCTTGCTGGATTTGTTTTTGTCTCTTCTTTCTTTTGGCTCTCTTTTCTGTGGCGGCTTCTTTCCTCTGTTTTTCACTCCTTTTTGTCCCTTGTTTGACAAGGAAGTGCCAGGTCGCTCGGTTTTCTGCACCAACCTCTCATTGTTGGTGTTGATGTGGCATGTCTTCATGTCCTTCTTACCGACATCTTTAAAGGATTAACATTACTTTTATTGCAATCAATTATTGAAACTTCTTATTCTACTGCTGGTCTATTTGAATCTATTTTCAGATGTATGATGAAATTTGTTTGGCATTGAAAAATATTGCATCATCCGTGATTGCATCAGATTTTTATCACGCCTAGACACTATCATCTTGACTGTCGATTAGTTGTCCTATAGCTATTGTCTGTGATGGACATTATTCCCAGGAAGCATATGAAAATTCTAACACTGCACAAACACACTAGCAAGCCTTGTAGAGAGATCACAGATTATAATAATAACAGAATTGTTCCTTTTGTTTTAATTAATTTTCCCAAGGGTGTACTCAAATTGTCATTGCTTTTTGTTTTTGTTATATTTGACAATATCATTGATTACTATTACTTTATTATTATTTATTTTTTTACCAGGTGTACATCATTTCATATTATTCTAAAATTAGTTGTCCTATAGCCATTGTCTGCGATAGACATTACTCCACGGAAGCATATGAAAATTGTAACACTGCACAAATACACTGTAAGCCTTACTAAATTTGTTGTTGGGGGGACCTAAAGACAGTATCAGCCAGACAGCAAGAGAGTCTATCCCCTTTGTACTAGTGCTAGACTAAGGAGATTGTTTTTGCATCTGAGGTGGAGCACCACATTTACCATCAGCTCCTCACTTTACCACACAAGTCCCTGTGCTACTCATATGCTGAGCTGGTGAGGGCCGGTATCGAACCAGAAACCTTGGGTTTCCTAGTCAGACGCTCATCCAACTGAGCTCACCCAGCCCTAAAATAAATAACATAGGAAATGAAGACTTGATTAGAAAAAAGAAAAGACAGATACGAGTCCCAGGATGATGAAGATGGAACCAGGAACCTTGGGTTTCCTAGTCAGACACTCTACCAACTGAGTTCACCTGGCCCTAAAATAAATAACATATACAAAATGAAGACTCAAATAGAAAAAAGAAAAGACAGGTAAGAGTCCCAGGATGATGATGGTGGATTAAAAGAACAAAAATTATAAGCTAACACATTAATAAACAAAAGAATTACCTGAGGCACAGGTGTGCTCGAGAATGTTATTGTTACTCAAATATATAGAACCAATCAAGAGAGTCAACAGAAGAATAAAAGAAATAAAAGAAACTCGTCCAATTCCTGTTTGATCACATAACATCTCATAATCTAGCCAATCAGATTAAAGAACTGTCAGACAATTTTATATGTTGACAAAGAGAAAGAGAAAAGAATTAGAAATAAGATAAAACGAGGAGACGACAATTAAAAGATGAGGTGTCAACAAAGCTGCTTGGTAATCAGTGTTGAAACATCTACAAATGGTTTTGTACAGAGAAAGAGATTTTTGCTTTGATAGAGTTTGTTTTTTTGTTTTTGATTTTCTTCTCCTTGATTTTCTAAAACAAATTTAACTCCTCTTTTTGGACTATGGAAATAGTGTGAAATAAGAGAGAGAATCTCTTATTGATTAAGTTTCTGTTTATGTTTCAGATGAGATTAATATTATCAGTTGTTGTTGTTGTTGTTATTGGTGTTGATGTTCAACTGTCATTTTCATGTTAAGTCAGTTTGAGGGGCTACAAACAGGAGTTGATGAAACAAAAACAAAAAAACAAAACAAAAACCAAAGAATAAAATTTGTCATTGTTTCTTGAATAAAATATTCTAATTTTAAGATTGTAAATGAAAGCAACAGATACAAAATAAACAGGATTTCATGAAAGCAGATTTGAAGTTTATTTATTTTTAGTCTGTTTTTGTTTTTTCTTTTCAGGATTCCTTTAATCTACAAGAGGATTTTAAAGCCAGAAATAACCCAAAAGAAACTATAAATGTTTCAATAAAATAATAAATCTATATCTTAATAGTTTTCTGTTATTTAATACTTACTTTTTTTTTTTTTACTAAGTCGGCAGAGTGGCCTATTGTCAGTATCAGCTGGACAGTGAGGGAGTCTATCCCCCTTTTCACTATCTCTGGACCAGGGAGATTTCACTTCCTCATCACTGGGATAATGTTTTCCTCTGAAACCCTCTTTATTGGGACAGAAGGGATGCAAACATTATTCCAGTTACACAGAAGTGAAATCTGTTGTAAAGAAGTGGCTCAAAGAACAATCAACAGAATTTTACGGGGCAAGGATACATGCTCTCGTTCGAAGGTGGAACATTGCTATTGAGAGAAATGGTGACTATGTAGAGAAGTAAGGATGTGATCCACAGTTGTCCAGCTTCATTTTGATGTATGGAACATGTTTTTTTTTTTTGGGGGGAGGGGAGTATTTTCAGGATTCCTTTCATCTACTAGAGGATTTAAAGCCAAAAATAACCTAAAAGAAACTATAAATGTTTCAATAAAATAATAAATTAATAGATTTCTGTTATTTAATACTCAGTAAAAATTGGTGCAGTGACCTATTGTTGGTATCAGCTGGACAGCGAGGGAGTCTATCCCCTTTTCACTAGCTCTGGACCATAGAGATTGCTTTTTTTTTTCATCTTAGGTGGAGTGCAAAAAGAAGCAATGACAATTATAGAAATAATAATAATAATGATCCTGAAATCAATAACTCTTATATAAATCTGTTAATTAAAAACTGTATTTCATGAATTTAGAAAAGTTTTTGTAATGGTTGGTAACATTCATGTTCTTTTTGTTTTCAGACCTCCAAAAATGGAACCTCACCATCAGATAGAGTTTAACATCATTACCAGGACATGAAGACCCTCAGTTACCACATTCTAGCACCCATATGATAAAAAGGGTTGCATCCTGCCATAAGGGAAATAGGGTTGGGGCAATTATATAGGTGCTAGGGCTTGGTGTGACAGCCAATTGATCGGAGGGGGCCTCTCCAAGGGTCTAAGCGGAATGTTGCATGTCATGGACTGCTCAGCCACCTTGGTTCCATCCTTAAGCATCATGAGTTGCCACCCACGGCCACAGGTGGCCCCATTGGGTGAGTCTTGCAGAGGTGCAGTTGGTGTATTCTAATGCCTCAGCCAACAGGGCAGGTTACTAAACTGTAATGAGTTAACTCTTAACATCCTATACCCCCTCATTCCGTCCGTCCGGAAGTCACATTCATTTTCCTAATCTGCTCCAAATGATAGCCTTTGTTTAAATGTAATATTAAACATATTTAGAAGTCTTTGATTTATGGAAACAACAGTTAACTTTAAATGAAAAGGCAATTTTTAGCCATTTATTGATAAATCCTTAGAGGAATGGGACTCTGGACTTAGAAAAATTCTCAACAGAATGTTAAGAGTTATGATAGACTTTTCAATGCAGCATCATGATAATCTTTCATTAAACTTTCAGACCATATGACCTTTAGGCACCCCTTTTTGATCTCGATTAAAAAAGGATATGTTTTTCATTTACACCGTCAATATCTGGTTGTTTTAACAGACGATTTTTAGATTTTTTTTTTTATAAAACTAACCCCTAACCCTAACCCTAACAAACAACCAGATATTGATGGTGTAAATGAAAAACATGTCCTTTCTTAATCGAGATCAAAAAGGGGTGCCTAAAGGTAATATGGTCCAAACTTTCTTTGTCTTATTGATTGTGAATATCTTAAATAAATTCTTTTGTTTTTTTATCCCAATTAATTCATTATGTATTCTGTTCACCACTTTTCTAATCATTTCCCTTTAAATCAATTGATGACCGTTGTCTTGTCTGATTTCTTTGATTGATGGTAAAATGTAACTGCAATACTTTAAGTAAAAGGCTAACCCTACCTCACTCAGGTGTTGAGCTGGGGTTTTTTTAATGGCCAATAGATGTCAGATGCAATTGAAAAATTTTAAAGATATTCAATGAATATCACCACCTCAGTAAAAAACAATCTCCCTCATCTAGCACTAGTGAAAAAGGGATAGACTCCCTCACTGTCAGGCTGATAACACATGGTTCTGGGTTTGATACTGGCCCTCACCAACTCAGCGCACGAGTAGCACAGCTTGGATCTGTGCAGTAAAGTGGAGAACTGATGATAGTTATGGCATTCCACCTCAGACGCAAAAACAATCTCCCTGCTCTAGCACTAGTAAAGAGGAGATAGACTACCTCACTGTTTGGCTGATACCAACAATAGGCCACTCTGCTAACTTTATGTTATTGGGAACGTAATCCAAGCTTCTTTAAATATGATAATAATTTACAGTTTAGAGAAAGTCTTACAGAAGTAGGAGAGGTGAGTAATATATATATATATATATATATATATATATATATGGAGAAAATTTAGATACAAACACGGGATGTTATGATGGATAGAAATTTATAGTAATTATTCAAGCATTTCGGTTTACAATGGAAACCTTCATCAGGACTGTGAAAATGAGAAGAAAAATAAATTATACACATGAAGGAAACCTTCATGCGTATAATTTATTTTTCGTTTTACAATGGAAACCATTGTAAACCAAAATGCTCGAGTATCGACTATAAATTTCCATCCATCATAACATCCTGTGTTTGTTTCTAAATTTTCTCCACATACTGTCGGATTAATTTCCTCATCTTACTTATATATATATATATATATATATATATATATATATATATATATTTTTTTTTTTTTTTTTGATTAATTCCAACGTTTGACTAGCAGCGTTCTGTTTTTACTAACGGTCTTTTTCCCGTCTTATATTTTTGTTGATGACCGACCCACGTGCGGTTGATACATTATAATGCAATAGGGTCCTCATATTAGTTGAGGATGGGCCGAGTGTTGCTTTTTAAACCGTCAAGAGAATTAGGCCCCGAAACAGTTTGCACACTTTCTCTTCTGATGAGCCTGTTTCAGTTGTAAACATCGTTTGTTTTTTCATTATATCTTATTCATATATATATATATATATATATATAACCACCAGCAATAATATTCTTAAAAGTATTTAAATACACAGAACAATTTTTATTCTGAATCCCATTTGCCTAGAATGTTACATACACTTAAAAATCAGTTTAGATTGTACAAAATAAATGGCTAGCATTATTTAGTAGTCAGGAGGGCATTTTCGGCTAGAAACCACAGGGTTTCTAGTTTGATACCACCTTTCGCTAACTCAGCGTATGAGTATCACAGGGAACTGTGCAGTAAAGTAAGGAGCTGATGGTAGGTTTGGCACTCCACCTCAGACACAAAACAATCTCCTTGGTCTAGCGCTAGTGAAAAGAGGATAAACTCCCTCGCTGATTGGCTGACTTCCGGCCACCCCGACGACTTTACTTTATTAATGGTTCAGAAGAGAACTGAACTTACTTGAATTGGAAATGAAAAATCTTTTGGATAATTGTAAACAAATGTTCACTTGGAATTGATTAGCTAATAAATGAGCTCTATCAACAAAAAAAAATCATCAGATTTGTAGAGATATTGTCGCTTCTAATTCTTTTTTATTCTTGAAGGTCTTAGCTAGAATTCTGAGTTTATAGCATTGGTGAAGGGTGAATTACATTGAATTATTGGGCAAATATATAATACTAGCAGGACCTGGAGATATACCATAGTACAATAATTTAATTATTACAATGTTTACAAATAAGAAAGAAAGAGTTGAGTACAAATAGAGAGAGTGGGTGAGCGTGTGGAAGTGATTACATTAATCTGTTTCAATTGAACATAATGCAAAGATGAAAAGAACAAAGTGAGACAGAGTTAAATCAAGATTAATATACTTTTTACATATTGAACTATTTAGCAATAGCTCTTAAGTAAACATATCAAACGTTTTGATAATTTAATTATAATACTGTAGTATATCCACAGGTCCTGCTAGCAATATAATAATTACAATATAAAACTGACTTCAACAGCATATGATTTCAATCAAAAAAAATGCATTAATGGATTTGACTGAACAGGAATGAATATTGTAAAAATGAAAGTAGGCAGCCTGTCCTATTGTTGGTATCAGCTGAAAACTTTCTTTTTTTAAATTCAATTCTTTTTTGGTTGAGCTTAGAGCAGCTCAGAAATTACACATTATCCACAAAGTCTGTATGCACTTTAAAATTTAATATACTTTAAAGTGCATATGGACTTTATGGACACCATATATCTTAAAGATTTTAATAACTGAATAGAGTCTATCATGAGAGACAAATATCAACTCTTACATGTTTTCATACAAACATATTGTCACAACCTTTATCAATAGATTTTCTACCAAATTATTTCAAAGTTTGTACAGAATTTGTACAGATTTTCTACCAAATTATTTCAAAGTTTGTACAGAATTTGTACAGATTTTCTCCCAAATTGTTTCAGAATTTGTACAGATTTTCTACCAAATTATTTCAAAGTTTGTACAGAATTTGTACAGACTTTCTACCAAATTATTTCAAAGTTTGTACAGAATTTGTACAGATTTTCTACCAATTATTTCAGAATTTGTACAGATTTTCTACCAAATTATTTCAAAGTTTGTACAGAATTTGTACAGACTTTCTACTAGATTATTTCAGAATTTGTACAGATTTTCTACCAAATTATTTCAAAGTTTGTACAGAATTTGTACAGATTTTCTACCAAATTATTTCAAAGTTTGTACAGAATTTGTATAGATTTTCTACCAAATTATTTCAAAGTTTGTATAGAATAAATGTATGAGACAAATGTCAACACGAACATGTCTTCATGCAAAGATATTGACACAACCTGTATCAATAGATTTTCAACCAAATTATTTCCAAGTAAGTTTGTTGTACAGAATAAATGTATGAAATTTGAAAATAAGAAAATGTTCCACAAGAAAACAATGATAAAAGCTAAAAGTGCAAATCACAAGAAATATGTCACATAAACTCAAAGTCAGCTTCAGAAAAGACGATAAAAGGTGAATAAAAACAAAATGCAAACTTATGTCACAAGATTGTCTTGAAGAAAAACCAGGCATTGAAATTGGTTGATGGCTTGACATTTGCAGAACAATGGAACCATGGACTTTGCTGAAGTCTAATAAACAATTTTTAGCACTTTTTTTTTTAATTTTTTAAGTATAATCTTTTCACACAAGTAAAGTCATTTTGAATGCATCCAGGTGTAATATATTTGATTTAATTGAATTATACAAAGGCATATCTCTATGTGTTTTGGACAGTGATGAATACTTTTGGAAATAAGTGATGATGATGATGATGACAGTAATATTATAATGATGATGATTATAATAAAAGATATTAAGAATCACAATGATACAACTGCTGAGGAGCTGAATCAGCATAATGAAATAATTAGATTATTTAAAGATTGATTACGGTCATATTCATTAGGATAATGATGATAGTGATATTGATGATTAAGAAACTAACTCCTCCAATAATCATGAGAGCATTAACAATGCCAATATTAGCTCAGTCGGTAGAGTATTCGGATAGAAATCACAAGGTTCCTAGTTCAATACCAGCACTCACCAACTCCCAATTTTGAGTGTCAAGAAGAATGAACTATATAAGTCAGAATAAGGAATGAATACAGAAAAGTGATTAATACATATGTAGAGCTGGTTTATATATATATATATATATATATATATATATATATATAAAGGGGCCAGGTTAGCTCAGTTGGTAGAGCATTTGGCTAGAAACCACAAGGTTCCTAGTTCAATACCGGCACTCGCCAACTCAGCATATGAGTAGCACAGGGATCTGTGCGGTGAAGTAAGAAGCTGACGGTAGGTGTGGTGCTCCACCTCAGATTCAAAAACAATCTTCTTGGTCTAGCACTAGTAAAAAGGGGGATAGACTCCCTCGCTGATTGGCTGATACCAACTTGAGGCCACCCCAACGATTTTACTTAATATCACAAAAAAGATGCAGATCACATCACTAAGAAATTTATACATATATAAAAGGCAGTTGGTGTGTATGTATGTATGTATGTATGTATGGAGGAAAGTAAAAAAATAAAATAAAATAAAACAATTAATGACAAAGTAAATATATATACACACACATTCACTATCACTAGAGCTTGCTTTTTGCACAAAAAGAAGATTTTAACTATATCTGGGAAGATATTTAAAAATTAGGATTTCAATAGTAATAGAAGAGAAAGTCATTGGTTGTGTTCATGATTAAAATATAAATCAATTATGGAAGACCAAAACAATTAATTGATCTCTAATATTATTGTCTTATTCTCCAACCTATTAAAAATCAATCCTATAAATGATTTTATATAGAAACCAATTAAAATATGATTAAAATAAATAATCTTTTTATAGGCATTCTTATTTGATTTCATTAGTCTTTCTAATTTAATATATTTCATTACATTAAAATTTAAATACTTACAACTGGAGGGCACCTATTCTTTCTACTAAATATATAGACTACATAGATTTTTCTTTCAATTTTATACAGTCTGTATATAAAACAAGTTAACTGCATCAATTGAAATCATCACAATCTTTGATGATAAAATGCTATACTATTGTAAAAGTTATTCAATATTTTCTAATGCAGATCTACTATCTTATTTCACTAATTGCTTGAAGAAGAGATGGATTCATGCTTTTCTCTAGTGCAGTTCATAGTGTAAGGTTCAAGGTTATAACTATGTTACAACTTGTTGAAACATAACAAACGCTGACACATTTGTGGGACAAAACATTTTATATAATACAACAGCACAGGAATATGACAAGATACATAAACAATAGAATAGTGTACATAAACATACATACATACATAAAAGGACTGGAGCATCTGTACATATAAATCACTTACTAACTTAGGCCCGACGAGGGTGGGGTGTAGTCATTAAATGACTAACCCATGGGGTTCAGCTGAGAAGATGTAGCTAACAGAGGAAGAGGCGTTTGAAATAGCCACTTAAATACCATAGCCCCTGGTGAGAACATGCGACAACCCAGCGGGAAGATAACTCTTCCAGGCAAATGTGAAGATAATTCCCACAATAGATAAGATTTAAAATAACTATTCTCTTTTGGCTGTTTTATGATAAAATACAAAGAAAACAAACAAACAAAAAAAGATCACTATTATGTAGACTTGATAGGCCAAACATAGTCTGGTATAAGGCCACAAGTGTAGGGCACTCAATTAAGATTGAACTTCTCAACCTGTATCAATGTTCTGCTTACAGAACATTATCCTACTGCAGTGAATATATAAAGTTGAGATTTTATTAGGCACAAAGAAATGAAAATAAAAAAGATACAATATCATTAACAAGAAAATAAATTTTGAGAAAAATGACTTTTGTTTTAATGAAGAATAATATGCATTTCAGAAGACTCAAATGTTTTCTAAACTAAGTTAACAGAAAGATTGTAATTTTCTAAGTTAATTATTTTTTCACAGAGAGACAAATAATTGAAAAAATAATGAGTGCAGGCCACATTATTATTGTGTTCAATACTTGCTAGCCAGATCTCTTTAAATTAAACATTATTACTTAACTAAATATTGAATTGAATATTGGTCCGAATGCTTAATCAATCATTCAATCTAATGCCTTAACTATTGGAATATATTGGAAATCTAACCTGGTGCACCTTTATTTGTAATTGGGGATTCTGTTGCTATCCTGGTTGCTAAGGAAGTTTCTCTTCAGTCAATTTGTTGTTATCCCCCCCCCCTTGCAACAACTTTAGCTTTAATTATTATTTGAAGTGCCCCCAACTCCAACCCTTTAACCCAATGAAATATTATGATGACAAACTGAAAATCATTCAGTGGACAGTTATTCAGCTAAAAATAAAGACAGATCATTTCAAATAAAACAGGCACAAATACACAAATATGTTGAAACACCATGAAATACAAGAAGCTATTGGAGAGTGGCCGACGGGCCACAGAAGCATTAGAAGAGAAGAAGTAATACTCGCCAGATTGCGTATTGGGCACACCCACATTACCCATTCGTACCTGTTAAAAGGGGAGGATGCCCCAGTGTGCCCAACATGCAAAGTACAACTTACAACCAAACATATCCTTCTAAATTGTAATAGCCTTAACCATATCCGCACTAATTACTATCATTTAAGAAACCTGAGGGACATCTTTAAGAATACAAACCCTGAAAACATTTTAAATTTTCTAAAAAAAAAAAGCAACCCTTTCAACAGAACATAACCAAATATCTCCATAGAACCACTACTTTAAAGACTGAAATCGAAAATAACCTTTTTGGCATTAAATGACCCACAGAGGTTGATATACCATTAAACAAAACTCAAACTCAAACTCTTATTATAATGGAGATTGTGTGTTTTTCATTCTGTAACATACAGCTGCTTCCTTGAGGGGTGCTGTTTCCAGCTGTATGGCCTCCTGCCCCCTCTCACAAACCATCCAAGTGAGACAGACTAGGCATGCAGGACACTGTTGGAGAAGCAAGGACAAGCTCATTAACAACGTCCTCCTGTGGAAGCCAACACATGGACATGTTAATGTGGGTCGCCCAGCTAGGACCTACATTGACTAACTATGCGAGGATGCTGGTTGCTGCACAGAAGACCTCCCAGGGGCAATGAATGATAAGGAAGATTGGCGAGCGATTGTCATGGATATCCGTGCTACTTGCATGACATGATCATCTGTCTGTAACTGAAACTATTCCCTTAAGTTATTTACGTTACATTCACCATGATTTTATTTTTATTCAAACTTCAATTATCAATAAAATTGTTTTACATTATTAATACTGTTGGCCTTATCTACATACTAATAACATGCAACTGTATTTATATATACAACAAAATAGTGGTTTACAGTGTGAACGGGAAGGCTAATTTGCATATTGATATTAAAAATTTGATTTTAATAAATATGTACTTAGTATTATTGATTTCTAATTGTTAATTTTATCTTAATGAATATGAGCAAAAATCTCAGAGATAATTCTTAAGTTATCAATAAACAAGAAGAAATGACTAATTTTATTCTTTACTTCCTACTTTAACTAAATAGTTAAATCAGGAAAATTTAGCAATAAAAGACAGGACTGATGGAAGAGTAAGTTTCAGTTGTTCTATATTTCGATTATACCTTCCTCTGTTTCAAATCTTTTTATCTGCATTCTTATTTAGTTTCATTAGCATTTCTAATTTCATATAATATTTTATTACATTAAAACCTAAGTACTTCAACCTGGAGAGTGCATATATTTGCTGGTATACTTAGATACACAGACAAACAAATTCATAAACCTATACAGAAAGTAATTCACTATAAAAAAAATGTTTAAATTATTTGCATATACAAACATGTAAAAATAAATAGATGGTAATAATCGAAGGAAATGAACTCAGTGACACAAGTTTAAATCCTGGATGAAGCTGTTTGCATTTCACTTAGCATAGTGCTTGTTCCCTTGAGAAAGGTATGCATCTAGCTATTCTTCCAGCTATGGATAAATAGTAGGGCAGACTGAGCTCTTTAACCTTGGAATGGCAACTGGTCTAAATGAAGGAAAACTCTGAATTCAGACTTATTAAACTCCCCTTAAGAAATTGACCATGTGTCACATCCTTATCGTGTGGAGGGGTTGGTAAATATATATAGATAAAATAGGGCAGACTGGGCTCTTTAACCTTGGTTAGACAACCAGTCTAAGAGAAGGAAAATTTTGAATTCAGATCTATTAAATTCCCATTAAGAAATATATATATATATATATATATATATATATATTAAATTTTTACTTGAAGGCACTTAACGCAAGTATCGCATAAAATTCGATACTTTTTCCTATAGAAAATGAACTTGACAAGTGTAATCCGGCAAAGGATGGCTCGGTGTGTAGAATACCGTACAGACTGTTTCGACTTTATTAAGTCTCATCAGCGGTATATACTAACGATTTCCTCCGACAGAAATCGAAACCGGGACTTCAGCAGACACGAAACACTAGTGAAACACTTTTATCGCCTCGGCCACCAGCTGACCATCCTAGCGAAATTAAGCTTTCAGCGATACTTACACGCCTCTACCATAATAGGTAAGGGGGTGTTATAGGAGAATAATAACAAACAGACGTATGCCCTTCGGCGAAGTGAATAAGATTTTTTTGGTCCAAAAATCTTATATATATATATATATATATATATATATATATATATATATATGGGTAATTCTATGTTGAATCATCCAGGCCATATCACCCAACCACTTCAATTTTTCTGAAATTTTGTACATGTGTGGTTAAAGTTAGACAATCCACAAAATTTGAGCTTCCAATTCCAAGAATTGGCGGAGTTATGCCAATTTTTAGCTCTCCAAACTTGATGGGGGTCACTCCTAAAAATTATTATTACAAGCGTTTTTGCCCAAGGAATCCAAAAATGCTATTGAAAAAGTGTGAATGTTAACCAATTTTAAGTTATTGATGATTTTTTATATTTTCATAGCAAGATCAATATCCCAATGTGGCACTGCATCTATGACAAAGATTTTTTTCTATTATCATTTCATATCTATTGAGCATTGTTTGTACAAAAAACATAGTTTGGTTTTTGCTCAGAACCGAAGCTACAAAATTTTGTTACAGCAAACATTTTCTTGTATAAAAAGTTGTTTGTCTCCTTTTCTTCAAAAGCGGCACTCATCTCCTCACTGTGTTCAAAGTACGGTTTATTCTCCAATAAAAGTTAGGGTCTAAACAGTGCTTTTCTGGGGACAAAAATCCCCACAATGGGCATGAATTTCTCAAGATTTGAAAAAAAAAAAAAAAAAAAAACTCTCCCCCCCCACACACACAACAAAAAAAAACACTGACAAATGAGAATAAGAATTGTCTTGAGTCATTGATTCTTCATCACTCAATAAATTTCTTGTTAATTCTAAAAACCTTTGTGCATCTTGAGAAGCAATTAGTTTTCCATCTTCCTCAGCCAATTCATGACAGATTGCTACCAAACTCCTGGACTCACAATGAAGAATACCTTTTAGGGTTATACCTATTTACCCAACCCCTCCACACGAGCAGGATGTGACACAAGGTCAATTTCTAAGTAGAGTTTAACAGGTTTGAATTAGGAGTTTTCCTTCTCCTAGACTGGCTGCCATACCAAGTTTAAAAAGTCTTTCCTAAGAGTAGGTATTTACTAACCTCTCCACACAAGTAGGATGTGACACAAGGTCAATTTTTAAGTGTGGTTTAATAAGTTTGAATTCAGAGTTTTCCTTCTCGTAAACTGGTTGCCATACCAAGGTTAAAAAGCCCAGTCTGCCCTACTATTTATCCATAGCTGGACAGTGAATAGTTGGATTTGTACCTTTCCCAAGGGTATTAGCGTTTTTTGAAATGCAAACAGCCACATCTAGGATTTGAACTCTTTTTGTTGTGTCCATTTCCTATGACAGTAACCGTTACACCAAACACCTCCACCTTTTAGGGTTATAATAAATTAATACCACAGATATAAGATCTAGACTGACTGCACTAAGAAAGAGACTTTTCATAACAAGTAGACTAAGACTTATCCCGTATATAGTTGTTGGTGGGAGAACTACTTATGTAGCATGTCTTGGGTAGAAATAGCCTGGTAGAGCCCATCCCTCTCCAGGTCTACAACTGGTTTGAATTCAGAGTTTTCCTTCTCCTCAACCAGTTGCCATACCAACATTGTGTGTGTGTGTTTGTGTGTACAATGATTGGTTGAAAAGTTCATTGGCTGACCAAGATACTTTCATGGTTTATTTTTCAACATACTCCCCCTTGTGGTTCACACACTTCTTCCATCGGTATTGCAGTGCTTGGATACCATTGGTGAAAAATATCATCAACAGCAGATTAGGTGATGAGGCTCCACTCCTGGATCTTTGGAGAGTGCAGAATCACTCTTTGATTGTTATTACTCCCAGGTCAACTTTAACCCAGATTGGTAGTACCAATAAAGGTCTCATCTATGTGTCAAATATATGCGTTTTAAAATTATTAGCATTAGATAGGAATACTATTATAAAACTATTCTTAACTAATTATCTTACTGATCCTGTAACCTGGTTTGTTTTGGGGAGGGGCTCTACACATGTAACATGTCTTGGGCATGAATAGCCTGCTGGTGCCCATCCCTCTCCAGGTCTACAACTGGTTTCAATTAAGTTAGGCACAGCATTGATATTAAGCTGTTGTATATAAAACAATAGCAGATAAAATTCATTTCTTGTTTATGTTTATTAATTACACATATGAGGTATGCCAGAAAAGTTCCAAAATGATCGCATTCTTTAATGTGAGGGGCATTGTCCACTGCAAGTTCTTGCCATTCGGGTCAGACAATGAACCAGCATGTCTACAAAGAGATACTGTGGGAGAAGAAGCAAAATATGTGGCAGGACAACTCGTGGGTGCTTCACTATGACAACACACCTGCCCACACTGCCCTGAGTATCCGAGAGATCCTAACCCAGAAGAACATCACTGTGGTGGAGCAACCTCCCTACTCACCCGACCTGTCTCCATGTGATGTTTTCCTCTTTCCCAAACTCAAGGGGTTATCAAGGGAACCAGTTTTGAGGATGTGCACAACATCAAAAAGGCTGTGATGACAGAGCTACAGAGAATCCTGGAAGAATCCTTCCAGGGGTGCATGGAAGCATGAGAGAAGGATGGGAAAGTGCATTAGACTCTAAGGGGGGGTGAGATAGTGGATGATATAGGGATATACATAGATATCATACATAGATACATAGACCATACACTATATCATATAGATACGACACAGACCTTACACATACCATGATACAGACCAGATAGATACGACACAGACCTTACACTATATCATATATAGATACACGACTTACACTATATCATATATATACAGATAAGATACACATGACCTTACACTATATCATATAGATACGACACAGACCTTACACTACATCATACATAGATACGACACAGACCTTACACTATCATACATAGATACGAACAGCATAGATACGACACAGACAGACCTTACACTATATCATACATAGATACGACACAGACCTTACACTATATCATCATAGATACGACACGACCTTACACTATATTATACATAGATACGACACAGACCTTATACTATATTATACATAGATATGACACAGACCTTATACTATATTATACATAGATATTGACACAGACCTTACTATATTATACATAGATATGACACAGACCTTATACTATATTATACATAGATATGACACAGACCTTATACTATATTTACATAGATATATGACAACAGACCTTATACTATATTATACATAGATATGACACAGACCTTATACTATATTATACATAGATACTACACAGACCTTATACTATATTATAATAGATATACACAGACCTTATCTATATTACATAGATACTACACAGACTTATACTATATTATACATAGATATTAACACAGACCTTATACTCTACTAGTCAAAAATCATACTAGTACTAACTGAATGGTATTAAAAGGTCTGTTTTTTTTGAGATCAGAATTTTCTTACTCCTGTTTTAAGGTAAAAAGAAATCAGGTAAAATGTAAAACCACATCCTTATCACTGGAGTCTTACAAGTGAGAGAAGAAAAACTTTGCTATTACAAGCAACTAAGTTCTTTTTAAAAAAATAAAAAAAAGGACATAGCAGCAAAAAAGTTGTTTGACAAACCAAGAAACCTGATAAGCCAATTGAGAACATTTGTTGCTTTTAGTCAGAGATAGCATT
>CM042163.1:75450005-75485005 GCA_023376005.1 Doryteuthis pealeii | reverse complement strand
ATAAACTATAAAAGATCAATAATGATCTACAGTGAGTGTTATAATTTTTAAAGAACTTAACTTTTTTCATTTAGTAAATTTGTTTTGTAATTGTCCCTTTTTTTTTAAATTCCGGTTTATAATAATTAACAAAAAACATCAGAAAAGCCAATAAAATCAACACCTTAAATTTTCACGAAAATAGTAGACTAAAAAGGTGTGCCTTAAAAAAGGTATTTTTAGGGCATCTTTGAAGCCCCATATCTCTGTCAATTCTCAATAGGATGCAATTTTATTGGTACCATTTTAATCTACCCATCGAAATCTATCAGAAAAGCCAATAAAATCGACACCTAAAATTTTCATGTAATTGGTGATTTTCAGTCACTATAAAAGGCTTTTTAATGGCTCATATCTTTGCTAATTTTCGAATTGAGCACTTTTTGGCATCAATGAATTCTATGCATCGGAATCTATCAGAAAATGTTTTAAAATCCACACTCATGCAATAGTTCAGTAATACTTTTTATTTAACGAGATTATTTTGTTTTCTGTTTTTCTAAGAAAGGCACAAAGATTTTAGTGTATTGAGAAATCAATTAAAGAAATTATGTAAGTTTTCTTCAGATGATACACCATGAATCTTTCTTAATTCAAATACAGACTCAACAAAAATAAATAAATAAATGTATATGACAGTGGTCTTAATTATATCACAATGTCAACAACAACAATAATAATCCATTGTCTCCAGGAGTTCCATTATTAATTCTTATTGAAATCCAATTAACCACTCCTGTTTCTGAATATTAGCTTGTAAAGTTTCATCATGATGGAATTTTAGTCATTTTTAAAAATCTTTACTACGTTGGAATACTAACTTAGGTTTTTATAAAAGATCCCTAATTATCTACAGTGAATGTTATAATTATTAAAGAAATTCATTTTTTTCATTAAGTAAATTAGTTTTATCGTCCCTTTTTTTTTAAAATCCCATTTTTGATAACAACAAACAAAACATCAATGATATTCAATATTTTAAAATGCACACTCATGCAATAGTTCAGCAATACTTCTTATTTAACGAGATTATTTTGTTTTCTGTTTTTCTAAGAAAGGCACAAAGATTTTAGTCTACTGAGAAATCAATTAAAGAAATTATGTAAGTTTTCTTCAGATGATACACCATGAATCTTTCTTAATTCAAATACAGACTCAACAACAAACACAACAAAAAATAAATAAATGTATACATGACAGTGGGTCTTAATTATATCACATAATGTCAACAACAACAATAATAATCCATTAATATAAACAAACTTCATCAAATAAATAGTGTTCCTATGCAATTACTGATGAATGCTCAAGTGAAAATATTTTGCAACAAATCTTCAAATGAACTGACAGGAAGACAATTAATGTTATAATCACATGGTGCATTGAAAAACTATTTGAAATGATCAGCTGTCCCCTGATTGGTTATTGAGTTAATTTGCCTCATACACTGTCAGTATCAACAAAAAAGATAACTTTTTTCTTTTTCTTCTTCTTTCAGTAATGACCATATAACTTCATCTTGTCCATAAAAGAAGAAGAAGAGATGATGAAAAAGATGCTGTGTATGATATTGGTTCAAAGAAAACCTCAAATAGTTGTAACAACTAATTTGGAAAAAAAAAATATATAATTTTATCTTATTTAAATTTGAAAAGGCAATTTACTACTTAAAAGAATAAGAAGAAAAATGTATAAAATTTCATAATGTTGTACAGTGGTTTGCAGAGACAATTTTTTTTTTAATCTTAAATTTTTCCCTGTACTGTATCATTGTTGAGATGACAGGTCTGTAATCTTTTTTATGCAAGAAAACATGTGAATATTGAAATAAAGACATTTGAAAGATCCACCTTGTGTTCTGGACAATTTGCTGAGTTGAATATTTTTATTGGATTTTGTTTTTTATTCTTTCTAATCATCCAATCAGTACATATTTTATCTTTGATTCTCTTAAGATATAACACAAAATGAAAAATCATTTTACAGATTTGACTATTTAATAAAAAAAAAAAAACTGGTATTATTTGGATTATTCAGACTATTGTCCTCATCTTTATTGTTATCTGTACAACATTTCGGCCGATGTGCCATCCAGTCTTCTTCAGGTTTTTTTTAATCTTAAATTCAAATTTTTCCCTGTACTGTATCATTGTTGAGATGAAAGATCTGTAATCTTTTTTATGCAAGAAAACTTGTGAATATTGAAATAAAGACATTTGAAAGATCCACCTTGTGTTCTTGGACAAGTTGAATATTTTTATTGGATTTTTTCTTTCTTTCTTAGTCATCCAATCAATACATATTTATCTTTGATTCTATGAGAAATCATTTTACAGATTTCACTATTCAAACACAAAAAAAAACTGGTATTATTTGGATTATTCAGACTATTGTCCTCATATTTATTGTTATCTGTACAATTTTCGGATGATGGGCCCTCCTGCCTTCTTCAGGTATTTATTGTTGGACTCAGGAACCTTTCTATCATAATTGGGAGCCATCACGGAACTTTGAACCCAACCCTTTATTCAATTCATGGGGTATAACAATACTGAAGACATACAACTATGTGCAAATTCTTCATACTGGATAGGAATATTCTTGTGCAGCTCCTAGTTTATTCTCTAGGTGCTTCATTAGGGTCCAAGTTGTGCAGCCAAAAGTCCAGAATTTTGTAGTCCAAAGTTAAGGGTGCATGTTATACACAAATAATCAAGGAAGCACGTGTAATGGTTAAAGTCACGGGAAATGGACTTGTCGCCCTGAGTTCAAATCCTGGATGCAGTAATTGCATTTCACTTAGCGCTAATACCCTTGGGAATGGCATGAATCCTACTCTCCCTCCAGCTATGGATAAATAGTAGGGAAAACTGGGCTCTTTAACCTTGGTTAGGCAACCGGTCTAGGAGAAGGAAAACTCTGAATTCAAACCTGTTGAACTCCGCTTAATAAATTGACCTTGTGTCACATCCTGCTCGTGTGGAGGGGTTGGTAATATATATATATACACGAATAATCATTGTACTACTAGCAAGACCTGTGTATATACCACAGTACAGTGTTTGATAAGTTTACTTAAGAGCTATTGCTATATAGTTCAACATGTAAAAAGAATAAGAATCTTGATTAAACTCTTTCTCTCACTCTTTTTTTTTTCTTTTCATTATGAAACAGATTAGTGTCATGCTTCCTCCTCTCTCTATCTTTCCCCTACTTTATCATATTTTTTCTAAGTAGCATGTCCTTTTTCTTCCCTTTCTTTCTGATAAAAACAGAATGGTCCATTATTTACCTGGGGTGACGACACTCATAAAAAATAGGCAGATGAGCAACACCAGATAAACAGGATTTAAATTTTTGCATTTCATCTTGGATGGTCTCATTTTTAACCAGAGGGTGTGGCAAGATATTAACGGTTGTATTTTTAAGGAACATGAGTATTAATATATAAATGGGTCAATATGTCACAATCTACAAATCAAACTTTTAGAGTTTAGAATTACACTGAATATTACTTTACAATTGATACAAAAGAGGAAAAAAATAATTGTATTTATTTTCTTGCTGTTTTAAATAGAGTATCAGAGTTAACAGAAATTATAAGAAACACGACACATATCAAGGATAGGGGAAAAGGTTTACTAAGCAAAATATTATTTAGTTTAATAATATTATACCATATATCTTATTCAAATCAAACCTTTAGAATATTAATTTACAATTGAGACAAAAGAAGAAAAAAAATAATTGTATTTATTTTCTTGCTTTAACTTGAGTATCAGAGTTAACAGATAAATAATAGGAAGAAACATAATGAGTATCAGGATAGGGAAAAGTGTTTACTAAGCAAAGATACAAGATAAGCAGTAATTAGCAATTTATTTAACAGTTATTTGTAGGAAAAACAGGATTCTTTCTCATTATTTAGGTACTATATGACAAAAAAAAAAAATAATATTAAAATAAAGTTAATGATATTATATATTGAAATGATATTATGAAATTATGATAAAAAAGACCTAATATTGATATAAAGATAAATGATATAAAAGATAAATATATTAACAATGATAATAATAAGTAAGTAAAGTCTCGGGGTGGCCTAAAGTCAGTATCAGCCGATCAGCGAGGGAATCTATCCTCTTTTCAATAGCGCTAGACCAAGGAGATGGTTTTTGCATCCGAGGTGGAGTGCCACACCTACCATCAGCTCCTTACTTTACTGCACAGATCCCTGTGCTACTCATATGATGAGTTGGCGAGGGCGGTTTCAAACTAGGAACCTTGTGGTTTCTAGCCAAACGCTCTACCGACTGATTTTTTTTTTTTTTTAAATAGTAAATTAAATTTTAAATCTCAAGAAATAATTTTGCCATTATTTTTCAAAATGAATTAAAAATTATTTTTAAAAAATCAAACTAAATTCTCTTGTTATTTAGGTACTATATGATACTTACTATCCTAAGGAAATTATTAACATTGCAGTGCCTGATTAGTCAAACTTAGAGAAACGTATGTCTCACCTTTAAATCCTTTAACAACAACCACAATTCCAGAATTGCATTAACTCAACTAATATTTCATCAATAACTAATCAGATTTCAGGTATCTGAGAAATATATAGAAAATTGAATTATGTCATTTAAAACTGACTAATAATCATGGGGGAGGGAAATAAAAAAAAAAAATGTCAGTCAGTCATAAGATCAATTACACAGTTATTATTTTCATAAAACCAGAAATTATGATATTCTATATCCTTGCTAGTTTTTTTTTTTTTAAATAGGGAAACTCATCAACACATAGCAATAGTAAACATGTTTAATCATAGTCTATTATATAATCA
The DNA here is from genome assembly GCA_023376005.1 of Doryteuthis pealeii. NCBI lineage: Eukaryota > Metazoa > Mollusca > Cephalopoda > Myopsida > Loliginidae > Doryteuthis > Doryteuthis pealeii. Next base: position 75,480,120 of record CM042163.1, on the reverse strand, counting down.
CAGAACAACAAGAAAGTAAGATAAGGGCCTGGTTAGCTCAGTCGGTAGACCAATTGGCTAGAAACCACAAGGTTCCTAGTTCGATACCGGCCCTCGCCAGCTCAGTGTATGAGTAGCACAGGGATCTGCGCGGTAAAGTAAGGAGCTGATGGTAGGTGTGGCACTCCACCTCAGATGCAAAAAAACAATCTCCTTGGTCTAGTGCTAGTGAAAAGGTAATAGATTCCCTCGCTGATTGGCTGAAACTGACTTTAGGCCACCCTGTATAGAGGAAGAGGATAAGCTTTAATTATAGTCTATCATATAATTAGTTTGGTTTGTTTACAGGAGCAATGGTGATGAAGGGGGCTCCACATTCCCCAAACCTCCAGAACTGGAACTTCACCATCAGATAGAGTTTAACGTCATTGAGCTCAGTAAAAAAATAACAGAAGATTTAGATTTTTAGCATTATAGCTTATTTCAGGGAGCCTGGAGAAATTGTTTAGTATCTCCCATCATCATTCTTTTTTTTGCATCTGATGATGGGAGATATTAGACAATTTCTCTAAGTTCCCTGAAATAGGCTATAACGCTAAAAATCTAAATCTGTTATTTTTTACTTATATAATTTTGCCCTGTGACTCTGACAATAAGAGCACACATTGAGCTCTGCAAACTATGACACTTTTTTTTTTAAACTTCTATGTTGTAAGGAAGATTTCTTCTCCAGGATTTTTGGATTATATATATATATATATAATATATATATATATATATACATACATACATACATACAACACACACACACACACTTTATGATCATCAGTCTAATACTTTGGTTTGGTTTGTTTTATGGCATATCAACCTTAGTGGATCATTTAATGCCGATAAAGTTTTGAAATAAATTCAATTCTTAATGGATAATACAATTATTTTTATAAATGCATTTTTCTATTTAACCCATAGATGGGACCCTAACAGGTACTACCACTCCGGGTCAGAGTGGACCAGAGAGCAATGGTGATAAAGGGGTGTTTCACATTCCCCAAACCTCCAAAACTGGAACCTCACCATCAGATAGAGTTTAACGTCATTTCCAGGACATGTAGACCCGCAGCCACCGCCTTCTAGCACCCATATGATAAAAAGGGGTTGGGGCTTGCCATAAGGGCAATAGGTTGGAAAATCATATAGGCACTAGGGCTTGACATGGCCACCGATTGATCAGAGGGGTCTCTCTGACCACCCGTCTAGCCTAAGTAAGGGCCAAAGTGGAGTATTGCAGTCATGAACTGCTCAGACACCTGGGTTCTATCCTGAAGCATCACGGGTCGCCACCCACGGCCAACAGGTGGCCCCATTGGGGTAGTCTTACTCCTCTGCAGAGGTGCAGTCGGTGCATTCTAACACCCCAGCCGACAGGGCAGTCTAATACTTTGATGACGCAATTGAAGAATATTGCCATATTATAAGGTCTATAAAAGAACATTAATCTATAAAGTCGTTCGTGTGTAACTCTAAAATTTCATTTAACTGAAATAGGTTTGAAATTAAACAGTTGCCCAGAACATTTATATCTATTTGAGTTATTCAATTTACTTTTTTGTGATCTCAAGAGGATTCATTTCCTCATAACAATAAAAGAAAAAAAAAAAAGGATATATTTCCTGGTCGTAATCAATATTTCATAATTTACATTCCAATATTCAATCTTGTATGCAACGTTCCCATTGGCCAACAGATTCCCGCTATCAAAGAAGCCTTGCATATCTCCATAAATCTATTTACTCGCCTTTGATTGTGTTACGAGGATTCATCGGCTAATCCTGATCCAATAAATTAGAGGTCTTATCAAATTTACGTCAAGATCAATCCGCTTTAGCAGAATGGTGTATACTGTATCGCAAGTTTCTTGAAGATAGAGTTGGCACAGTGCAAATCTTTTGGTTGTCAGCAATTGCATGGAACATTTGTTAACCCTTTGGCTACATTAACTGTGAGCAAATATACATCATGTTCACTAATGTTGTTTCTTAGTTGATTGAATAGCATGACTATCTTGACAGATGGGATAATTCTAATTTCAATTACATGCTTTCGGGGGAAAATATTTATGTAACACTAGCAGGACCTGTGGATATACCACAGTATGATAATATAATTATTACGACATTTGATATGTTTACTTAAGAGCTATTGCACATAGTTCAATATGTAAAAAGTATAATAATTTTATTTCTCTGAATTTATGAGATGAGGCTTGATAATTAGTATTATTTGGATTATTTGGACTATTGTCCTCATCTTTATTGTTATCTGTACAACGTTTCGGCCAATGTGCCTTCCGGCCTTCTTCAAGTATTCTTTGTCAGATCAGGAGCCTTCTCAAACTAGGGAACCTTCTTTTCGAACTCAGGAATCTAGTCATAATTGGGAGCCATCCTGGAACTTGGGAGCCATCCTTTATTCAATCCATGGGGGTATCCTGTTCTCATTCTGCTAACCATAGCTGGGGTACAGGTGTTAAGCATTATTCTATGTTACTGTCACCCTTGACCAGGATTGAACCAGCAGCCTAGAGATAATTGTCATTTATAATAATTTTGATTTAACTTTCTCTTACTCCTTTTTTTTTCTTTCTTTCATTCTGGTCGATTGATAACAGATTAGCGTTATCACTTCTAATTTCAATTACATGATATTCTAATTATTAAAACATTTGATATGTTTACTAAGAGCTATTGCTAAATAGTTCAATATGTAAAAAGTATAATCTTGATTTAGCTCTCTCTCACTTTTTTTTCTTTCTCTCATTCTTTTTATTTTTTCATTATGTTCGATTGAAACAGATTAGCATTATTGCTTCTGAGCACACATTCCTACTCTATCTTTCCCTTATTCTCTTTCTTTCTTATTATATTTTTCTGTGAAGGATGTCCTTTTTCTTCCCTTTTTTATCATAAAAACAGAATGGTTCATTATTTAACTGAGGTGATGACAATCATAAGAAATAAGAATTCGGCAGATAAGCAACACCAGATAATCAGGATTTACATTTTTGCATTTCATCTTGGATCATTTGGTCTCATTTTTAATCAGAGGTTATTGCAAGATGATAATGGTCATACAAATAAGGAACATAAGTATTAATATATAGATTCTTGATATAATACTCATGAATATCCAATTCATAAAAGTGTCTGGGTATGATGTTAAACTGTATCTAGTGGTGAAGTTCCAATTTTGGAGCTCTGGAGAATGTGGAGTACCCCTTCATTGCCATTACTCCCAGATCCACTGAATCGTAGATCCTGTTATATACCCATCTTTTGGTTATATAGGTAAATGTGTTTTAAAAAAAACTTGAATACCCAAAGATAATGAATATCTTCAGGCACTCCTTTCAACAAAACAATATAATCTTTGTTAGTGGCTTATTTTGTATCTAAAACACTTCAGTAATTTGTAATGAACTTGATGCTAGAACAATTGTCACTAAATTTGATGTTCCACTCCTTGTGTTAGTTTAAATATATTCATTATTATAACCTTATTTAGATCTCACTTTAAGGCTACCTTTGTTGACCAGTAAATAGGCAGTGAAACTGTGCATGAAATATTTTAAGTGGAAAGAGGCTGCACAGATCCCAGTCCACTATCTTGGCAGTCCCGCAGTTGGTCCAGTGGCAGGGAAAGTCCGAGATGACCGAGCTGTTGCAGGGTGCTGTCTCAGGTAGTATTGAGTCATTTCACGAGAGGCAATCCTCCCAGGAATCCCCAGTGCTTGCACCCAAGTGCTACGTTGTGTTGGGGATTTTTTGAGTAGTAAGTACCCCATTCTTACTACTATCAATCAATGTGGATGGCCATTGGCTCCTCTCGAGCTCATCCATCCTTTGACAGTTTTTAGTGATGTTGGGTGTCCACACACCCAACTTAACTGACTGATGGAGGTGCAAGTTTAGACACCAGCAGACCGACCATGGAAAAAGTAGTACTAGTTTATATCGTACTAGTAGCAAGTAGAAAGAAAAACTGACCTCACACAAGCATAAATTAACCCAATGGTTGACATGTCATAAAAACCAACCAACCAACCAATTCATAAAAGCATGAATGTTTTTTTCTAAAAAAATCTTTTGTCTTACCATTTTTTTTTTTTCAGATACAATTGTTTTGGGTATGACATTAAATTGCATCTAATGGTGAAATTCAAATTCAGGAGTTCTAAGGCACAATTCATCAAATTTAGACACTTTTAACTGATAGGTGGGCACTATGAAAGTGATGCTTCCTATTTATTAATACAATGCACACAAAATTCTGGAGCTCTAGGGAGTGTGGAGTACCCTTCATTGCCATTACTCCCAGGTCCACCCTGACCAAGTGTGGTAGTAACTGTCAACTGGAGTTTAAAAAGATGCGTTCAAAAAGAAAGTGAGTTTTTTTTTTAAATTGAATACCTATCAAGAATGAATAAAACAAATTTCTTCAGCATAAAATAACCCAACAATGGTTGGCATGCCATAAAACCAACCAACCAACCAATTCATAAAAGCATGAATGTTTTTTTCTACAAATGTGAGAATACATAAAATTTAATGAAAACTGACTTCCTATGTTTTTTACGTATTGATATCACATACAGACAAAAAAATTAATTTTATATTTCTTAAATCAACAGCAGCTGTTTTTGCGTGTCATATCCCAACTGAAAAGAAAAAGACAACAAATATGAATAAAATATTATTTCATATTTGTTCAGACAATAGGGTATGTTAAAAATGTGTTAAAAACAAATTAAAATTCTTAAATACTCAACTTGACAGTGCACATGATAAAAACAAGTTTTAATTTATTAATTGGCAAGATCCAACCAAACATTTTGTTTAGTAATTTATAAATAATCAACATTAACAGTTTTTCAAACCAAACATCTTCGAAAAAATGCAAATTTATAAAAACTTCACTTTTTTTTAAGCTAATGTTGTGCTGCAGCACGGATATCCATGACAATCCTTCGACATCTGCACCAGGAGGTTCCCTGTGCAGCATCCAGAATCCATGCAAAGCTGATTGATGTAAGTCATTGTTGGGCCGCCCACACTTGCATGTCCATGTGCAGGCCTAGATTAGGGAGCTATCACAGAATGAGAACAGGATACCCCCGTAGATTAAATAAATTTTGGGTTCAAAGTTCTGTTATGACTCCTGATTATGAAAGAAGGTTGCCGAGTTCGAAAAGAAGGCTCCCAAGTCTGACAAGAAATACTTGAAGAAGGTACATCGACCAAAACATTGTACATATAATAAAGATGATCACAATAGTCCAAATAATCCAAATAATACTAATATCTATGATTGTATTAAGAAATAACTACACAAAAAATTTTTTAATATAAATGTAAAATTTATGCAATTTTCTAACCCCTAGGCATAAAATAATCCCAGATGGGTTGACATGCTGTTAAAATTAATCAATTAGTTGATCCTTTCATAGTTAGAATGCTAATATTTTTTATACATTAGCATAGCCAATTCTTCTTAATATTTTACCAAGCAATCGAGCAAATATCAAAATTAAATACCAAACAGTTATGAGACAATATGAATAAGGTAATCCCCCACTTATGAATCAGTGGGCAAGTTATGTGGCCATGTGGAATTTCACCAGTATACCAACAAAGGGTAAGTGCTGTAGATTTAAGAATGATGAAAAATAATGAAATGAACTTTTAAAAGCATATTTAATATCTAATGAATGTATAAAAAGAATAAGTGAGGGCATTTGTCTCTCATATAATTTAATACTTTATCGAGAGAACATGCTTAAGGCTCTTAAATTCAAAATGAAATGGCAAAACTTGCTTTTATGTTTTACAAATGGCCCAAAACCAAAAATGGATGTATATGGAGATGAGTGGAAAGTAAGGTAAAAAGATTGGAAATAGATAAGAAAATTGAAAAAATAGATAGAAAATGCCTTAAATACCTGAAATATTTCAGGTACTTTGAATAAAATAATTTTTCTTTTTTTTTAATTTTGTGTCTGTATGTCTATAAGTGTATAAGAAGAATAGATAGTTTGATAAATATGATTAACCTTAGAGAGGCATGAAAGAGACCAAAGCAAAAACAGAGATAGAAAGATATGAACTGACTTTAATAGAAAGATATACCCAAAATATGAATTAACTAAGACAAATAGTTTGATATGAACAAAGTGGGTGAGGCAGATATGAAGAAAGTAAGACAGATATATATATACATATATATATATATATATATTTTATATATATCTGTCTATACTGTTTACAAGGTGTTTAAAAAAAAGTATAAAGATTTTTTTGTACTTTTTGATACACTTTGTATTCTGAAAAAAAAACAACATTCCATTCATTGTTCATTTCTATCTTGGTAAATACAGCTTCAAACTCTGCTCTTTTATGACATACCTTGTATTCTGAAAAAAAGTAATGTTGCATTCATTGTTCATTTCTATCATAGTAAATACAGCTTCAATGTTGATACTTTTAGGACAAACCTTGTAATATATATATGTGTGTGTGTGTGTGTGTGTGTGTGTGTGGTGAACTCTCCTATCATGAACGATAGATGAGGGTCAGCAGTAAGTCATTTGTTTCCTCCCATGTTGTTCATGCTATCAAGAAGACATTTTGTGTTTCCTCAAGTGTGATAGCAGCCCAGCCTTGCTGCGAGCTATGAAGCCACACACTGACAGAAGAAATTTCCTAAAGTGGTAGTCAATGTTTTTGTTTTGAACTTAGAACACGCGAGGCTGATATCAGCTGAGTTCTAGTCATGTTTTGTTCTTTCCGACACTTAGACTGCTTTAATACTAGCATAGACACTCGTTCTTACGGGGGCTAAGACTCATTTGACGAACAGAGATAATCTGACTTTTGTGATGTCGGTAGAGTCTTTATCAACGACAAGCATTCTCAGGTTATAATATTTAGGTATGAAGTGTGTCAAAATTGACCTTCAATTTATGCTCTTTATAGTGTAAGAAGGTGGTGTACCGTCCCGATAGCATAGTACATGACATAGAAAGCATTTAGAGTAAGTTTGTTTGCATTATAATATAAGCATAATATCAATTCTTGGAAGCCTGTTCTCATTCATTCTGACAACATGACGCGCCCACACTAACCCGTACTCGCAACATAGAATTCCTAAGGAATAAACAGCGTTATCAATGCCAGTACAAAATATGGTTAGACAACTTATTTATGTTAATCATATAGTGTCTATTTTCATAACTATTCATCTTCTTTTACTCTATAACTTAATCTTGACATAGAATGAGCAATCATATAGACACTTTTGTCTAATAGTAAAAAGTAAGTGTGGCAAGTTTTGGCTAGTATTTTGAGGATCGGTCAAGACCATGTGTCAAGTTTTAGACACATATAGTAGAGTTGAAAAAGCAGCAACTGCTCTCATGTTTCTTAGATTACAATGTTTTTATATTAGCGAAGCACTTACATACATCTGATCGGTATTTTCACCCAATATACAAATCACGGAGGGTCTAGACTCAGAATTGTCGTCCTATCGAATGCAGTGTACTATAGCTTTACTTATCTCTGGACATCGCGCATAACTCTGTGAATGTACCATGTCTTCTCTCAGAAGTCGACCTCGTTGCAGATTTTGCCTGATTATGATATTTTTATCAATGTGTCACACAATTTGATTAATCGCTGTTGCATACGCGAATTATGAACCGACACTCAGATTGAGAAGTTTCTAATTAGATCGTTGTGTTTATTTGCATGTTTGTGGACTGGTATTAGTAGGTTCAGTTTTTCTTTATACATAGTAATTTCCCTAATTGTCTCCGGGTTGATGTACTCAGAGAATTTATCAGAGTATTCGGTCATTTGAGACTGTCTTATTAGTGACTCAGAGTGTGCTATAGATGAGGCATCGTATTAGACATAAAGAGACGCACGTATCTAATGCTGCATAGGAAATTTTTGACCTAGTCTTTAAATAACGTTGATATGTAATAGTGTACCACCACTTGCTCTGGAATTCAACATTTATTCTTTGCTTAGATCTTGAAAAAATGCTTTTCTAAGCATTGTAACAGATAAAAATAACTCACAAAATGTGCTATTACATATGAGGAGTGGATGCCCAAAGAAAGCAGGACGAGCAACTTGCATTCTGTATCAGTATGAGGCAGAAATTAAGAGATAATGGTTTAGCAGACACAACATACCTGAATAGTACAAGACAGGCAGCATGCAGTTTCCTTCGACGCGAAGAGATTGATTATTGATTTATGTATATAGGGCTCATTTTCTATTCCTGAGAGATCCTAATAAATTCGATATCTCTACTCATAGTCACCACAGAGCATGTCTTCCTCTCGAGTCAGTGGTGTAAAAGCGCTTATTGTGTAAATCCTAACAAAAATCATACTATATCGTATTGTTTTTATGATCTACTTGTCTGGAGTATTAGAATCTGACTCATGTAGGTCCTTAATATACAGTATTATAATAGAAGAGAGGGGCAGAGAGAGATAAGGATTACTTTTGATTGATAATATAGAGTAATTAGTGTATAGGTAGATCACTACGATAGATCAGATATAGACAGTACATCTCGAGTAAGAATAATAAAAAAGAATAAAGTTAATTTCACATCGTTATATTTAGGTATCACAACACTTTTCTTCCATATCTTATATGAGTTCTGATTGGAGATGCATTTAGAGAATACCAAATAATGTAAATCATTAGATAATGTTGACTTCACTCAATCAAAATGTATATACAATAATAAATTATTTCAGATTCCTTGTAATATATACTATATAGTGATTTTACATCTGCCCGTTATTCAGACTATTGTTACCCAATCTTCATAGTTATTTGTAGCAAATCATTTCAGGTCTCTCGTAATACTGTCCACAATCAACTCTATACCGGCTTTCTCTGTCAGGTTGTTTCATACTGTTCGAACTTGGGACCACCGCATGTCGACATCGGATAAGCGGTTGAACAATAGTTCTCGCGATATTATGATACTCGTAGATTATAAATTACTAAATCTTCAAGCTCATCTCAAGAATCAGAGAAATACTAATATATAACAACTCCACAAGTGAAGCCAGATGCTCGCACATAAGTCTAATAAGTATCGACAATGACAGTTACCCATCAATTACACTCACAACAGGAGAATTAGGATACTTAATCTTGTTATAAGGATTGTTGTCTATGTTTTTATTTATAGATCCTAAGAATGCGAACTAATAGGTGTATTTACATTGTCTATATCGTTATATAGCTGCAATGTTGTTATCGCATACTAGTAACAGCGAGATTGGGTAGTTCTATAAAAATGTCACGGTAACTCCAAAATAGCAAGTTGTTTACAGGTGAATAGGGAAGGCTATTTGGCATATTGGATATTAAAAATTTGATCTTGTGAAAAATATATAGATAGTATGTCAATATCGAGGATTGATGGCCTGAGTAATTTAGTTTGGTTTTTCTATTTTTCAATCGCAAGTCACATTGAGCAAAGACAATACTATGTGTCAATAAAGTCATATTAGAGTTTAAGTAAGTTCCGATTTAGAAAAGGGATAAGAGAAGTCGCCAAACTGCAACTCTATATTATTTACTTCCTATTTCTATGATCTATCATGTATAGAACATTTGAGGCAAATACTTTAAGAATGAAAGACAGGATTAACTGAGACAAGTTGTAAGTTCTGCAGAGAGCTAACTTCTCTATTGCTATACGTCATTAGTCGGTTGCATGGTAGTCTTGTCTAAGTTCACATTTATTGAACATTTTAAAAACTTGAGATGTATTTTGTGCCCGCACAGAAGTGCAGAATATCAGAGTTTGCTTAGGTCTGATACAGATTACACTAGAGACAGCTACTACCGCTTGTCATTAAATATATAGCGCATCACGAGACCCTCATGTAAGGCTTGCCAGTATTTATGGTGTCTAGGACAGAAAATCATAGAATGGACTTAGCTTGTTATAATATTTGTTTGTGGGCGTTTTTTTTTCTTTACGCAAACCCTATTATCTACCAATCTAGTTTAGCTCTTGATATGCACATAATGGTTAACATGAGGATGGGAAGTCTCTAACCAAATTAAATAGTACAATTAAATTCTGATGATTCATTTTGTGTAGGTATATATTACCGTATCAATATAACTAAGAGATGTGTTATGCTCGTATGCAGCATCACGCACAACGACATACTAGTGCAGCATACTATTGATTTATAATCATCACATTGAGCACCACACTATATGTCACTCATAATATAAATAAACACAAACTAATCTCACATGTATGCAAGCATATATAAAAATCTACAACATTAATGCCTGTTATATATATTAAAACACAAACACAATAATGCAAGCGAGATTATAATGTTAGATATTTCTTTATCAGCGCCATCATTATCGAATTTCACTACGATAGCTATCACCATAAATTGCACATATGTATCAACACGTCACACATGCACATTGTATACACACACCCTATATTAATACATATACTCACACTCGCCGGAACTACAACACGCATACGACTGCACTCGATTATAGTTGAATGACAGTCAACAGCTCTCAGCACAACATGATATAAGTTACAATATAAATCTGACACAATTTCTCACCAACACACATGCACATTATATGTATACAACACACACATATATATACATATACAGCACACACCACTGCACATATGTATCTAATTGTCATTTTTAAAAATAATTTAGAACTGTTCTGAATTTAACACATCTACACTATATATTAATATTCATAACCTTACACTCACACACACATGCACATATGTATAGCACACACACATATATATACATATAGGCACACACACAGCATATTATCAAACATATACTACACTACACATGTATAAATACAAAGCAAGATATATATATCATACGAAATAATAACAATACACGAATAATTTATCATCTTGTACTCTTCACAGCATAACACATATCACTAATATTACCCTAAAAACAAGAATCACAAAGACATATGATTGATTACTTAGCATGAGTTCTAACAAAACACACACACATTAATTTAAAAATAGAAATATGTTTCATACTATCATATGTAAGAAAACTGTACAACCACCACATATTATACTAAAACAACATAATAGATACTACTAACAACATAAGCCTACACACCAATATAAATCTACTATCAACAACACTATAGTAGTATTATACGACACACAACACTATCATATACTCATGTAAAAATTATTATCCTTACACTCTCAGAAAACTCACCATGCACATAATATATACACACACACTGTATATACACGCAATCAACAACACATGTTATACCCCCCCCATATAAAAAATACCACAAACACCATGTATATTGCATACAACGCATGTGATACAGTATTTACTCACATATATACTAATCCATACGGATAAACCATATATCACCTATAACCTTTTCAACCTCCACCACATATCGCTATACTCTAACTACCATGTCTTCATTCACATCATAGCCTCAATCTCAATTTTATCCACTACTTTTATTCAATACATGTTATATACACAAACACACATATATATATACATACATGTATATACACAAACACACACACATATATATATATATATACACACATATGTATATACACAAACACACACACACACATATATATATATATATATATACACACAAACATATATGTATATACACAAACACATTTATATATATATACACACAAGCACATATAGATATATATATACACAAACACACACATATAGATACGAACATATATATAAATATTCTTATGTATGCATTTGCATATGCAATTTCCCATCTTTCTGTAAAGATAAATGTGATTTTATTTCTGAATTAACAAAGTCCTATGTAAGAGGAATCATTGTTTTTCCATTGAAACATGTGAGTTTGCACATGTCAGTGGATGTAGAGAAACGTTAACTGCTTAAGTGCTCTAAACCAGCATCTACTTTGTAAGCATTTTCATGCATTCTTTAAACAAAAAAAACAAAACAAAATGCTATAAACAGATTTAGGAGGAAAATTTGATTCATTTCCTTTCTTCTTTTTTTTCTACTTTCTCTTTTACCATCACCAAAAGTGCATTGACATATTTATTTTCATCTTTTTCAGCCTTAATTTTTATTGCTCTTAAAATAACTCCAAATTTGGCATTTTTAGTCAAAAAACAGAAACGGCTAAAATGACGAGCATCAACAATAGAGGGAATCGGAAAGAGGAGAAAGAAAGAGAAGAAAAGAAGGGAGGAGGGATAGAGTAAGATTGAAAGAGAAAAGGAAAAGATAAGGAGAGAGAAATAGAGGTTAAATCCTACTTAACAGACATAAATTCCACCATTGTTTGTCACCCCGCTGAAAGAAAAAAAATACTAAAAAAATCAAGGAATTAACCAAATTTAATGAAATTTTCAGTGTTGATATATTAATGAATAAAAGATATAATGCACCAGTTATTTTATTTGAAAACTCTTACATTTTTTTCAGGCTAATTAACTTTGAACCACGTATATTTGTGAATCTGTGTTACACCTAAAAGATATGTGGTTCAAAATTAACTGACTTGAAAAAATGTAAAAGTTTTTAAATAAAATCACTGATGCATTATATTGTTTATTCATTATTGTATCAACACTGAAAATTTCATTAAATTTGGTTAGTTCCTTGATTTTTAGTATTTTTTCTTTTGGTGGGGTGACATATGTTGGCTGAATTTATGTCCGTTAAGTAGGATTTAACCGAAATAGAAGAAAAGAATAGAAAGAAACACACAATAGGAAGAAGTTAGGCATGGAAAAATTAAAGGGAGAAAAGAGGGAAAATTAGGAAAAAAAAGACAAAAAGGAAAAGAAACAAGAAAAAGAACATGGAAATAGAGAAATGAAGAAAAATAAAGAGGAAAGGATAGCATGTTAGGCATTGATAAATCAAAGGGATATAAGTCGACGGGGCAGCCTGAAGTTGGTATCAGCCAGATGGTGAGGGAGCCTATCCCCTTTTCACTAGCACTAGATCAAGGAGATTGTTTTGGTGTCTGAGGTGGAGCGCCACGCCAACCAACAGCTCTTCACTTTATCGCACAGATCCCTGTGCTACTCATATGCCGAGTTAGCAAAGGGCTGGTACTGAACCAGGAACCTTGTGGTTCCTAGTCGGACACTCTACCGACTGAGAAGGGATATAAGAGAGGAAAAAAATTAGGAAAAAAAATTATATATATATATATATATATTATATATACTCTATATGGAACAAGAGGGACATTTCATGTCTGACAAGTTTCTTTTCGAGCTTTTCTAGTTTTCTTTAGTTTTGTTGAAAGTGAATAGCAAAAGAAAAAGAGAATAGAAAAGAAAAGAGAATAGAAAAGAAAAAGAGAATAGAAAAGAAAAAGAGAATAGAAAAGAAAAAAAAGAATGAAAAATAGGGAACAAAAAATGAGAAAAAGCTTTTAAAAGATGAGGAAAGGAAAGATATTGGAAATTAAGTAAAACAAAAAATAAAAAATGAAAGTAAAAAGAAAGAAAGAAAAAAGAGGAAGAGAAAGCAGAAAGAAAATTTGAAAGAGTAAAAAAAAATGGGGGTTTAGACAATGAAAAAAAGAATGAATATTAAAGAATGAAAATAGAAAAAAATAGAAAATATTTTTCAAAAGATAAGTAAAAACATTGAAAATGAAGTAAAAATGAAAGTATAGAGGAAGAACTAAAAAAGAGAAAGGGAAAGAAGAAAGTCTGAAAAATTGAAAGAGTAAAAAAAAAAAAAGAAAAAAAAATAGGCAAGGTAGACAATAAAAAAAAAAGAATGAATATAGGGAAAAAATGAGAAAATATTTTTTAAAGATAAGGAAAGACATAGAAAATGAATTAAAAAGAAAGAAAAATTGAAAGAGTAAAAAAAAAAAAAAAAAAAATTAAAAAAATAAAAAGACGTTGGGGACAGGACAATGAAATTGTGATAAAATGAAGTCTTTAAAGCCATTTTAGATTTGCCTCAAGGTTTATTTATTGACACATTTCATTTGGTTCAAATCAGGAGTCTGCAAGGCATTTCTCTATGCATCATTGTTGACTCTGACAATGCTAGATTTGTTAATCTTACAATTGGCACGAAAACATGAGAAGTTTGTAGCAATTGTAATGTCAGCTCTATCATAACATTAATAATAATAAATAATAGTTATTCAATATTCTTAATTCTTTTCTCGAAACCACAACTATTATTGGCCATCATCAGATAATTTTGCCAGGTGTAATTCAAAGATAAACCATTTGTAGTATTGTACAGTAATTTAAGATATCAAGAAGTCAAATGAGATATTGAATGGCAAAATTGTACAGTTTCACATAGCTTGGTTGGTGGGTTGGTTGGATTTTACATCATATCAACCCTTCGTTTTTTTGTTTTTTTTAAATGATTGTGATTCTTCTCATGACACATGTCAGAATGATAGGCATGCAAAAAAACAATAACGTCATTATTTGAATGAGATCTTCAAAAGTTCTTTGATGGCTCTTTGATCAACAGTCAAACTATTAAAAATGATTTCCCAGGTTGGGTCATTACTATACTCAAATATACAGGGAACACCTGAGGAAGTCTGGAGGATAAACTGACTGAAACGTTGTGCTTATACATACCATAATAAAGATAAGGAAAACAGTCTGAAACATCAAAATTATACACATCAATCCTCATCTCATCATTGCCTGCCTGCATATACATTTCAGGTAACCCCCACATGACAGAAGAACTGAAAGAATGCATCCATAGAGAGATAACAATTATTTCAGTTGTTTTGCTAAATTTTACGTGATATAAGAAATCAAGCTCTCAAATGTTTTTGTCATGATGGTGACCATCTCAAGGACAGAATATTCAAATCTTAGTTATTTCCTAGTTGAGTAACATGATATTACAGAGTAACCCAGAAAAAACAACCCAAATTATCTATTTATTTTCCCATTAAACTAACCCTAAATCCCAAACCTTTGTTGGACTTAAACTTTTAAAAAAATTAAAATTAACAGTTTTATTACAAAATTTGTGGGTTCTGTTTTTTCTGGGTCACCCTGTAACATTATGTTACTCAACAAGGGGACGGTTAGAGTTAGGGTTAGTTTAATAGGAAAATAAATAGATAATTTGGGTTCTGTTTTTTCTGGGTCACCCTGTAATATGTTACTCAACTAGGAAATAACCCAAATCTTAGATCTCATGTGAAACTCCTGTAGATCAGTTATGTAATAAATATACATTATACTCTGTGTAGCTTTTGTAATCTGAGAGAATAGCATTTAAAATGTGTCCCATCATTATGGTCCACCCAATAGAAAACAGAACAGAATAGTGAGAAATTTGACATTGACTCCTAGCAACCCTTTCAACACTGAGCTCCTGAGCCTAAATTTAACTTCTGCTATTTGAGCATGGTCTCTGCATTGGTTCTATGGAGTGGTAGGAAAACACAAGCAGTGGCAGAACAAAATGAGGGTACAGGTAGGGGCAGCTCCCCCAGGGTGTGGCTTCAGAGGGGTGCAAAATCAACCCAACTCAAAAGAATGTGTTGCTATAACATAAAGATATTGCCTAACTTTAGCCACTATACTCCTGAACAATGAATATGTAGTATTTAAAAGTGGGTGGGTAGGTGAAACTTTGAAAGTCGGAACCAGTATTTATTATTGGCCACTTGAGGGGACCCCGGGCTAACGTCTTGCCCTCACTGGATCACAATGTTGGCACACCACTGAATACAAGTACCAACTGGTGTAAGAGGATTAAAAGTATAAACTAACTAATTTAATGCCTATACCCTTGAAGCTTGTGCGAAATGAGCTGTACTGCTTCAGTCAATTCGGAAAATTTACAGGGTTACTGCATTGTGGCAAATTCAAAGAGCTTACGGCCGACCCATTGAGCTGATAGACTATGCTGTGAAATTCCTGTCAGTCCATCGTTGAAGAGAGTCGAAACAGTCTGTACATAGCGAGCCAATCCGATACATGCATTATAAAGACGGTGTTCGCCGAAGAGCTTAGAGGCTAGGGTAGAGGCCATTGACTTACTGACTATGCCTGTGAAAATGTCGTTAGTATACATCGCTGAAGAGACTTAATAAAGTCGAAACAGTCTGTAATAAGCCATGTCAAGGAATTTTATACGATACATGCATTATAATTGCCTTCAAGCAAAATATAAATAATAATATATATATATATATATGTATGTATGTATATTTACCAATCCATTCACATGAGCAGGATGTGACACATGGCTTCTTCAGAGGAGTTTAACAGGTTTGAAGTCGGTTTTCATTCTCCTAGACTGGTTACCCAGCCACAGTTAAAGAGCCCAGTTTGTCCTACTATTTACCCATAGCTAGAAATAGAGTAGGTGGATGCATACCTTTTCTAAGGGTATTAGCACTATGTGAAATGCAAACAGCCTTGTCCATGATTTTAACTTGGGTCAACAAGTCCATTTCCTACGACTAACCATTACACCACACACCTCCACTATGCATTATATATATATATATATATATATATATATACATACACACACACACAACCTCAAACTCTGGAAAAAAAATAAAAAATAAAATAATCATAATAAAAAAAAAAGGGTATTAGAGCTATGTGATATGCAAACCACTTCATCCAGAATTTGAACTCGGGTCAACAAGTCCATTTCTTCTAACCATTACACCACACTCCTCCATAATACCTAACATATACAACCTAAAACACTGAAATTTTAAAAACAGGGATCTTTAAGTTAACTCTTGACTATATGTCTGATGAGAAACCATGACAACATAGAAACTTTTGTGACTCTGGGTTTCATACTTTTATGCATTCTATCTGACAAATGCATAAAAGCATGAAACCCGGGGTCACAAAAATTTCCCATGTAATCTCTATATTTCATATGTTTTATTATTCAGAGTATCTTTTACATAAAGTACACAAATCTTTCTTTGCATTTAAATAGCATTTTTACTTTTCTTAAAAATAGAAAACAAAAAATTATGCTAAAGAAGTTGCTTATTTTCTCTCCATCAGAATCAATAAACAAATATATGCCAATTTTGACAAATGTTTTTTTTTTTTTTTTTAAAGTGTACACTGATATGACAGCTGTCATTGTCTAATTATAAATGACCTTTTTTTTTTAAATAAAATTAATTGAAACTAAATGTTTCTAATTCAATCTAACAAAAATATAAATTTTTTGTTGTGGGGGAGGACCCAATATCAGAATCAATGACCACAAAAAAAAAAAAATATATATATATATATATATATATATATATATATGAAGAATAATCAAAGTTCCAATTACAGTCGAATTGGGAAGACATGGCAACAAACGATTGTAACTTAAATACAAACCCGAATAGTTGCAAAGTCTACTGCAGAATGACAGGGTATTTATAAAACTCCACAATATTATTCAAATCAAGCAGCCAATCAGAACTCAAAAAATGGAATCACCCAAATCACCCAAATTCATGAATGGATCATTCTTGATTTCTATATATACCAACTGTCTTGGACACTGCTTCAGTTGGACTTAGTTAGCTGCTGTTATTCAAACCAACAGTAGACTAACTGACTTCAATAATATATATATATATATATATATATATATATATATATATATGTGTGTGTGTGTGTGTGTGTGTGTGTGTGTGTGTAAAATGAATAGAGAATCAATGAGAAAAGAATTGAATATGAAGGTGCTCAATGCTAAAATAGCAGAGCAGTTTTTAATCAAATATTATGGATTTAATATCCAATAACTAACTAAAGTTTCATGCTTACTTGCAATCATCAGACGGTCATAATGACAATTTTTATTTTATCCATAATATATAACGTTTGATTGTGTATGTGTATATATATATATATATATAAGGTGTGTCAAAAAAGTATTGAGATTTTTTAAAACTTTTTGACACACCTTGTGTTCTGAAAAAATTAATGTTCCATTCATTCTCCATTTCAATCTTAGTAAATACAGCTTCAAGCTCAGCACTTTTATGACACACCTTATTATTCTGAAAAAAAATTAACATTGCATTTATTGTTCATTCCTATCTTGGTAAATACAGCTTCAATCTCAATACTTTTATTACACACCTTTTATATCTAAGTTAGGGTAGCATGGACATGAAGTCAATGTCAATTAGTTACAGACACTCTCCTATGCAATATTCAAACTTAGCTTGAAAATTGCAAAGGTGATAAACTGTCAGTTACCAAGCACCATTGACTTCATGTCCACACTACACTAAATTATATGAGTGCAAAGCTTGTGTTTATAAACATGTTTATAAATAAATATAAACCTTTCTTGCATAAACACATATATCACCATCACGTAATGCTTAGAGCACAGATAGCCATAACTCTCTCTCTCTCGCTATATATATAAGAAAAAAAAAGGCTTAAATAAAATATGACTGATATCTCATCCTTTTTCTTTACCATATTTATATATGTTATATAATATATATAGAAAAATAAAGTATTCCAAAAGATGAGTTTTTTCTTGATGGTGAAGTCGACATTATAACCTTTCAGTTTATACAGCCTTCATCAGGACATGTGGTGAAATATTGTTGAGTGTTAACGTCAACTTCACCATGAAGTATAAACTCATCTTTTGGAATACTTAGTGTTTTCTATTTTCCCTATATACTGTCAAAATTAATTCCCTATTTTACTCCCATATATATATATATATATATGCAAGTTGAAAAATGGAAGTGAATCAGACAATTATGTTGGACGATAAAATGGAAAAAAATATTGTATGGATAAAAATCATTTATTAGAATGCTGATGCCTGTTTCGACCAAGAGTTTATCCTTGTATATATTGTATTCTATCTATTATTATTTTAAAACAAAATAGAATAATGATAGTAGAAAAAATGTAAAAATATTTTAAGTATATAAAAAACCGGTCATCATCAGGGCAAGATATTTTGATATTTGAAAATAAAACAGTAAGAATACAGAGAATTTGGATGTGTTCGAAAAAATAATTCTTTTTTTTTTAATTTGAGACACCTATGGTTTGAAGGTTTATAGAGTACAGTGACATGTAATATTTATTTAAAAAAAACTTGGTCGAAACATGTGTCAGCATTTCAATAAATGATTTTTATCCATACATTTTCTTTCCTTTTATCTTTCAAATATTATATATATATATATATATATATATATATATATATATTGAAGAATAATGGCTTGTTATGTATATAAATACATGCATTCATACATACATGTGTATATAATCTTTGCTGGGCACTTAACCAGAAATGCAAGAACAAAGGGAAGGATGCCCCAATGGACTTGCAGTGAGAAAAGGGATTTAGCAACTAAAGATCAGGTACATTGTTAATTGTCTAAACTTATGCTTGGTAGTTGCCACCGGTAAGAACAAGGCAGAAGTTGATTGTTGACAGAGATCGAGCTCTTAGATGACAGGAACTGAAGACAATGGCAAAGCTGTATGACCTTCTGATGGACTTCATCATGACTGCGGAACAATGACATAGATTCAGGGCAAACACAACTCTAGAGTAGCACAGGGTGGGGGTGTGGGGGGGGTAGTATAGGGTTAATACATGACTCTAGATAAAAGGGAAACAGCATGGTGCATGATAGAGCAATTGTAAAACTACTTTCAGTTCAGGAAGTGGAGAGAAATATGATAAGAAAGAACTTATTGTAGCAATTGAAAAAAAAAAAAAAAAAAAAATCAGTGCTTTTTCTCACTTGTGTTCGAACTTTTTTTTTTTTTTTTTGGTGGGCACATGAAAAAGATGAAGTGTTGGTTTTATGATTTATATACATTTTTTAATTTTTATTTTATTTATTCAAAGTGAAATTACTTAGATTTTTAAAATTCAAACTATTTTTTTTTTTTTACACTATTTAAGCTAGATTATATGGAAAAAAATACAAATAAAAAATATGAACCTTCAAAATAATAATAATAATATATATATATATATATATATATATATATATGTAAGATATCCAAATGACTGGTTGTAAGGAATGATTCTATTTGGGATCTTTAAAATTTCACTGTATAGCCATACATTATGCTCTAAAAATAAATTCTCTTTAAAATAAATCATTCTGAATGACGGTTTGTTAAGTTTTTCTTTCTTTGAAAGTTATATATTTTCAGATTAATCACTTATACTTTCAGGGGCCGGTGTATCTCAATGAGTAGAACATCCACCTCAGAACCACAAGGTTCCAGGTTCAATACCAGCCTTTGCCAATTCAGCGCATGAGAAGCAGAGTTTGGATCCTTGTGGTAATGTGAAAGAAAGCTTTTTTTTTTTTTTCAGATTAAAAGATATTAAATACTTGTACATGCAGGGGCCAGTTTAGCTCAGTCAGTAGAGTATCCCCCTTAGAACCACAAGGTTCCAGGTTCAATACCAGCCTTCACCAACTCAGCGCATGAATAGCACAGCTTGGATACTTGTGTTAATGTGAGAGAAATCTTCTTTTATTTTATTCTGATTAAAAGATATTAAATGCTTGTACTTGCAGGGGCTGGCTTAGTCTAGTCCATTGAGTGTCCACCTTGTAACAAGTTTCTGGGTTCAATACCAGCCCTCACCAACTCAACATATAATAGCACACCTTGGATCTGTATGGTAAAGGGAGGAGCTGATAGTAGGTGTGGTACGCCACCTCAGATGCAAAAACAATCTGCCTAGTTCAAGTATTTATGAAAAGGGGATACTCTCCCTCACTGTCCAACTAATAGTGACAATAGGTCATTCCACCTACTTTCATTTTTTTTTCCATGTATACTTATTTCTTGATATACTTCCATATTTTAAAAAAATATATTTCTGATGTAACTTGTAATTTTAATACCTGATTAACCACTTATATATTTATTAATTAAATCCTATATTATTATTATTATTATCATTATGACTATTTTCTCTGTATTATTATTATCATTATTAAATCCTATATTATAATTATTATAACATTAATTATTATAATAATAATAATATTATCATTATTATTGTATTATAATAATAATAATATTATCATTATTATTGTATTATAATGATAATATTATCATTATTGCTCAGTTGGTAGAGCGTTCAGCTAGAAACCAAAAGGTTCCTAGTTCGATACCCGTCCACGCCAACTTAGCGTGTGAGTAGCACAGGGATCTGTGCGGTAAAGTAAGGAGCTGATGGTAGGTGTGGCGCTCCACCTCAGATGCTAAAACAATCTTGGTATAGCGCTATTGAAAAGGGGATAGACTCCCTCGCTCGCTGATACCGACTTTAGGCCGCCCCGTCAACTTTACTTTACTTTCTTATAATAATAATATTGATATTATATTATTAATTAATATAACTATATCATTATTATTATTGTATTATAATAATAATATTATTATTATTATTGTATTTTTATAACTATATTATTATTATTATTTAATTATAATATTATAATTATAACATTATCATAATATTAATTATTATATGATATTATTATTATTATATTATTATTATTAAATTATTGCTATTATTATTATTATTAAATTATTACTATTATTATTATTACTATTATTATTATTATTATTAAATTATTACCATTATTGTTAAATCCTATATTATACTTGTTATTATTCCTATTTTCTCTGTATTTCCCATTTCATGTTCTAAAAGATTTAAATTCTAAAAGTAAAAAAATACTGAGAAAACTTCCAGTCACAAAGTTGAATTTATCAAAGTGTTGAGACTACTTATCCTTGTAATAGAACAGTGGTTGTACTATTTAACCCATAGCTTTCTCAAGGGCATTGGTCCAAAAGTGAACGTAATAGTGCAATGTTTATTATGATGTCACAGTCCAGCACATTAGGCATGTGGGTTCCCCCACTTTACATACAGAAAAAATAACTGAAAACGAACACCTACACACAAACTGGTTATAGTGTCCTAAAGAGAAATAATTTTGGTGTGAGGACAATTGGATGACAGTGATCTTCAGTGAACATAAATCAAGAATCTGCATTGGCCATTATGATGCTGCTGTTGTTTTTTTTTTCTGGTGACGTTCAAATGAAAAATATAAAGATCACTACCAGAAAAAAACAAGTAAATTTCCCACATCATTGATTCAGGGGTACTTTTTTTCAGCTCACCTTAGATTCCCCCCACACACACACACTAAAACACAAGGGAATTTTAACCACCCCTACTTAAACAATTAAGAAGTTGTTTTTTCATAGCACCTCTTTTCCTTATGTCTTGGGAACAGCCAATATTCTACAAAGTGATAGTAAAAATTAACTGTGATTACAGTGATGCTGATAGCTTTTTGATTTAGTGCATCCTGGGATGCATGCTTTGAATGAGTTCCCAGGAAAATTTATGTCTCCCAACTAAAGCTGTCTGACTCCTAAATAACCTATCTTGTGTAATTCATTTCTAAGAAACTATTGAAATGTATTTACAGTTAGCTTGAAATGGTGGGGGAAGAAAAAAGAAAAACACTGGGATGCATGGGTACGATTTTACTGCATCAGAGATGCAGGATGTGTACCTATCAGCATCTCACGGTTATATTTGAGTATTTTATCTCTGTATTAAAAATTGTCCTTTATGCAACTGTTAAATTTGACAGTCATTGTTTTTCTACCTATGATACTCTTGTGGGTGGGGGCCATATTAATTCAGACATCTGGGGGGTAATTACTCATAGTTAAATAGGCTCATTGTTATCTAAAAAAAAGAGATATTGTAAAATTGTAAATTGAATGTCAGTTTTATATTCCTTGATGTGAAATGTTTATTTCTTCCAACACAAAAATCACCATCTGCTAATTTTACTCATTTCCTGGGAATAAGCTGGCACTGACTTCCTTTTCTTAATACATCAATAAATATTTGGCATTTTTGTTGTCTAAAATGAATTGTAGCAGTTTGGGCTATCCTTAGTTGATGATGTATTTTGTGATGAAACCTGGGTAGTTAACTTCTGTTACTGGATCATTTCTTTAAACCAGTGGCCATGAAAAATTTTGAAATAAATTCATTCTTAATGGATAATCTGTTTTGTTTATAAATACATTTTTCTATTTAACCCATAGATGGGATCCTAACAGGTATTACACTCCAGATCAGAATGGACCAGGAAGCAATAGTGATGAAGGAGTGCTCCACATTCCCCAAACATCCAGAACTGGAACCCCACCATCAGATAGAGTTTAACGTCATTCCCAGGACATGTACACTCTCAGCCACCAGCTTCTAGCACCCATATGATAAAAAGGGTTGAGGCTTGCCATGAGGGCAATAGGGTTGGGACAACCATATAGGTGCTAAGGCTTGATGTGACCAGCCAATTGAACGGAGGGGGTCTCTCCGACTGCCCGTCTAGCCTAAGTAAGGGTCTAAGTGGAGTGTTGCATGTCATGGACTACTCAACCACCTGGGTTTCTATCCTTAAGCATCACGGGTCACCACCCATGGCCAACAGGTGGCCCCATATGAGAAGTTTTACCCCTCTGCAGAGGTGCAGTCAGTGCCTTCTAACACCGCAGCAGACAGGGATTGTACATATTGAGCACTTTTGTAATATTTCATGTTTTGCAATGTTTAGAAAGAAATTATTTGATATTAATAGAAACAATGATTAATGAAAAAATATCCAATTTTCCTTCTATTTATCTCTAAAAAATTTTTTTTGTCTGGACACAGCATGCATTAAGACCTAAGCATGTTCATTTTTTTAAATATAAGTTTAGCACCATGATATTCCATCACATGATCACGCTCCACAAGCCACCATTTTTTTTATTTTATATATATATATAATATATATATATATATATATATATATATATTTCATAGGAAACAGGACAATTTCCACCTCAGATGCCGCATTCTACATATACAAAATGACCAACACAGGCATGCTGGAACAAGCAAATATGAACAGCATGTCCACCATCATCTGCGAGAGATGCCTGCACTGACTTAGTCACGTCAGGAAGATGGACAAAGCTCACATACCCAAGGGAGACCATGCCTGTGCTTTAAAGATGTCTACAAGAAGGACATCAACACTAACACATGGGAGGCTTGTGCAGAAGACCAGGCAACCTGGTGCCTCCTCATTAAACAAGGAATGAAAAAGAGAGGAAAAAGAGAGGAAAAAAGCCACCACAGAAAAGAGAGCTAGAAGAAAGGAGAGACAACAGCAACTCCAGCAAGCATTACTGTTTAATTGCAGTCACTGCACCAGAGATTGCCATTCAAAAATTGGTCGGTTCAGCCACTCACAGTTTCAGATAAATGATTAAAAAAAATGAAAGGATGCCAACAATATATACTCAACTTAACCTTGGCATTTTTGTCTAAACTTGGAGTTTCTTCACCAGACAAGAGGAAATACTTAAAAAAGATCCAGGAGAAAGCTCTAACTGCATCAGCGCGGATATGGCAATCCTACATTGTGACATCAAACCGACAAAGTCTGGTGGTATCGTGAGATACTGCTGGGGCGCTCTGGGTTAGTGGTAATGATGCTTCAGCCCGAAACCATGAGTCATCATCTGATGAAGGCTTTGTTGGTTGCAATGCTACTGTGTAAATAGCAGTCATTGTATGAAGATTATTTACTCCATAGGAATACACTGATTTAAACCTTAATAATTGTTGAAAGTGATATGACTGGATGTAACAAAGAAATAGTTGTAATTTCACCTACCTTGTACATATACACCTTTATCGGGATGTTCTTTTAAGTTCAAGTTGGCTTTGTTGTCTTTACCCAACAAATCTCGGATATCCTCATTATAAATTTCCAGGTAGGATGCGCGGATAAGAAATTTTGTATTCTCAGCAACTGAGATTGTTTCAAAAATGTGATCAAATGCTCTGAAAATGAATAAGATAACAAAAAATTCAATGTATTATTTGTTGATATAATTGTCCAATTATTATGAAACTAGCAGGACCTGTGGATATACCAAAGTATGATAATTTAATTATTACAACATTTGATGCGTTTACTTAAGAGCTACTTGAGGAGACAAGATATAAAACGCTGAGTAACGTCAGCATCTGTATTTATGACAATTTTTTTTTTTCCCTGAAAATACTTGGAATTAATTTTAATGAATGGAAAAAAATATATAGTTACGTCATGTAGTTTAAATACAGATGGCGATGTTACTCAGCATTTTATATCTTGTCCCTTCACCTAGTTAAATATTTTTTACATTTGTTAAAATTATTTCCAAGAATTTAAGAGCTATTGTGAAATAGTTCAATATGTAAAAAGTATAATCATTTTGATTAAACTCTCTCTCACTCTTTCTTTTCATCTCTTCATTATATTCAATTGAAACAGATTAGCGTTATCACTTCTGCATACTTTCCCTAACCCTCTTTCTTTCCTATTATATTTTTTCTGTGTAGCATGTCCTTTTTCTTCCATTTCTTTCTTTAATAAAAACGGAATGGTCCATTATTTAGCTGAGGTGATGACACTCATAAGAAATAAGAATTCGGCAGATAAGCAAC
Organism: Doryteuthis pealeii; assembly: GCA_023376005.1. Taxonomy (NCBI): domain Eukaryota; kingdom Metazoa; phylum Mollusca; class Cephalopoda; order Myopsida; family Loliginidae; genus Doryteuthis; species Doryteuthis pealeii. The sequence goes on along the minus strand of CM042163.1, from coordinate 75,454,433 downwards.
ACCAAATAATCAGGATTTATATTTTGGTAGCTCAAGTAACGAGTTATCACTCAATCAATTTTTTGCTTTGTGCTGAAAACTAAAACTTGAGGTACAAGCCAACTTCAGATACTCTTAATGTTACTAATTTCACTAAAAACATTCAAGTTTCGAAATCTATTTCGCCAAAGAAAAATATTATTTATAAAAACAAATAAACATTAAAACATATTACAGAACATAATTCATTACATTCTATTTTATGTTTTGATACAATACAGTAGGGAAATTCCATATCAAATCATCCCAAAAAAAGTAAAATTGTCACCCTTCAATTTTTCTGAAATTTTGTACAGGTGTGGACTGTGTTAAAGTTAGACATTCCTCAAAATTTGAGCTTCCAATTCCAAAAATTGGCAGAGTTATGTTGATTTTTAGCTCTCTAAATCTGGTGGGGTTCGCGAAAAATGGTGACTTTTTGTAATCTACTTTTGTCTGTAAAATGAGTTCTAGAGCTTCCCTACTCCTAAAAATTGGTTTATAAAAGTATTTTTGCCTAAGGAATCCAAAGAGTTATCAAAAAAAGTCTGGAAGTCAACCAATAAACCAATTTTTAAAAGTAGGGAAGCTCTAGAACTTATTTTACAGACAAAAATGGATTACAAATAGTTGCTATTTTTCATGACCCCCTCAAATTTGGAGAGCTAAAAATCGACATAACTCCACCAATTCTTTTAATGGAAACTCAAATTTTTTCTCCATAAGAAATGACTGCCAAGACTGAGCGTGGGAGTGAGGTAGATACAGGTGCAGGTGTATGCACAACAAACACAACAGTGTTGCCAATAGCCACATGCACAGTTTCCCCTGCCTCCCCAATGCTTTGGAAACCTTACTTTTGGGATAAGAGTATCTAAGTCTTGTATGGCCAATGTGCAGCCAAGCCAGTATTACTTACTCTCAGCCAAAGCAAATAGAATTATAGAATATACTTTTTATGTTGGCTGTTCTGTTAGTTCTGGTTGGATGTTGAGTTGGTTGGATTTTACGGCGTGCCAATTCTCGTTGGGTTATTTCATGCCAACAACATTTTGTTTTATTCATTCTTGATGGGTATTCAAATTTTTTTTATTTAAACTCAAATTTTGTTTAAACACAATTTTGTAACTCATTTTTTCTTATTCAACCCGTAGATGGGATCCTAACAAGTACTAGGAGTAATTCTTCTGTTTGAAATTTTTCCTTTCAGCAACATTCTATCAAGTCAGTAATAAATGTGTTACATTTTGTCAGTAAAAAAAGTTTTGCCCAATTAATGACCTTTCCACTTGAAAAAAAAAAAAAACATTCACGTATAGTTTTTGCGGTGAAAATATAAATCAAGTATTGTAGCTCGAAGGTGTATCATATTTCAAATTGTATATCGACCTTTGATGACTTGAAAATTTCTGCTTGGTACTTTTTGTTCAGTTGACCAGAATTTATTTTAAATTCATGTTTAATTGAAATATTTCTGACTTTTGTTTATGAAAGTCATTTAGAAGTATTATAATTTTCTATGAAAACAGTTCAAGGAAATTACTGTAAGTTGTCAGGGTGGCCTAAAGTCGGTATCAGTTTATATGGCCCTGCCATGATGTGGAGAGGTTGAACTTTACAAATAATGTGCTTGGTGGTCACATTGAGCAAAGAGCATCCTCTGCCCTTTTACAGGTCTTGTTTTTCATCTTAGGGTATCTAGCCCTTCTCCTCACCAAACAAAATCTGCGGGGTTACCAGTTTAGTCACCAACAATCCGACTATGAAACAGGTAGTACTGGGTTACATAGTACCAGTAGCACATTGAGCAACCTGACACAGAAAACTTGTACACCTAATAAAAAAAGTTGTCGGGGTGGCCTAAAGTCGGTATCAGCCAATCAACGAGTGAGTGTATCCCCTTTTCACTAGTACTAAACCAAGGAGATCGTTTTCTTGTGTCTGAGATAGAGTGCCACACCTACCATCAGCTCCTAACTTTACCTTACTTTTAAGATTTATCTCTGAGATGTTTTGCTCATATTCATAAAGATAAAACCAAACAATTAGAAATCAATAATAACAAGCATGTATTTATTAAAATCAACTTTTTAATATCAATATGCAAATTAACCTTCTCAATCACACTGTAAACCGCTATTTTGTTATATATATATAAATACAATTGCATGTTTTCAGTATGTAGATCTGGCCAACGCCAGAGGTCCAGTGGCTTCAGCCCTGGATCTTTACAAGTTAATAGCGTCGATCCAGGGGGCTATCCCCCCAGGCAATACCTGCCCCCTCGATTTAAAGGGGCAGGGCTGGGTTTATTGCCAGCACCTGAGCGCCTTGAGGGGGAATGCCGACAGGATCGACCCAATTTTTCACCTGCCACCCATGAGCTTCAGTTTGTGGGTGGTCCCACGTTAATAGGGCCTTGTGCCTAACCCGTACAAGTGGGGTACGATGGTAAATACAATGTAGATAAGGCCAACAGTATTAATAATGTAAAACAGTTTTATCAATAATTGAGGTTTAAATAAAAATAAAATCATGGAAATTGTGACATAAATAACTAAAGGTATTCTGACGAGTAGTGATATAGTTTCGGTTACAGACAAACACACAATCTTCATTATAAAATATATGATTTATTTATCTTCATTTGTATTGGTAGAAAAAAATTCATGTTAGATCTTTCATGAACTTTATGTGTATGAATTAGTATAAATAATCATGTTGGTTTATTATATATGATTTATGACTGTTTCACGGTTAAATTTTGAAAAGATATCTTGCTTATATTTTTAAAATGTCTTAATAATAAGTATGTAAATTTTATTAGGAATCTGAAGACAAGAGAGACTTTCTCTGATTGGATTTATTATGGCATCTCATCTAAGCAGATGTCAGTAAAGTATCAATGGTGACAGTTTTCTGAATGATTGATTAGTCAGGACTAAAGAGATTAAGACAGATAATATCTGCTGGGAATGATAAAGATATTAAGAAAGAAATATTGATGGATGGATGGGCCAGGGACTTTTCTCTTTTTCTTTCTCTCCAGACTGAGTATGATTACATACATACAGAAAAGATTCAAGTTCCACAAATTAGCTTTATAGTGTTTATACATTCATTGGAAGATGCATCCTCGTCATAGTTACTAGTACAAGAAATGGTATTAGTGAACTAAATTTGAGTTTCAGCCAATGTTGCTTGCATTTTCTTCATGATTATTCTCTAGGAAAAGCTATGGTTTGATTTGGTTTGTTTTACGGCATATCAACCTCAGTGGGCCATGACAAAGTTTTGAAATAAATTCATTCTTAATGGATAATCTGTTTTGTTTATAAATACATTTTTCTATTTAACCCATAGATGTGACCCTAACAGGTACTACCACTCCAGATCAGAGTGGACCAGGGAGTAATGGTGATGAAGGGGTGTTCCACATTCCCAAGACCTCCAGAACTGGAACCTCACCATCAGATAGAGTTTACCATCATTCCCAGGACATGTAGACCCTCAGCCACCACCTTCTAGCACCCAAATGATAAAAAGGGCTTGGGGTTTGCCATAAGGGCAATTATATAGGTGCTAGAGCTTGACGTGACCAGCCGATTGATCGAAGGGGGTCTCTCCGACCGCCCGTCTAGCCCAAGTAAGGGCCAAAGGAAAGCTATTCACTTGTATTGTAATATATTGCCTGGTCGAGTTCACACCTGGGAACCAGGTGCAGATGATTGGCATGTGAGTGCAGGAAATGCATGGGCATCAAACATGGACCTAAAAATAAAAACAGGATATTGCCTTGAATGCATTGAACTGAACTTTGACCAGAAAATGCAGGTGCATTTCTTTTATCCATTTAATCAACACACAGGATCCTAACAGGATCAACCACTCCGGACCTGGGAGTAATAGCAATGAAGGGGTACACCACACTCTCCAGAGCTCCAGAATTGGAACCTCACCACTAGATGCAGTTTAACATCATACCTAGAACACCTCAGTTATGCTCTTTAACCTTGATTGGCAACTAGTCTAGGAACAAGACAATTTTTGATCCCAATGTAAAAGTAGACTTCATAAGGCAGATCATAAACTACTTCCTCGCTGGCAACGCCTACAACCAAAAAGGATGCATATTGTGACACTAGAACCAATTTAGCTCAGTCAGTAGAGCATTCACCTAGGTATCAAAAGGTTTGATACCATTCCTTGCCAACTCAGGGCATGAGTAGCACAGTTTAAGTAATCTGATCTGTGCAGTAGGGGAGGTTACAGTAGATGTGGCACTCCACCTCATCAAAAACAATCTCTCTAGTCAAGTGCTAGCAAAAAGGGGATAAACTCTCCACAGCCAAAAAGGTCATGTTTGCTGAAACTGGAGCAAGTTTAGCAATTTCAATACCTTAATTAAAT
>CM042163.1:75395005-75437505 GCA_023376005.1 Doryteuthis pealeii | reverse complement strand
ATAAACACACACATAAAAATGAATACATATGCATATAGACATACACACAAATCAATACATATGCATATACACACATACACAAACATGAATACATCTGCATATAGACATACACTCACACAAACATATATATATAAGATGAATATATATAGTCATATACACACAAACACACACATTTATATATATATATATATATATAAATAAAGATGAATACATACGCATATAGACATATGCACACGAACACACACACATATATATATATACAAAGATAAATACATAGGCATATAGTCATATATATATATATATATATACACATACGCGAACATATAATGAATATATGTATGCATATAGTCATATACATACACACACACATATATATATATATGTGTGTGTACATATGTATAATCTTTTAAGTTTAGGAATTTCAATTTAAACTCAATCTGCTCAAAGTAAGTTTCTAAAGAACTTTTGTGCATTAAAAAGATTTAAACAGAGCAAAAATAAATTGGCAAGGCACGTAGAGACATAAATTAAAGCTGAAGTTTTTGTCTTTCTTTAAGTGATTGTAACCCTTCACCCTGTAAAAAAAAAAAAAGAACTTGTTGCCTGAAAAAGACCCCCTGAATCTCTCTTCTCTCTGAATGCGCTCGTAGTCTGTCATAAAAGCAGATAACCTAAAGGAAGAGAAAGCAACGATGCACTTTGCATGTCACTGCAAAAGAGAGCAGCTGTGCACACCTAATAAAACAGAAAGGGAATGCCTGAGGACAAAATCACCATGATTAGGGGTCGGGATGGCTGTGGTAAAATGACAAGGAAACGATGAATGAAAGAGTAAAAAAAAAAAAAGAAAAAAAAAAAAGGAAATTTAAATAAATAAATAAAATTACTGCATATCAAGAGGCAAACGTTCCTGCGGGCAGACAAACATGGAAGTGCAATATCTGTGATTTTGCCGGAGGAAAATCAACCAAATCAGGGTTTGCTTTTTTGGCGGGATATTTTTCGTTTTTTGATTTAAAAATTGTTCAGCACAACATGGATTATTTTGTAAAATATTACTCAAAACTATTGATCTGTTTATCAATTATTCAATCATAATGTTAACTATTCTGAATATTGTGCCCTTTAAACTTGGCAGCCCACCCCCTGCCAGAACTCTCAGCGCATCATAACCTCTTTAGAGACTGACAGCCAATTATTAGGTGTCCTGAGAAATTGAGGAAAATGATAATGCTGAATGAATTGCAGATTATATGAACTTTTATGATTTGATGGAGAAAAGAAATAGAAATTAAAAATAAAATAAAATAAAATAAATAAGAAATATATTTTTTAAAAAGAAGCCAAGGAAAACAGTTTTGATATAATATAACTTTTCAAAATGATAATATTTATCTAATTCATATAGTTTTTCATTTTTTGTGCAATTTTTATCTGTTTATTGAATTTTGGTTCTCTATATTGACATATCAATGATAAATGAAATGGAATTCCATTATTGTTTTTGTTTTTTCTGTTTTTTTGTAAGTGATATTGAACTGACTATAAAATATTGGTCATTTGGCCTGATGAAATGCTGACAGTGTCATGGAAAATTTTAAATATCTATATTTATCAAAAATAAAACTAAGATAAAAATTTACTTTTTTTTTATTATATACATATATATCTTTTAGTAACTATTTTTACATGCTGTTCAGGCAAACTTACCCAGGGGACATTATTAATGACATATATTGACATTAAATTACACTCCATTTATTAAATAAATTGATAATATACAGCAAGGAAATATCTTCTAATCAAAGAGTAATCAGACATGCTCATCAAATAGAAATTTTATTCCATTCAATACACATTTAAATTTGGTGGCTCCATGTTCAAGCCCAAGTAAAGGCAGCTTTATCATTCACACACAGAGATTCACTGTTTGGTTAGTTTGTTGGATTTTACGGCATGTCAACCCTTGTTGGGTTATTTTATGCAGAAGACATTTTGGTTGGATTTTACGGCATGTCAACCCTTGTTGGGTTATTTTATGCAGAAGATATTTTGGTTGGATTTTACGGCATGTCAACCCTTGTTGGGTTATTTTATGAAGAAGACATTTTGGTTGGATTTTACGGTATGTCAACCCTTGTTGGGTTATTTTATTCTCATTTAAACCGAAGACGTTTTGTTTTATTCATGCTTCATGGGTATTCAAAAATTTGTTTTTCAAACTCAATTTTTTAAACCTCTTTTTTTTTATTTAACCCATAGATGGGACCCAAAAAGGTACTGCCACTCCGAGTCAGAGTGGACCTGGGAGCAATGGCAATGAAGGGGTACTCCACACTCCCCAGAGCTCCAAAATTGGAACTTCACTAGATAAAGTTTAACATCATACCCAGGACACCAAGACCTTCAGCCACTGCCTTCTAGCACATATATGATTAAAAGGGTTGAAGGCAATAGGGTTGGGACAATCATATAGGTGCTAGGGCTTGACAAGACCAGCAAATTGATTGGAGGGGGCTTCTATGTTTAACTATCAGTCTTTCTGAATATTTACAAAATAAACAATAGCCAATATTACAGTATGAACAAGTAAAATTGTGCTGCACATATACTGAGTTGGCAGGGACTGGTATTGAACCCAGAACCTTGCGATTTCTAAGCAGATGCTCTAAACCAGCCCCTAAATAAATAGTATAAATAAAGTAAGTAAAGTCGTCGAGGTGACCTAAATTCGGTATCAGCCAATCAACGAGGGAGTCTATCCCCTTTTCACTAGCGCTAGACCAAGGAGATTGTTTTTGCATCTGAGGTTGAGTGCCACATCAACCATCAGCTCCTTACTTTACCGCACAGATCCCTATGCTACTCATACACTGAGTTGGCAAGGGCCGGTACCAAACTAGGAACCTTGTAGTTTCTAGCCGAACGCTCTACCAACTGAGCTAAACCGGCACTACTTATTTATAGTATAAGTATATGAAATTCTGTTGATTATACAAGAGATGATTAATGATATGCTCAAACTGCATTTTAACTCTTAACTTCCTATACCGCCTCATTCCACCCGGACAGAAGTCACATTCGTTTTCCTAATCTATCCCCAAACAATAGCCTTTGTTTAAATATAATATCAAACATATTTAGAAGTCTTTGATTTAAGGGAAATAACAGGTAATTTTAAATGAAAAGGCCATTTTTAACATTTTGACAGATCCTTATAGGAATGGGACTCTGGACTTAAAAAATTCTCAACAGGATGTTAAGAGTTAAAGTTGTTTTTTTTTCTTGGAACTGAAATTTTTCTTTGCTTTTTTCTTTGCTTTCTTTATATATTTACACATGCTTTTTATTCTCTTGGTTGAAAATCAAATTCTTGATTACAGTCAAGTGACACTGAAACCACTTTTAAGTAACAGCAGGTACAACCAACCTAGTTTCTGGAATTAACACAACATTCAGAACATATTTTTAAATAAAATGGTGAGAGACTATCAAGTATTTCTAACACCTTGCTAATAATTTTCACATGAAGTAAAATTTAAAAACAAATGTAAAGTTTTATCTCTATTTCATATTAAATGATTTTCATTTTTTCCCCCTTTTAATGGTGTTTTATTGTCCAAAAATTGTCAAAATATCTGACAGCAAATGTGTCTCAGGTGATCAACATTACTGCAAAGTGAATCAATGTTGACAAATTGGTTATATCAAAATATACTGAACTTTGACCTTAAGGAGCTGGTTTAGCGCAATCAGTAGAACATCCACCTAGGAATCGCAAGGTTCCTGTTTTCATACTGGTCCAAACCAACTTAGCAAATAGAGGATAGACTCCATTGCTGTCCAGCTGATACTGACTATAGGCCACTCTGCCAACTTTACTTTCTTTTTTTTTAATTTAACAAAACTCAAATTCATGCTACATAGCCTAGAAAAGGCAGCTCAGAACATTGGCCTACATGTGAACTCCAATAAAACAGAGTACTTGTGTTTTAAAAATGAAGGAGACATCTCCACACTCAATGGCAAACCCCTAAAATTGGCAAAATAATTCACATACCTAGGCAGTAATATCTCATCAACAGAAAGCAATGTAAATACACGCATAGGAAAGGCATGGTCTGCTATAAACAGATTGTCAGTCATATACAAGTCCGATCTCAATGACAAGCTAAAGTAACAATTCTGCCAGGCCGTAGTTGTATCAGTGCTACTGTACGGCTGCACCACCTGGACCCTACCGAAGTGACTGGAGAATAAACTAGACAGTAGCTGCACAAGAATGCTGTGTGCAGTCTTAAACAAGACGTGGAAAGAACACTCCACGAGAAAACAGCCGTACAGCCATCTGCCCCATATCATACAAACCATCCATGTAAGATGAACGAGACACACCAAACACTGCTGGAGAAGTGACGTTCTTCTGTGGAAGCCATCACATGGGCACGCCAGCATGGGCCGACCAGTAAAGACATATATTGACCAGCTCTGCGCAGATACTGGATGCCGTGCAGAGGACCTCCCAGGAGCATTTTTTTTATCTAACCTATAGATGGGACTAACAGGTACTACTACTCTGAGTCATAGTGAACCTGGGAGTAATAGAAATGAAGGGGTATTCCACACTCCCCAGAGCTCCAAAATTGGAACTTTTCCATTAGATTCTGCTTCTTGATTCTAGGCAAATTTTTTAAAAATTCATAAAAGTAAACCTTTTTAGAAAACTATCTTATGTTCTTAATATATTTCCAAATAAGAACAATAAACTTGGTTTGGTTTTGTTTTGGTTTACGGCATATCAACATCAGTGGGTCATTTAATGCCGATAAAGTTTTGAAATAAATTTATTCTTAATGGATAATACAATTGTTTATAAACTCATGTTTTCTATTTAACCCATATATGGGACCCTAACAGGTACTACCACTCCAGATCAGAGTGGACCAGGGAACAATGGTAATAAAGGGGTGCTCCACATTCCCCAAACTTCCAAAACTGGAACCTCACCATCAGATAGAGTTTAACGTCATTCACAGGACATGTAGACCCGCAGCCACCGCCTTCTAGCATCCATATGATAAAAAAGGGTTGGGGATTGCCATAAGTGCAATAGGGTTGGGAAAATCATATAGGTGCTAGGGCTTGACGTGACCAGCTGATTGATCGGAGGGGGCCTCTCCGACTGCCCGTCTAACCCAAGATAGGACCAAAGTGAAGTGTTGCATGTCATTGACTGCTCATCCACCTGGGTTTCATCCTTAAACATCACGGGTCGCCACCCACGGCCATCAGATGGCCCCATTTGGGGTAGTCTTACCCCTCAGCAGAGGTGCAGTCGGTGCATTCTAACGCCCCAGCCAACAGGGCGGCAATAAACTTGGGAGCCCCAGAAAGGTCATATGTAAAACTCTCTTTATATAAATATACTTTAGTATTATTTGTGTTAGAAATAATGCAAAAGCTGTTAGAAAGCATCTCTACATAAAAAGCTAAAAAGACTGAAGTGTAGTAACTAAATTTTCATATAAAAGTCATGTTTGAACAGAGAGCATTTATGTTATTAGCTAATTAAATTCCAGTTCCAAGTTAGGTGACAGTCCAATAACGTCAAATAAGCTGGGGATGATAGAGGGTTACAGGAAAAAAGTAGCGGCCATTAGGCAATTGATATACATATATATATATATATATATATATATATATATATAAAGGGTATGAAAACACACAATATGCTGTTAAAATGAAAATATTTTATATCCTTTTCAAAGCTAATATTGAACAACATTTCGATTTATAAAAAATCATCATCAGAGCTTGTTTTTAATCCGGACTCATCGAGAGAGAAGCAGAAATATATATATAAAATGAACTGGGTAGATGACTTTGAATATGTGTAGTTCATTATTTCCTGAAGACATTGAAACCATAATATAAAAAAATACTAGAATCAAAAGATTTGGAAATGTTACATAATTGTGTGGTGGCATGGGTTGTTGACGGACCCAGTAGCGAGAATTCAAGGGAGCCAAGTGGAAAAATAGCAGGTCCATTGGTAAACTTGACCCCAAAGGTGCAAATATCACACGTCATGTGATTTAGTTAGTTAGAAAATCAGTTACAACCAGACGTCAGAGCAGAGATGATGCTTATCTCTGCTGTGGTTGTTAACTCACCACGTGGAGGAACATGGGCAGAAATAAATCTTGATCAAGAAAAAAGTCTTGTGAGTTGATTAATTTGCGTGAGTAAAAACTAGACCTAGGAAATTATTTTGGCATCAGCGGTGAAATGTCACATCTACCATCAGCTCCTCACTTTACTGCACAGATCTCTGAGTTGGCGTGGGCCGGTATCGAACCAGGAACATTGTGGTTCCCAAAGCTCTATTGACTGAGAATGTGCAACTGAATTTGAAAGCTAGTTTGTGCCAAATATAAGAATATTTGGTTAAATCCTACTTAATGGACATAAATTTCACCATTGTATGTCACCCTGCTGAAAGAAAAAAATACTAAAAATCAAGGAATTAACCAAATTTAATGAAATTTTCAGTGTTGATATATTAATGAATAAACAATATAATGCACCAGTTATTTTATTTGAAAACTCTTTTTCAGGTCAGTTAACTTTGAACCACATATTTTTTAGGCATAACACAGATTCATAAACATATGTGTTTCAAAGTTAATTGACCTGAAAAAATGTCAAAGTTTGTAAATAAAATAACTGGTGCATTATATCTTATTCATTAATATAGCAACACTGAAAATTTCATTAAATTCAGTTAATTCCCTGAGTTCTAGTATCTTTTTTTTTTCTTTCAGCAGGGTGACATATAATTGTGATGATACAATAAAATATATTTCAATCAGCTTCTGATCAATCAAATTTGTTATTTGGATTTTGAAGACTGACCAAAACATTGTGTATATATATTTACCAACCCCTCTGCATGAGCAGGGTGCAACACAAGGTCAATTTTTTAAGTGGAGTTTAACTGGTTTGAATTCAGAGTTTTCCTTCTCCTAGATTGGTTACCTAACCCTGGTTAAAGAGCCCAGTCTGCCCTGCTATTTACCCATAGCTGGAGGGAGAATTAGATTCATATCTTTTCCAAGGTGCCATGTGAAATGCAAACAGCTCTGTCCAGGAATTGAACTCTGGTTGATGAGTCCATTTCCTACGACTTTAACCATTAAACCCCACACCTCCATAAAACATTTTGTATATAATAAAGATGAGGGCAACAATCAAAAAAATCCAAATAATACAATCGAATTTTCACAAGATTTGGAGACACCAACAAATATAGCCAACATATAAGATATTCCTAAAAAAAAAAAAAATAAATAAATGAATGAATAAATAAATACAAATATCTGTAAAACTAACTAGAATGTTCCATCCTATATATATTTCACACTTAGTAAATAATTATACCTAGATACTCAGGCCACCAAGCTAGATTCATGTACCCTTGTTAGTGAGTTCAATTCTCATTGGGAGCCTCATACTTCTGGCCTTGTGCCACATCTAAGCCAATCTCAGTAAATAACTATACCTAGATACTCTGTTAACTATTACACCATGTGAGGTGGCCAGAGTATCTAGGTATAGTTATTTACTAAGCTTGGCTTGAATGTGTCACAAGGCCAGATTATGGGGCACCCAATGAGAATCAAACTCACTACCAATGGTCAGCGAATCTAGTTTGTTAACTATCAAACCATGTGAGGTGGCCAAACTAGATTCACTGACCATTGGTAGTGAGTTTGATTCTCATTGGGTGCCCCATAATCTGGCCTTGAGACACATCTAAGCCAAGCTCAGTAAATAGCTATATATTTCAGTGTTTCTTTTCTTTCTGAGTAATGTAATGTTACTAATATATTAATATAATATATTAATGTAATAAAATTTTATATATATTTCAATGTTTCCTTTCTACTCCGTAATATGATGTCCAAAATTTTACTTGGTGCATTTTTTAGCAGTTTATTAGGTTCTCTATTTGTGCAGTGTCTGTGTCAATGAAGGAGAATATATAATATATAGCATTGATTATGAGAGGCATCTAGTTGAGAGTTAATGATAGATGTAATGGTAATGCCATTGGAGAAAGTGTTGAAAATGGAAATATTTATTGCAACCATTTATGGCTTTTCCCTTTTCAAATCTATTTCATCAATGCAATTCCCAACATAATTAGCTCCTGCAGGCCATTATCCTACCTTCCTCTCACTCTCTCTCATATATATATATATGTGTGTGTGTGTGTGTGTGTGAATATATATATGTAGATATCTGTGTGTGCATATGTAGATATGTGTATGTAGATATCTGTGTGTGCATATGTATGTATGTAGATATCTGTGTGTGCATATGTATATATGTATATATATGTATATATATATGTAGATATATGTGCGTGCATATGTATATATATGTATGTAGATATATGTGCGTGCATATGTAGATATGTGTATGTAGATATCTGTGTGTATATGTATATATATGTATGTAGATATCTGTGTGTATATGTATATATATGTATGTAGATATCTGTGTGTGATATGTGTATGTAGATATCTGTGTGTGCATATGTATATATATGTATGTAGATATCTGTGTGTGCATATGTATATATATGTATGTAGATATATGTGTGTGTGTGTGTGTGTATTATACTAAAGGTATTAAATTCTTTCTTTTTGTAAATGTATTAATATACGTATCAGATTACAAAACACATATACAGGGGATATCCTTGTATGCATCTTTATGAGTTTTTATGATGCATAAATACAAAATAAATAACCATCTGCACATTTGCACATACACACACATATATATATATATATGTATGTGCATGTGTGTTATACTAAAGATTCATTCTTATTGTAAATATATTAATATACGTATCAGATTACAAAACATATACACCGGGGATATCCATATAGGCATCTTTATGAGCTTATATATTGTATAAATACAAAATAAATAACCATTTGCACATGTATATATATATATATATATATATAAAATGTATGAAAAATAAATAATACACAAGTATAAACAAATATAAAAAAAGGATGTATAAACATGTGCACTTATTTGTGTTTTTATACATATGTATAAAGAGAGGTAAATATTTAAATATTCATATATATATATCCCAGTCAATATAACTCAGTATATTAGCACGAGTATACAGCTTTTATATATAAAAAAGAGCGATTTTGTTTTTATATTAGATAGATGGGTGTATGCAATGTTTTTGCATGGATGAATATTTTGAGATGTGTTTTTATACATCAATATGAAATATTTATGTGTATATTTATGCATACATCTTTATAGAAAGAGATAAAGAGGTAATGCATTAATGTGTGAGTGCACTCAGGCATAAAATAAGGATTTATATATATTTGTCAAATGGGTATAAGTGTGTGAATGTGATGAATACCAAGCAACTCAAATATTCTAAAGTGAAAAATAAATAAAAGGGCAAACTACATTCATTGCAGTGAAATTCAATGCACAAATATGGGTTTCTGAATTGACATAAATAGGATACTTAGTCATATATATATATATGAAGTGGACAAACAATCTGTTTGAGATGGCGATAGCCGACAATTTTGGGAAGATTATGTGCTTAATTGAAGTCATACCTAATTTGAAAATTAATTAGTTATGATTAAATGAATTAGGCGTGCATATCAGTTTAAATGTAAAGCGTAAACAAATTGAGATAAAGTCAATCTCTGTATGTACATTTCAGCCTATTAGGCCTCATCAGCAGTGTTATAGACAGGGCAGTGCTTTGTGCATGATTCGAACCCTACCTGTCAGGCAGACAGGTGGGGACTCTAACCATTACACTAGCTGGCTTCCAGATTTCTCATTTATTTTAAACTGATATATATATATCACTTTTTTGGTTGACTTACAGCATGACAGTATGAAGTGGACAAACAATCTGTTTGAGATGGCGATAGCCGACAATTTTTGGGAGATTATGTGCTTAATTGAAGTCATACCTAATTTGAAAATTAATTAGTTATAAAGACTTTTTCTCGATTTGTTTACGCCTTACATTTAAACTGATATGCATGCCTAATTAATTTAATTATAACTAATTTTCAAATTAGGTATGACTTCAATTAAGCACATAATCTCCCAAATATATATATATATATATATATATATATATATATATATAAAGGAGTTTTTCATATGTATGTGTCGGCTTATAACTCCAAAAAGATACATCATCGAGCATTAAAATCACACATACACATCAATATGTTTATAATAAGAAAAAATACAAAATTTAGTTAATGATTTTTACTGATTAAATGATATTATTCAATAATCAAAAGTCAATTGATATGTCAAACTTTTCAAAGTTTTTCATTAGTAAATACAAAAATAATAATAATAGTAATAATGAAATATGTTTCAAACAATTCATGATTTTAAGGTTACATTTTTTTTAATAATATTCTAAATGTAAAAAACAAAAAAGCTCCAAATTCCCCAAACCTTCAGAATTGGAACCTCACCATCAGTTAGAGTTTAATAATAATAATAATAATAATATTAATGAAATAGGTTTTAAACAATTCATGATTTTAGGGTTACATTTTTTAAATAATATTTCAAATGTATGAGAAAAAAAATGCTCCACATTCCTCAAATCTCCAGAACTGGAACCTCACCATCAGAGTTTAACGTAATTTCCAGGACGCTTATACATACACACACACACACACACACACATATATGTATATACATTTGTAAATGATACTATTTTCTATGTTATCTGTACAATGTTTCGACCGATGTACCCAGCCTTCTTCAGGTATTTCTTCTTAGATTCAGGAACCTTCTTGTCGGGATCGGGAGCCATCCCAGAACTTTGAACCTAACCTTTTATTCCTATTCTCATTCTGTTAACCATAGCTGGGGTAGAGGCGTTAAGCTGTGTTAATTATTATTTTATGCTACTGCTGCCCTTGGCCAGGATTGAACCTGCAGTCCAGAGATAACTGTCACTTAGAACTGTCTTAACGTAACTATCATATCCACTAGGACATGTGTCCAATTGGACAATCCAGTGGGAATTTTGGGAACTTATAAACAGAATATCTTGTTTTGGCTAGAATATCTACCTATTCACTTGTGCATGATTTTTTTACCTAGACTCATTGTTTTGGGGTTTTTTTTTTAAATCTAATAAAGCCTTTTTAATTATAGGTTCCCATATTGTATTCATTTCTATGCTCAGTCTACTTAAGAGACCACTACAGCCTATCATATGAGCTGACAAGAAATACCTGAAGAAGGCCGGTGGGTACATCGTCCGAAACATTGTACAGATAACAATGAAGATGAGGATAATAGTCCGAATAATGCATATAATACTAATCATCAAGCCTCATCTCAAAAATTCAGAGAAACTATTTTCTGTTAAGTTTTTAAGGCCATTGCTTGGCCTTATAGCAGAAGCGCTTATCTGGCGGAATCATTGATAAAAGGTCTGTCAACAATGTGAATCCTTTGGTTACTAAAGTGTCCTCAGTTACTGGTAATCATATAAGTCCTTTGTGAGTATTGGTAAAGATCACGGCAATCTTATGTGCATCCTCCAAGAGAGCAATTCGAACTATGACAATGTGGGGGGTTTAAGCATCTTATCAGGCCACTAGTACTGCCAGTGATTGGTTAGAAGAGTCAATCACATGACCTTGGCCAGTATATATAAGTATAGGCGGGAATCTAGCACACACCTTATATGCTAAAAACTCCAACATTTTCTATGTTTGCACTTTCTGAAATAAATTGCTATTTTTCTATAACATTATCTTCCCCTGTAATTGTGAATACTGATAAATTGAAATAACTCTATAGACTGTTGATTAAATTGAGAAAAAAAAAAGAAAAAAAGAATCCAAAAGATATTTCTATTTTGTGAGAGATCTTTGTATTAATGTCTTTTACCACCTGTTCTGCAATTCGACTGAGGTAATGCCAAAACATAAAAAAAGTCAGTTCATAAAAATAAGCTAAATAATTAGCTGTATTATTCATATGAATATACATATACTCAATACACTCGCATACATATGCCCACACAAGTGAGTATATATCATTATTTATTTATACATATATAGATCCTTTATAGGAAATGAAAGCCATAAATATTCAAAGAGGAAAACACAATTATCTATCATGTCTATAGAATGATTAAATGCGGCTAAGGTTTACTTTTGTTTTATTTAATACCATTTTTCTTTCTACCAAAAATAATACCCGCACAATATTAAAATTCTTTATTTTAGTACTAACATTAATAGTGAAGATAAAATCTAGTCTATACTAAGTTAAACATTAGCGAAGATTAGAATTTAGAGCTATGTAGCCAAAGCCTTGCTTCTGAAAATACATTTCAGTCAATAATATTTTTCATCCCAAACCCTGACACCATCCTATCCACCTACATGATTGTAATTGGAGGCAGTGGTGTATGGTTAGAGTTGTTGGAAATAGACACATCAACCAGAGTTCAAATCCTGGACAAAGCTACTGTTCAAATAACGCAAAAACCCTTGGGAAAGGTATAAATACAACTACTCTCCCTCCAGCTATGGGTAAATAGTAGGGAAGAGTGGGATCTTTAACCTTGGTTAGGCAACCAGTCTAGGAGAAGGAAAACTCTGAATTCAAACCTGCTAAACTCCACTTTGGGTGGTCACTACTAGAATAGGTTCAGTTCTAATCGGTGATCTATTTCACTAATTTAATTACTTCTCTTCATCCTATAAATTTTCTTTTCAACCTTAAAATCTGAAATTGTTCACAAAATTGTTTCTGTGATTTCTAAACATTTTGGAGACCTTACTTTTGGGATTACCCTTGTACCATCAGACTATGAATATTTTGGCGATTCATGGTTAAAATTTGTTTAGCTTATTGTTGGAGTGAGTTAGTTTACTGTTGGTTTGAACAACAGCAAACTAAGCACAACTGAACTGGTGCCCAAGGCAGCTGGTATTTATAGCACTCAGGAATACTCCATTCATGCATTTGGGTAATTCCATTCCTTTAGTCCTGATTGGTTGCTTGGTTTGTTAGGTGTTATGGTGCTTGATAAATAACCTACCATCATGCATATTGAGTTACAGTTTGTTAGTTCCTTGTCAGTTCAACAGTAATTGGAATATTGCTTCTACAATGAGTATAATGATTATTTTACACTTATTATGATTAAAGAGTACTTGCAACCCCTGCAATGAGGAGTCCTATGACGGCATTCACCCTGGATCGGTTGAGTCAGCTCCATCCAAAGATTCCACCTGTGGTTAATTCATGAAAGGAGTAACAATGAAATAGGAAATTTACAAGTGGTCACCCTTACCCTGTATGCATATCCCAGTCAGGGAAAGGAGATACCCTTGTTTGCTGCAGATTTTTCACAGACGCAGTGACAAATATGCCAAAAGCTGTTGATTCCTGACAATGGAGACACCCTTTGGATTTTCGCCAGAGTCCCTTTGGCCTAATACCACTGGGTATCAGACCAATCCACCTTGGGTGACCCTATCAGGAACTCAAGTTCCTGATGGCATAGCGCTGACACAACCAAGTTTACACGGCCCTGACGTGATGAGGAGGGATTGGGCTTAGAAATAATGTGCTAGTTGGCCGTTGAGCAAAGAGCTTACTTCACCCCTTTTACAGGTCTTGTTTTTCTATTTCTCTGAATTTTTTAGATGTGGCTTGATAATTTGTATTATTTGGACTATTGTCCTCATCTAACTCTAGGGTTATTTTATGCCAAGAGGTTAGGGAATCACATTTATTGTATGTTCATTTTATATTTTTTGTTTTGTTAAGAGTATTTGTTTTTTTGCACATCATTTGATTGAATACAAATAATTTTTAAGTAGATCTATTTACTCCATAGATTAACAGGTACTATCACTCCAGTTAGAATGAACCTGGAAGTAATGGCAATGAGGGAGTACTCCATACTCCACAATATGAGTAATTGAATAGTAGTTAAAATCTATACATATATACATTTGTTTTCTACCAAACTATCACTACAAATCCAAAATTTAGTCGGTATTAAATGACCCACCAAGGTTGATATGCCGTAAAATAACCAAATCAAACCAAACTAACTAGTTCAGCAAAAACAAATCTACAAGTCTTTGGAATTCCATGTGAACGCTAAACCTGTACACACTTGCAGTCAACCATAATAAATATCAGTATTGGATTTTTGGCAGAATGCTGAAAAATGATTTAGTTATATATAATTAACACATGTGAACAGGTCTAAGTTAATAATTTTATTCTATTAAAACATTAACCAGCAATTAATGAGCTAATTTAATTTTGTGACATTAATTTTTACGAGTCAACCAATAACTTTAATTTACCAGAAGAATATAAAATGGATACTTCAAATTTCTGTTTTAGAAAGCAAACAGTTTATTTCTGTTGAATTATAGGTATTTTAATAATTGGTAAATCATAAGGTTATAGATTTGATACCAATCCTCATCAACTAAATGCACGAGTAGCACAGACTTGGTAATCTGATCTGTGCAGTTAAGCAACTGGGTGTTGATAAAAAAATTATAGAGTTCCTCGCTGGTTTGGCCAATACTGACAATATACCATTATACAGACTATAAAAAAAGTAAAGTCGTCGGGGTGGCCTAATGTCGGTATCAGCCAATCAGCAAGGAAGTCTATCCCCTTTTCACTAGCGCTAAACCAAGGAGATTGTTTTTGCGTTTGAGGTGGAGCACCACATCTACCACTAGCTCCTTACTTTACCGCACAGATCCCTGTGCTACTCATACGCTGAATTGGCAAGGGCCGATATCGAACTAGGAACCTTGTGGTTTCTCGCTGAACGTTCTACCGACTGAGCTAAATTAAAAAGGATGATCTCCTCAGTTACTTTATCTCATTTTATCTATGTTACTTAGTATATATATATATATATATATATATATATATATATATATATACACACACACACAGGGATAGTTGTGTCTAGCCACACTGAGGAGGCATGATATGCCGAAACACGTGTCTGTGGATGACATATATACTGAGCTCTCTAATTGGTAATTTAAATTAACTTTCACTACTAAGCAAATAAGCAATGATCATTTCTCCGGAAATTTGATCTCTCAGTGACCGAATGATACATACACTTTCTATGTATTTAATAGTTTTTCAGCTGTCGATATCGGACTACCATACGGTCAGTCTGAGTTTACCCAAGGATAGTTGTGTCTAGCCACACTGAGGAGGCTGTCTATGTGGTAATGAGCTCTCTAATTGGTACTATAAGCAATGATATCCGGAAATTTGATCTCTCAGTGACCGAATGATACATACACTTTCTATGTATTTAATAGTTTGCATCAGCTGTCAGTATAAGATATCGGACTACCATACGGTCATGAGTTACCCTATAGTTGTGTCTACTAGGCATGATATGCCGAAACACATATATATATATATATATATATATATATATGGGTTGTTCCATTTCCTATTTATATAGGTTGTGTTTATTTTATTGTAGGTGTTATTATTATTGTTTTTTATATAATTTTTAATATTATTATAATTTTATAAATTGTTAATGTAATTATAGGCATTTTAGAACATTGGTGCTATTATCAAAGTTTATTTTGTTTAGTTTTGGATTTTTGTGTCTAACATGCAGTGCTTCTAAAATCTTTAGTCGTTGTTTACATATTTGTGTTTCTATAATGGTGGTGTTATCGTTGAGTATTTTTCAGAATTTAATATTGGGACAAGAGCATGTTTTTTAAATGTTGGGCTATTGAGCTATTGTCTGAAAGGTGCATCGTAAGACGCCTGGAAAGGGTAGTTGTCAATATATATATATATGTCACTTAACCTCAAAATGTCCACTTTAAAGGATTTCTTTTGAATATCTATCATTTTCTGCTCAAGTTCATTTTCTTGTGTAGGAGTTAATTTCGAATTTGCCAGAGGAGTTGTCTGCCCACTTGATGTCGCTGGTTCCCGCTAGGGACCTCTGGTATTTAAGCGGCTATTTCAAACTTCTCTTCCTCTTTTCACTCTTTCCTCGCCACGAGACCACATGGGTTAGACAATTGTCATTCATTTCTTGTTTGGGCTATTCTATCTTCTATTATGTATCCTTTGTATTATTGTGCTGTACCATATTAAATGTTTTGTCCCTCAACCTTTGTCAGAGTTGTATCTTCAAATATTCACTTTGAATCTTACACTTGCAAATCCAGTTAATCTATGACATGATAATCACAAATTATCAGCCATTATCCGATTCTTTTCTATTAGACTTTTTTTCCCCTCTGAAACAATTCTATTTCCGCCACATGAAACTGTACACAATTTACTAAAGGAAGCCATAGATTTCTAATATACACAACAAGATCATAATGTTATTCTATACATTTTCAAAAATCTTATACAATAAGAATAAAACAAGAGAGTCTTTAGTAAGTGCATGCATTTATGTTTTATTGCATTGGATGGCTGTCTTTTATCAAATGATATTTTTATTCTTTGCTAATGCAATAAAATTACAATTGGATGTAATGAGTTAAAGCTGACTATATCCTTTTAAATTGATTTTCCATTATGAAGAAAATAAATAAGAAAAAAAGTAGCAGTTTTTAGTTCTTATTCAGTTTTAAAACATCATTTTTATTTGGCTTCAACTTTAAACTTTGTTCCTTGTCAAACATGTTTAGATTTTCCTGGAATAGCATTTTCCACAGAGAAATTATTACAGACTTGAATCATAGTCATCATTCAATAAAATTTGGGTATATATATATTATATATATATATATATATATATGTGAGAATGGGAAATGAATCCGACAATATGAGGAAAAAATGAGTAAAGAAAAGAAATGTAGATGGATAAAAATGAATTTTATCGATATCACTTTTAATCGATATCACTTACACGTGTTTCGGTCTGTTTATCAAAATGTATACGGATTTATGTTATTATCATTATTAAAATAATCAGATGGAGTTGAAATGATGATGATGATAATAGGAAAAATGCATAAAATGTTCTGTACACAGATTTTGCCGACCTTCATCAGAGCAGTATTTTTATTTTTTGAGTTGGAGACAAGAATAGAATTTCAAAAGTTCGAAAAAGAATATTTTTTAAAATTTTGAAAGTTCTAGTGGAGTGGTATAATTTGTATTGCAAAGATTGAAATGTTATTAGTAATCATAAAACTTGTTGATGTTTGAATGAGATGTGTTTACATGTTATTGTTTGGGGTAAGAAAAAAGGAAAGAAGAAAGAAATCAGTGAAAACCGAAAAGAGTTAACACCTCAAAATGAGCGAATGGGTCAAGTAAGGAAATATGTGTTAAATAATGAATTGAAATTAAAAAATGAAATGTTAAATAAAGTGATGTGGTGATATTATTTAAAAAATGTTTGGAAAGAAAAGAAACAGCATAAAGATCAGAATTATTACATTATTTAAGGTAGAATTTAATAAGAAAAAGAGGGAAAAGATTAAGAAAAAAAAAAAAAAGAGTTTGTGTAAAAATAATATATATAATATATATATATAAGGTGTGTCAAAAAAGATTGTTTTGCTGAGGTGTAGCACCACACCTTCCATCAGTTCCCCACTTTACTGCACAGATCAGATTACCTAAGCTGTGCTACTCATGTACTAAGTTGGCACGGACCGATATCAAACCAGAAACCTTGTGTAGCATAATGGTCAGGCCTTACTTGGGAACACTATATTTGTGGCCTTGTGTCAAACAGAAAGAAAGCTTAATAGATGTAGTATGATTCTCAGACCTTACTGATGGTCTCTTTGAAGAATCGGCCCAAAAAGAAATAAATAGATACCCGTGGAGATAAAAGTAATTGACTGTAACGAAGAGCACACAGCTTGTGTAAGGTGATATCCCTTGACTTGATACTAGCGACAAAGGACTACTAGAATCCTGTGCGAGTGTTGTAAACAACCAAAAAGTTTACACGTGTGGCAGCATATCTTTGAAAACGTCCCCAGACTTGGGACCAGTGACCAGAGTATAAGTTTAATAGCGCACCCAGTGAATGCAGTGAGTGCATTGTGCGACAACCGCATTGTGAAAAGAGACCGATACATTACACCTAGCAATACTTATACAAATGCTCTACCGACTAAAGTATATTTAAGATAATAAAAGTAGAATTAAAACAATTCATTTGGTAGTTCATTAAAATTCAAAAATATAAATCCATTACTGATAATCATGAAAAGAAAATGAAGAGACATTTCAAATATTTGGTTGGTTGGGTGTGTAGTGATTGTCTGTCCCTGCTGGAATTTTTGCGTCCAAAAGGATTATCTTCCTTGCCACCATGGTTTCACCACTAGGTGGCACTACTAGCTGGGTATTTAAACTCAGCCTGGGAAGCCCTCTGTTTTCTCTCTCTTCGTCTAGCGTCCACAAAAGATATACACACAGTGTCTTTACCCCCAACTATCAGTAAGTGATTCTCATATACTTTATGAACTTTCTTACTTCCAAAGGACTTTCATCCTGTTTTGTATATCTTCTCCTACACTGGAAGGTTACTCTGAGCCTTCTAACATATTATAAGAACCAAACATTCAAATGTTATAGTTGTTTTGTGGCAATCAACCCTTTTTGGGTCATTTAATACCAAGATAAATAAAGGATGCAGGTTGCTTATAGTACTTGCATTGCATCCAATTAACTATTAAGTATGTAGAACTAGCATGATTTGAAACCACATAGACAGGGTTAGCGACTAGTGCCATGGCCACATGGACACTTACAAACGTTTGTGAGAAAATAGATTCTAATTTTTATAATGCTTTTTAAAAAATTAGTTAAATGATGATACTTAATTATTGAATGAGTCACATTAATTATTTTTTTAATTAAATTCCTTTTCTAATCTGAAAGTTCATTGTAGAAAAATTATTAGAAAAAAAAAAAAATAGAACTAAAAATATTTAGAAAAAAATCAAAACAATTTTTTAAGAATCAGATTTTTTTTTTTTTTTTTTTTTACAAATTAATTTCTGTTCCAATTGAATAACTTTTTAAAGAATTTCTTTTCAAAGAATGATTGCTTTGTTTTTGTTTGTTTGTTTTGTTTTACAGCATATCAACCATGGTGGGTCATTTAATGCCAGCAAACTTTGAAAGATTTGTAGCGATAGTTTGGAAGAAATTTTTTTGGACCATCTGACCTTTAGGCACCCCTTTTTGATCTCGATTCAGAAGGACATGTTTTTCATTTACACCATCAATATCCGGTTGTTTGTTAGGGGTTAGTTTTATAATTTAAAAAAGTCTAAAAGTCGTCCGTTAACCGGATATTAACATGTCCTTCTGAATCGAAATCAAAAAGGAGTGCCTAAAGGTCATATGGTCAATTTTTTTTTTAAACTCAATTTTTTTGTAAACACATTTTCTATTTAACTCATAGTAGGACCCTAACAGGTACTACCACTTCGGATCAGTGGACCTGGGAGCAATGGTATGAAGGGGTGTTCCAGATTCCCCCAACCTCCAAAACTGAAACCTCACCATCAGATAGAGTTTAACGTCATACCTAGGACATGAAGACCCTCAGCCACCACCTTCACCCATATGATAAAAAGGGTTGGGGCTTGCCATAAAGGCAATAGGGTTGGTGTAATCATATAGGTGCTAGGGCTTGAAATGACCATCCGATTGATCGGAGGGGGCCTCTCCGACCACCTGTCTAGCCTAACTAAGCACCCATGGCCAAGAGGTGGGCCCATTGGGGGGAGGTCTTACCCCTCTGCAGAGGTACAGTCAGTGTATAAAGCCCCAGATAACAGGGTTTATATGTGGAACAAAAAATTATTTTATGTTAAAACCATTCCTTGGATCCAGTATGTATACATACCAAATTTGTTAGCTCTATATCAAACTGTTTGTCCATCGATGGAGGACAGACAAACAGATTCTTCCTAATTATTAATATAGATTATCTCAGCCGACCATCTGACACGTCTGAGATTTTATTCCCGAATTAACTCCAACCAAATCTAGGCAGTCTATTTCAAGTTATCTACCATCTTCTTTATCTTGAATTCTCCAAATTAAAAAAAAAAAGATGTCATTTGTATTTTGAATGTTTGTGCCAATTTTCAGGGTATCAACTTCTTTCTTGTTTAAATCTTTCAGATAATTTTTCTCTTTTTATTTTTGCTTGAAGAATGAATCAGTAAATTAGAGCAAAGACAATTTTAGAACTTATCAAGAATTACAAGTCAAGTAGTTTTCAGCTGTAGGGAAATATGGTCATTTGTGAAATTTGAAAAGTCTTATAAATTTAGTATTATCTGTGTTATTCGGACTGTTGTCCTCATCTTCATTGTTATCTGTACAACGTTTCAGCCAATTTACCCTCCGGCCTTCTAAAGGTATTTCTTGTCGGACTCGGAACCTTCTTATTGTAATCAGGAGCCATCAGATAATACTAATCATCAAGCCTCAGCTCAAATATTCAGTGAAATCTTATAAATTTGTTGACTCTCTGATGATGACTTTGGCTAGTTGGTTGGATTTATGGCATGTCAATCCTTGTTGGGTTATTCCATGCTGAAGATGTCTTGTTTTATTCATTCTTGTTAGGTGTTTAAGTTTTTTTTAAACAACACCCCATGAGAAAACAGCTGTACGGTCACCTGCCCCATATCACACAAACCATCCGAGTAAGATGAACTAGATATGCAGGACACTGCTGGAGAAGCAAGGATGAACTCCTAAGAGATGTCCTCCTATGGAAGTCAGTATATGGGCATGCCAGTGTGGGGTCAGCCAGCGAAGAAGTACATTGACCAGCTCTGTATGGATACTGGATGCTACGAAGAGGACCTCCCAAGAACAATGAGTGATAGGGACAGTTGGAGAGAGATTGTCATGGATATCTGTGCTCATAGCATGACATGACGATGATATCACATACAAAATAGGAACTAAGTTCTAATCCCAAGCTATAAAAGAGTCACAATGTGTTCAAGGAACATGATTCATTTGTTTTGTTTTATGGCATATCAACCTCGGTAGGTCATTTAATGCCAACTAAGTTTTTGATTTGTAGCGGTATTTTAGTAGAGAAAAATATGTATAGATTTTATCTATTGTCAATTACTCATGTTTTATAGTATAATCCCACTTCTTTTAGAAAATGTAAAATCCTGGATTATTTTTGTGAAAAGTTTTTTAATTACTTGCTTGGTAATATTTTGTAGGCACTAGATCAAAGTCTACACACTCTAGCAGTCTATGTTTCACTGTAAATCTCTCTTGGCATGTAGTGCATATTGGGGATTCTGTACCCTAAGTAACATGAAGAAATATCTAAACACCAAAAGATGGAAACCATTTACTATTTCTCTGGTCTGGAAACAAAGGAGTGAACGACTGTCTTCTCAATTTATGTTCATAAAAGAGGGTGATTCTAGGGTTCACTTTGTCAAGTGACTAAAAAGGACTCATGACATGGAGAGTTCCTCAAATCATGTGACAACGGAGACCACTCTATTTTGTCTCCCAATAAAAAGA
This sequence comes from Doryteuthis pealeii, assembly GCA_023376005.1. Classification (NCBI taxonomy): domain Eukaryota; kingdom Metazoa; phylum Mollusca; class Cephalopoda; order Myopsida; family Loliginidae; genus Doryteuthis; species Doryteuthis pealeii. Next base: position 75,415,842 of record CM042163.1, on the reverse strand, counting down.
ATAGGTAAATCTTTAAATAATGTTTTCATTCATTTTAGCTCAGTTGGTAAAGCATCTGCTTAGGGACCCTAAGGTTCCAGGTTAGATGTCAGCCCTCACCAACTCAGTGCATGAGTAGAACAGCTTTGATCTGTGTGGTAAAGTGGGGAGCTGCTGGTAGGTGTAATGCTCAACCTTAAATTCCAAAACAATCTCCCTGGTGTAGCACTAGTAAAAGGAGATAGACTCCCTTGCTGTCTGGCTGATATGCACTATAGGTCACTTCCCCAAATCTACTTTTACTTACTCAAGCCATAAAAGTAAAGTCGTTGGTGGCCTAAAGTCAGTAATCAGTCAGAAAGTGAGGGAGTCTATCCTCTTTTCACAAGTGCTAGACCAAGGAAATTGTTTTTAGCATCTTTGAATAATCTTTTCATTCATTTTAGCTCAGTTGGTAGAGTATCTGCTTAGGGACCATAAGGTTCCAGGTTAGATGTCAGCTCTCACCATTTTTAAAAATCTGCATTTGTACCCAATTTTTTGTTGAATTCTGATTGTAATTATAAAAGAATTATATCTGTGAAAATAATGATTATTTATTTATTTTTATTTTGACTTGTTGTCTATTCAAATTGCCCTTTATATTAAAATTAAATTCCCTTTTCTTCAACCTCTCTCAAAAATGTTTCCCCTCAACACCATCAATAATTATAAAATCATTTTCTTAAAAAAAGAAAGAAAGAAAAAAAAAGAACTGAAATCTTTTATTAAGAATTGTTATATATTTAATCAAATCTTAGATAAATGGATTTTATCTGATGTCTTCATTTGCATCTCGGAAAAGTAGAATCATACTTTTGTTTATTGGAATCAAATATTCATTTTTTTTTTTTCAGTAATTTTTGTAGTGATTGTAATAAGTAATTGAGAGTTACCTCCCATTTGTGTAACTCTTTAGCTTTGTAAAACTATATAAACTCCCGAGAGAACTGCAAATGTATTCTAAGTAGAATAAAGCTTACTCAAGTCCGACTGTGTATGTTCACTTATTACTACAGTGACCTTTCTAATATTAGAATCAGTGAGAAAATATTAACTAAATTATGTTAATTGGTTTGGTTTGGTTTGTTCAACCTCAGTGGGTCATTTAATGCTGACAAAGTTTTGAAATAAACTAATTCTTGATAGGTACTCAATTTTTTTCATAAACACATTTTTTTTTCTATTTATGTTTGATGGATATTCAAAAATTTTTTTTTTTTTTTTTTTTTTTACACTAAATTTTTTTTCTATTGAAACCATAGATGGGACCCTAACAGGTACTACCACTCTGGGTCAGAGTGGATGTAATGGTTATGAAAGGGTACTCCACATTCTCCAGGCTCCAGAATTGGAACTTCACCATCAGATAGAGTTTAGCATCATATCCAGGACATTAAAAACCCTCATCCACCACCTTCTAGCACGTATTTGATAAAAAACGGTTTGGGCTTACCATAAGGGCAATAAGTTTGGGACAATCATATAGGTGCTAGGGCTTGAGTAAACCAGGTGATTGATCAGAGTCTCTCTGACTGCTCGTCTAGCCTAAGTAAGGAGCAAAGTGGAGTGTTGCATGTCATAGGCTGCTCAACCACCAGGATTCCATCTTTAGGCATCAGAGGTCACCAACCACAGCCAAAAGGTGGGACTTTACCCCTCTGCAGAGGTACAGATGACAACCCCAACCAGCAGGGCAGTAATATTTTGGGGTGAAACTCATTGTATGCCCTTTATTTGTATTTCAGTAATAAACCGAGCAGACAAATGTAACAATCTCCTTACCTTTAAAATCTGCATTTTAAACCTGTTTTCTTTTCTTTCTTTTTTTGTATTATTTTGATTTTGTGGACTGTTGTCCTCATCTTTATTGTGAAATATACATACAGAACATTTCAAAGTTTTGATCCTTGTAATGGAGTGAGAGCAGTCTGCCCCAATGTATTACAAGGAACACCTGAAGAAGGCTGGAGGGTACATTGGACAAAACTTTGTATATGTGCAAGATATGTCATAAAAGTGCTGAGTTTGAAGCTGTATTTACCAAGATAGAAATGAACAATGAATGGAACATTAATTTTTTCAGAATACAAGGTGTCTCAAAAAGTACAAAAAAATCTTGATAATTTTTTGACACGCCTTGTATATTTCACTATAATGATGGAGACAAGTCTGAAAAACAAAATAATACATATTATTAAGCCTCATCTCAAAAATTCAGACAAAATGTTTTATTTTTTTTGTTTGATTGTTTTTGGAGTGAGGGATGTTTTGTTTTTTTTAAAGAATTTTTTTTTTTTTTACTTCTATTCTGTACTCCAATGAAACCTTTTGATGATGAAGAGTTCAGTTGTGTTTGTTTATGATGGCATTTACATAAAAAGAAAATCCTGCAGAGGACCTCCCGGGGTCAATGAATGATAGGGATGGTTGGCGAGAGATTGTCATGGATATCTGCACTGCTGGCATGACATGATGATTGCTTCTAATGTAGTTCTGATTCTATATTACTCAGGTCAGTCAAAAGTTTTAACATTTTGGTAATATGACCCATAATTTGGCTGCTCCAGATGCTTTTGCTGAGGTTGTGAAGGTGACAAACCATACTGGACTGTCAGATGCTGAGCTCACCTGATACTCTCCCGATTCACCTCTATGGCATGGAGCACAGCCCAAGAATCCACAGTTTTAGGTCTAAGTGACCTTACCTGATCCAACTCGCAGCCTGAGCAAATTTTCTTGAACCATATGGTTACTGTACTGTAATCAATTGCACCTTCACCTTCTGCACAAATGTTTTTGGTTACTTCCATGACATTTAACCCTTTATCTACCAGAGCGCTCCAAACCGCCCGACGACCAAAATGGCAAACCACCCAAAAACGTCCGAGATCATCAGCTCTTAGAAAATGGTTTAGAGTTAAAAAAGAAAGATTAATTAAATGAATACATTTCTATTCAGTAGTAAAGGATCAGTGATACAATATTAGCTTATCAACCATTTCATCTTGCTATTGCGGATGACAATGGTAGATAAAGGGTTAAAACAATCTTCTCAAAGTATAAAAATAAATAAAGTCCACTGAATGGCCTATTGTCAGTATCAATCAGACAGCAAGGGAGTCTATCCCCTTTTCACTAGCCTTAGACCAAGGAGATTGTTTCTAGTGTCCAAGCTGGAGTGCCACACCTACCATCAGTTCCCCACTTTATTACACAGATCCAAGCTGTGCTACTCATGTATTGAGTTTGCAAGGACCAGTGTCAAACCTAAAACCTTGTGGTACCTAGGTGAATGTTCTACTGACTCAGCTTGAACAAAATTTATTATCAATAAACAAGATATCAAAACCAAATTAAAATATATAAAGGATGAATAAGCCTCAGTGGAAACAAAATTAGCTGGTCAATATACATGTCAAGCTATCTGAGTGTTAGGGAGAGTTATCTCCCCCTAACGATTCGACCCAGACTCTCTGAAGAGGAGGGGCAAAAAAAGACTGCAGAGCAGATCAGAACCAAGTAGGTGACACACGTGTATCCTAACATCAAGCCACAACTCTAATCCAAACCCATCGACTGTATTCCCTGTCAGTGAAAAATAAATAGAACAAATATTGTTATTGTTAACATATTCTCTGTTTTATTATCATTTCTGTATATCCTACATCTCGGGATACAACACCAAGGAAAGTAGAAAATGTTTTTTGCACAACTTAAAAATCATCTTCAGTTTTTATTAGAACAACTGGCTAAAACATCTAATAACCTGATTGACTGGTATGTATAAGAATTATACTGACATATTTAGAGGGAAAAAACAACTGAATTTGGACTGAAATTCACATGAGAAACAAATTTTTTTTAAAGTATTATTTTCAAAAGTTAGAATCACATAGGCATGCCAGAGTAGTCCATCCAGCAAAGACGTGCTGTGCAGAGAACCTCCCAGGGGCAATGAATGATAAGGATGGTTGGCAAGAGATTGTCATGGATAGCCATGCTACTAGCACAACATGATGATATCTTTATATTTTTAGTCTTTAACAGGCATTTGCCTTATAGTGGGAATTTCTTAATTTTAAAAAAAACTTTCTTTTAGTCTTTATGCTCAATTAATTATCTTCTCTAAAGTGGAAGATATTCTTTACATTTTGCACATGTGTATCTATCTCTGTATAATATATGTGACAGAGAACAAGAAAGGAAAAGGAGCAAGACATTGTCTTGCCTGCCGGGATCGAACTCGCGTCCTCCCGCATGCAAAAACAAATGCGTTTTGGGCACTGGACAGACACGAGGTTCGACTGATGTGCCCGGATGTTTGGCTAATATGCCCATAAAATAACAAGTGAGTCGAGCGCTGGGCAGTTCAGCAGCAGCAGTCGATGATGAAGCGCTTTTCAGTAAAGAAATGGATTTTAGTCGAACAGAAACAAAACTAAATAGGAAATGTGATTTTGAACTGCTAAAGATTATTTCGACTATGACGACAGATTTTCCAGCTGCTAGATGAAGAATGTGTTGACCAACAGAGGGTCTGGCTTGTGAGAAGACGGAGAACTCACTTGTTTTTGGTTCCCCCTCGGTGGGAGCTTGTTGATTCGAAGGTCTATTTCGCCCCATATATTTCCCCCTATTCTATAATAAAGACTTCACTCATTTATGATTGATATATCTTATCTGCAATTTTTTGCAATTCTTTTTCTATCCTTTAAATTTCTTAATGAGCTGCAAGAAAAAAAAAATACACACATAAAAGACAAGATTGCTACAAGGCCAACAGTTTTGGAGTTTCTTGTGAAAGTCATGTATATTACCAAGTACTTGTAATTATATAATACCAATACTTTAAACTCAGCATAATGATAGAGAGGGAGAAACTAGTTTTTAAATAAATTGATGACCTGTGCCATTATTTTAATACTACCATATTGTTTCTTATTTTTTTCTTTTTTCCTTTTTTTGTTCCACCTGCTCTGATGATAATATCTGTGTGGTAAATATTTATAAATGAAACAAACATACATTCTGGCTTATAACATTTTCATACAACAGATTCCACAATGTATGTGTGTATGTGTATATATATATATATACATATAAAAATGTATGCATAAAAAGCCTACATTTCATCACTATGTTTGTATATGGATAGCATTATGTATGTGTACATTCATATCTTTGTGTATGTATGCAAAGAACATTAAAGCTATAAATATATTAACAATAAATTAAATTTAATATGGATATGCAATAAATGCATATCTAATTAAAAAGTATTACAAAATAAGTAAAATAACATAAATATAAATTATTAATAATTAGATACGAGATAAGAGACATTAAAAAACATGAAAAGCAAAATTAATAAATAAAACTTTTTGCCTAATATAAGCTGTTTGAGTTGAAAGGAAAATATTTTAAGAGGGTAATTTCTCTGTTGTATTTTGCCAGAGGAAAAAAAAAAAAAAAAAACAGATTTCTGCTATTTTATTGACTTTTCAATTATTGATCGGTTATAAAACTTGATAAACTTCATTTCCTTTGAGGTGAATGGACATAATGAAATAATGATTATCAATATGTATGATGATACATGCAATTCCATGAGGAAACAAAACAGAACAAGGAAAACAAAAGCCAAAATAAAACCAATAGAAAAAAAAAAACAAACATAGTATACATAAACACATTTGCCTATTAAAGTACAATGTGTACGTAGTATTATGCACTGGAGGTTTTTAAACTTAAGAGATATTTTTATGCTATAAAAATACTCTGTCCATACTACTTTTCTTTTCTTTTGTGTGTATGTATTATTTCTTGCTCATTAAAAAATTTAAAGGATAGAAAAAAAGATTGCTAAAATAGCTAAAGATGAAGTTAAGATATACGATGAGTGAAGTCTTTATTATATCTACACAGATAGATGCACATACAAATATGTATGTAGTATTATTCACTGGAGGCTTATAAACTAGTTTCCCCCCACCTCTCATCATGCTGTGCTTAGAATATTGGTATTATATAATTACAAGTACTTGGTAATATACATGACTTTCACAAGAGACTCCAAAACTGTTGGCCTTGTAGCAATCTTGTCTTTTAGTAAATTCCCATTTATTTCAATCTCAATAATCTCAATAATTAATCAATACTTTTGAACTCACATGATAATATGTTTATTTACATAGAAAATAAAGTAAATTTCCATTTATTTGGAATATACATATGGACTGATGAAATTAGTCATGGTTTAAATTTTTCTCATGAATGCATATTATAACATAGGTCAAATAAATACAAAGTGTTAAATAGACATTATAGAATATATATGATAGATCAATTTCAGATATGGACTGTCTGTGAAGACATAAACTGGGAGAGAGGCAGACATGGAAAGACACTGACCGAACGAGGGGCTGATGGGAAAGATATATGAACTGAACGAGGGGCTGATGGGCAGTTACAAATTGACTGAGTGGCTGATGGGAAAGATATATGAACTGACCAAGTGGCAGAAGGGGAAGGTATGAACTGACCGAGGAACAGACTGGGATAGATGTGGACCGATTGAGGGATCAAAGGGGAAAGATGAGAAATAAAAGAGGGACAGACAGGGGAAGATCTAGACCAACCGAAAGATGCAGACCGTCCGCAGGCAAACGGGAAAACATATGAACCAACCTAGGGCAGGCGGGGAAACATACGAATGGACTGAGGGCAGGTGAGGAAACATACGAACCATCAGAGGGGCAGGTGAGGAAACATATGAACCGTCAGAGGGCAGGCAATATACGAACCGTCAGAGGGGCAGACAGGGAAAACTTACAAACCATCCGAGGGGCAGACGGGGAAAACTTACGAACAATCCGAGGGGCAGACAGGGGAAACTTACGAACACATCAAGGGGCAGACGGGGAAAACTTCGAACCATCCAAGGCAGACGGGAAACTTACGAACCGTCCGAGGACAGACAGGGAAAAGATATGAACCAACCGAGAGACAGATGAACAGATGTGAACCAACTGAGAGACAGATATGAACTGACTGTGATAGACAGGCAGATATAAACTGAGATATATTGTAAATAGATACAAACTTATTGAAACAGGCAGATATGAACAGATAAATCAATAGACAGTTATGAACTCACTGAGATAGATACGAGCTGATTCAAGGAGATAGATTGTCAAACAAGAGATAAAGACATGTTTGATATATGATTATAATTTTATGTTATCATATTTCTCATAGAATGTTTATGACAGTTTAATATATTTTAGTTCCCATCTGCCATAAACAGCAGTTTATGGTCTAATCTAGATTTCTGATGTTTTCTGTGTGGAAATATATGCAATATGTTATTCTTATGTTTTTCTTTTTGGGGGGGAGGGGGCAGGGGGGTTCTTCTTTGGCTGTCATCATCCATCATTATGACTAGAGTTGTAATTATCATTATAATCATTGATAGGCAAATATAATCATTATCAGCAATATTATGACAATTGCTATGTTTTTTTTATTGATTTTCCATATCATTTGATCTCAGTTATAACAATCATATGTTTCACCCAATAATTTATGTTAAATTGAGCCATCAGAAATCTGATTAAAGGTTAGGAAAATGCATATATATAATATATATATATATATATATATATATATATATATATCTCAGTGCATAAACTATATAATTGCATGTGCCAATTAATGTGCATTCCAACTTAATCACATGTGCAATTATATATATAGCAACATGCATATACATATCCATCCTCACTCTTATGTAAGAATGATACATGTGTACTCAGACTTGTACAAATACAGGTATATACCTGTATTTGTACACTTTTAATATACAGGAATAATAAAAATTTTGATGAACAAGGGTTTTAATTATGAACAAATATTTCAATCATTATATAGATTGATTTGAAGGGTCGGTTAGGGATAGCGCCAGCAGGGTGAAAATAAGGCAGATAGGCGCCAGCAGGGTGAAATAAGGCAGATAGGCGCAGCAGGGTGAAATAAGGCAGATAGGCGCCAGCAGGGTGAAATAAGGCAGATAGGCGCCGCAGCAGGGTGCGTAAGGCAGATAGGCGCCAGCAGGGCGTAAGCAGATAGGCCCAGCAGGGTGGTAAGGCAGATAGGCGCCAGCAGGGTGCGGTAAGGCAGATAGTGCCAGCAGGGTGCGTAAGGCAGTAGGGCGGTAAGCGGGCAGATTGGGTAAGGCAGATAGGCGCCAGCAGGGGCGCGGTAAAGGCAGCAGAAGGCAAATTAAACTTATTAATAATCACAGCAAATTCAATCTGACCACAAAATCTAAAGTGTAGACACAGTTATATATGTTATTAACAAGTTCAAGAAAAAAATCTCATTCATCTTGGAAGAGTGTTAATGGATAATCTGTTCTTGTTAAAATCAATATGTCATTAAAAATTTAAGAGATGGAAATTATCCACAGTCATTTAATGTTTTGTTGGCTTGGTTTTGTTTTACGGCATATCAACCTCAGTGGGTCATTTAATGCCGATAAAGTTTTGAAATAATCAATTCTTAATGGATAATACAATTTTTTATAAATACATTTTTCTATTTAACCCATAGATGGGATCCTAACAGGTACTACCACTCCGGGTCAGAGTGGACCAGGGAGCAATGGTGATGAAGGCTGCCACATTCTCCAAACCTCCAAAACTGAACCTCACCATCAGATAGAGTTTAATGTCATTCCCAGGACATGTAGACCTTCAGCCACCGCCTTCTAGCCCCATATGATAAAAAGGGGTTGGGGCTTGTCATAAGGGCAATAGGGTTGGGAAAATCATATAGGTGCTAGGGCTTGACGTGAGCAGCCGATTGATCGAAGGAGGCCTCTCCGACTGCCTGTCTAGCCAAGATAGGACCAAAGTGAAGTATTGCAAGTCATGAACTGCTCATCCACCTGGGTTCTATTCTTAAGCATCACAGATCGCCACCCACGGCCAACATGTGGCCCCATTGAGGGAGTCTTACCCTCTGCAGAAGTGCAGTCAGTGCATTCTAACGCCCAGCCGACAGGGCGGACAGTCATTTAAGATTTTGTTTTTTAGAATTTTCTTAAACTTATTAAGTTAGATCTTTAATTATTTTTTTAATTGAAATAGATCACTAAGTAGAGAACTGAGCCTATTCTAATAATAGTGACCCCCAAGTGGAGAACCTGTTAGGGTCCCATCTATGGGTTGAATAGAAAAACATGAGTTGATAACAAAATTGTATTATGCAAAGAATGAATTTATTTCCCAACTTTTCAGCATTAAATGACCACCGAGGTTGATATGCCATAAAACAAAAAACCAACCCAAGTGGAGATTTAAGAGGTTTGAATTCAGAGTTTTCCTTCTCCTAGACTGGTTGCCTAACCAAGGTTAAAGAGCCCAGTCTGCCTACTATTTACCCATAGAATGGAGAATAGTTGGATTCATATCTTTGCCAAGGATATTAGCGCTATGTGAACTGTGGCTTCAATCCAGGATTTAAACTTGGGTTAACGAGTCCATTTACTACAACTAACCACTATACATGCGCTTCAAAGGCTTTAGAAAATCAAAGAAGCTCTTACAACAACAACAAAAACGTAAAAAAAAAAAAAAAAAAAAAAAAACAACTTATGTCCCTTTCTTTTTAATTTGTGTTTTTAAATAGGTAAAGTATAAATATTTTTTTAATCTTTATCTATTTACATATTTCTTACGAAACTGACATAGTTTCAAATAATATCATTTTTATCAATTCTCTTTGAAGAAGTTAATTTATTCAACAGATCACTCATTTTTTGGCCATTGATTTGAATTTTATTTACGATGCCTTTTATATTCACTTCATCTTTTATGTTAAATTTATCGAAGAGCTATTAAACTGAAATTAATCAAATTCTTCAGCCAAAAGATTCTCTTAAATATCAGATAAAAGTAAGCAAGCAAACTAATTTAATCTTGTTAAAACAATTATATTTTTGTTTGAAATGCTAAACAACAAAAAAATGTATAAGTTTGGCTATTACTTAAATACTATTAGTAATACTTAATAAATCGCTTAATGATATTTATGACATCAAAACTTTGCTAACTTTATCTCAACCTGTTTGCTTTTTTTTTTTTTTGCACACTGATTATGATCAGCTTTCAAAATGGAGCCAATTTTTCAATTACATACTTGAAAGTTAATGACTCTATTCTATGCAAAAAAAAACAAAAAACAAAAAAACTGAAAAACACTCATTATATGATTGGTTGTTAGTATAATAAAAACAAACCATTGGTTTTGGGAATATTTTTCCAGGATTCTAATTCCTTTTAAATTATGTTAATCATTTTGATGACTTCAAGTCAGATTCTTGCACATCTCAAAATAATAGCAGAGTCTAGAATTCAATCATAAAAAACAAACTATTCAAATATAATCATATTTAATAAACCCTATTCTATGAAGATCACAATGTTTTCCTAAATAGACATAAACAGTATGTTGTCTATTATTTGTCTAAATTTTTGACATAGGCTTAATGATATTGTATTATTTAGATTTTTCAGGCTGTTTTCCTTATTATTTCTCTCGAATTTTTTTTAGATGAGACTTGAATAATTAGTAATATTTGGAATTATTCGGACTATTGTCTCATCTTTATTGTTATCTATTGTTTGGGAATTGCAAAGTTTGGGTTCGATACCAGTCCCTCGCAAACTCAGCATATAGTAGCATACGGCTTGGGTAATCTGATCTGTGCATGAAAGCTCAGAATCTGGGAGGTGAGGAAGGTTGTGGCGCTATCCCTGGTCTAGCACTAGTGAAAAGGGGATAGATGTTCCTCACTGTTTCGGTTTTGATCCTACGGAACAGGTTTGGTTTGTTTTTTATGGCATATCACTCTAGTGGGTCATTTAATGCTGACAAAGTTTTGAAATAATTTCATTTTAATAGATACTCAACTGACAATAGGCATGCCACATTACTACTCTACTATTTTAATTTGTTAGCAATCTTATTTTGAAACTTTATTGTTTATTTCCATCTTTGCATACATTAATTATTATAATTGGGTTGTTTAACAAAGTACATCAGTCGTAGATTTGAAAGGAGAACATCTTCCAACTTGACGGTAAGTTCTATAAGCCAGTAGAAACAATTCACATACTAGGTAGTAATATCTCATCCAGAGAAAGCGATGTTAATAACAGCGAATAGGAAAGGCATGGTTGGCTACAAACAAATTTCAGTAATATGGAAATCCGATCTCACTGACAAGCTAAAGCAACAATTCTTTGAGGCTTTGTTATATCAGTACTGCTGTATGGCTGCACCATTTGACTCCTAACAGCGCCTTGAGATAAGCTAGATGGGAGCTGGGCACAAAAATGCTGCGTTTGCAGTCTTGAACAAGTCGTGGAATGCAGCTGTACGGCCACCTGCCCCCATATCACAAACCATCCAAGTGAGAGTCTAGGCATGCAGGGAACTGCTGGAGAAGCAAGGACGAACTCATAAGCAAATGTTCTCTCTGGAAGCCAACACATGGACATGCTAATGTGGGCCGCCCATCAAGGACCTACATTGAGGATGCTGGATGCTGTATAGAAGATCCCAGGAGCATCTGAATGATAGGGAAGGTTCGGTGTGAGATTGTCATGGATATCTGTGTAATTGCACGACATGATGTGAATGATGATTGAATGACATCATGATTTTCTGAAAAATCAATTTTTTTTTTTTTGTTTTTTTAATCATACCCAGATTTAAAGTTTATAATTTAGGATTAAACATTCTATTGTTTGGTTTAATTTGGTTTGGTTGTTTTTATGGCTTATACCTTCTTTCGGGTCACTTAAAGGGGCAAATCAAGTCATTTTTGGTAAACATGGATTCAGGTTTGTTTACATTATATTGTGCTGTCTCTATAGTAATACTTGGGTGTGGAGGTGTACTGGTGTAATGGTTACCATCATAGGAAATGGATGCAATGAGACAGGTTCATAAATTCTGGATGAGGCTGTATTTCACATAGGGCTAATACGGCTTGGGAATGTATGAATCCAAATATTCTCCATCCAGCTATTATTTTTAGTTATAAATATCTTTATTTATAATATTATATACTTATTAATAATTGTGGAGGTGCATGTGTAATTGTTAACATCATAAGAAATGGGCACAATGAGATGAGTTCAAATCCTGGACAAGGCTCTATTGGGCATTTTCCATAGTAGCTAATACCCTTGGGAAAGTATGTATCCAAATATTCTTGCTCCAGCTATGGATATTAAATAGTAGAGCAGTATTTGGGCTTTTTTTTACTTTGGTTAGGCAACCAGTCTAGGAGAAAGAAAACCGAATTACAAAACCTGTTAATTGCACTTTAAAGAAATTGATCTTGTGGTTGCATCCTACTTGGTGGCAGGAGAACTGGTTTATTGGTTGGATTATTTCAGCATGTCAACTCTTGTTGGCTTATTTATGCCTAAAGACGTTTTGTTTTTATTTATTCTTTATGGCATTATAACTCATTTTTTCTATTTAACTTGGTTGATGAGACCTCCTAACAGGTCCTGACTCATACAGGTAGAGTGACCTGGGAGTAATAGTGATGGAAGGGGTAGCTGCCACATTCGCAGAGCTCCAGAAATGAAGACTGTTACCATTTGATGCGTTTAACGCCATATGTCCTAGGAGAAGCGAGAGGGGTTGGTAAATACATATAGTAATTCATTGAGTAAAGTTTAACCTCACATTGTGTTACAACAGTAGAAAAGATGGATTCTGCTCTTTGGTAAAATTTAAACTTTATATAAAACTGAAATTTATAAATTTCATTTTTTTTCAAAGTGCTAAACAAAATTTAGCTTATTTGGCAGCCTGTAAAAATATCGATAAGCATTACAATTAGCAAAACTGCAATGGAAAAAAATGGTTAAAAATAAAATGGTTTTTCAGAAATTAAAAAATGTTAATTGTCAATTATACAAGGTAATTAAAAATAAGGTTTATATACCATTATGGAGTCCTTTATTTATAATTTCAAACTAATGCTCTGCCTGTTCACCGCAATTCCCTGTTAATAATTCCTTAGAATCTCCCACAGGTTGATTAAAGAAAGTTGTATATGTGTATGAGAGTATTTTTATAGAACAAGCTAAGACTGATATTATGGAGACCAAAGGGAAGATTCCAAAATGTGGGTTGAGAGAAGATGGTAGAGAATTGAAGTGATTATATATAAAGAACCGCATAGAAAGCAGAAGTATGCTATAGGTACGCTTCCTGCGTTTGCTGAGCCAAAAATCTAAAGGAACAAACAGTAAACTCGTGTTTGGCAGAATGTATAAGCGTAATACTAATTAAGGAACATAAGTTATTTAATATAACAGATGCTAATTATCATTAATAATGACAAATCCTGTATTATTCTATGTTATCGATTTTTGTGGCCATTTTTAGGCTTAAGAGAATTTAGGTCAAGTGGGATCCTCGTGTTAAGGCAGAGGGCTGATTCTTAGTGAGAATCCTTTGAGTTTGTCCCGTCGGCGTTCTTAGTTGTTTTCAGTAGAATCCTTTGGGTCGTCCCTCGGCGTCCCTTAGTGTTCAGTAGAATCCTTGGTTGTCCCTCGCATCCATTAGTGTCTGCAAGTAGAATCCTTCGCGTTGTCCCTGGCGTCCGCTTAGTATTCAGTAGAATGCTATTCGGTTGTCCCTGGCATGCCTTAAATGTTTGGTGAATCCTTTGGTGTTCTCGTGTTCCTATAGTGTTGCGTAGAGTCTTGGTTGCAAAAAAGCTTGTCAAGATCGGTGGATTTAAATAGGGTTAAATAAACCACGTATTCGAGCTGTTGATTGGCTGGCTTTTATGCCACGCACTCAGCAGAGTCTATAAAGTTTAAGTGATGGATTTCAGCACACCTTACTGAGGAGACACGCGTGCTTCTAATGGTTAGAGTCGTGGGAAATGGACTTGTCGATTGATTTCAATTCTGACGAAGCTGTTTTGCATTTTTCACGATATGGCCGGTATACCTTGGAAAGGTATGATCCAATTTCTTCCCTGCAGACTATGGCGTAATAGCAGGGCAGGATTGGGCCTTCTAACGCAATGGTAGGTATAACCAGTTAGAGTATAGGAAAAACTGATTCAAACCTGTTCAACTCTCGCTTAAAAGAAATTTGACCTTGTGTCGCATCTACTCTGCAAGGGGATATATATATATATATATAAAAATACACCCAAATCTAATCTTTTAGATGTAATAATTTGAACAATAGCTGATACTTAGGAATATTAAAATTTTAAACAAGGAGCTCTTGAAATCTTTAAAATTTTTAATTGTCATCTAAATTTAAATAGAGTAGAAAGAACAAAAATGAACAGAAAAAAAAGGAAAAAGTTTATAAGAACTGAAACAAAACGCAAAAAAAGACATAAAATCACAAGTGAGTTCATTTATTAGCTCTACATTCTTTTGTGTTGAAAATCCAGAAAGGGTTTGAAGTATGTATTCTTTTTTGAATAATTAATTTGGACATAGACGTTGATGGTAAATCTGAAAGTCCATTTAAGATTGAATTAAGTCAATGAGAGCTAAGAAAAGCTGGCGTTCATTCAGTTTCAAGAAAGGCAAAAGACTAATCTTCACAACTTCGACCGGTTAGCCTCTAAAGCAGTAAGAACAATTCACATACCTAGGTAGTAATAATCTCTTCATCCACAGAAAGCAATATTAATACACGAATAGCGGAAGTCATGGCGGTATGAAACAGATTATCAGTCATAATGGAAAGTGCCGATCATCACTGACAATTTAAAGCGACAATTCTTCAAGGCTGAGGTTGTATCAGTGCTGCTGTATGGCTGCACCACTTGACCTAACGAGGCGCCTTTGAGAATAAGCTAGATGGAAGCTGCAACAAGAATGCTATGTGCAGTCTAACAAGTAGTGAAACAGCACCCCACAAGGAAGCAGATGTACTGGCGCACGGCCTTTGCCCCCTTATTCCCAATGAACCGATCAGTAATGACGGGACAAGGCATGCAAGGGACATCTGGCTAAAGGAAGGAGTCAAGAATGAAACTCAGTTAAGCAATGTTTCGCTATGAGCCACACACGGGACATGCTAATGGGCGGGCCGCCCAGTCAAAGGACCTAACATTGACTCTAACTCTGCAGAGGATACTGGATGGTGCGAAGGACTTCTGGGGGATACTTATGAATATGAGAGAAGGTTGGCGAGAGATTTGTCATGGATATGGCGTTGGTAATTGGTGAATTGATGATGGGATGAAGTCAGATGGAACAACTTATTTTTAACTTAACATGGCTTCTTGCATTCATCTACGTAAGATTTATCTCATTATATTCATTCATCATTTAAATGAAAATATTTTATGAAGAAACATTATCAGATGAAAGCTGTATTAGCAGAAAGGAAATGCAAATTTTTAAGTTAATTGGAGGCACATGGTGTAATGTTAGAGTCTATAGATAAATGAATCGGTCAACGGCCAAGTTTCAAATCCTGGATCGAGCTCTGTTTCATTTCAACAAAGCGGCTAATTAGACCTTTGGAAAGGTATTAATGACCAAACTTACTCTGTCTCGGATCAGCTATGGGTAAGACGTGAAATAGAGGGAAGACTGGGGCTCTTAACCTTGGTTAGGTCAACCAGTCGTAGAGAAGAGAACTCTGAATTCAAACTGTTAACTCTGTTGTGTGGTGGTTCACTACTTAGAAGAGGATCAGTCTTAATTGCATGGGGGGGGTCTTATTCCTTGCTGGCAGAGTGCAGTTGGTGTATTCTAAAGGCCGGCCAGCTGGAGTCTGTCAAATTTTTGACATGAAGCTTGATCTGATTAGTATTATGCTTGCATTATTTGCGACTATTGTCCTCATGCTTCATTGTTATTTGCACAATTTTTTTCACCGATGCGCTCTAGCCTTCTTCGGTATTTCTTGTTGACTCCGATTGACAAAAGAGGTCTCGTGATTATGCAAAGAAGATTCCGAGTATGAAAAATGGTTTCTGGAGTCTGACATGGTTCCAAGTCGACAGAAATACTTGAAGAAGGCTGGAGGGTACATCGCCCCCAAACGTTGTACAGATACAATGAAGATGAGGACATATAATTCGCGAATGATGGCCGATAATACTAACGAGCTTTACTTGCTTTTAACTGATATTCATTTGCTCCTGATGCTATTCAACTAGCAAACAAAAAAAAAAAAAAAAAGTTAGATTAAGAGGGTTTGATTTTTTTTTTTATATATATAAAATTACTTTTATAAGTGATAAAAGCGAGATTGGCATTTGAAAGACTCGTTGTAAATCATAACATATAACCTATTTGTGTTTAATTGCAATTATATATTCATTGTCCTAATGTATAAATGAGAGCTACTGGTTGGCATTGATATGAAATGTTTCAATTAAACATTTCTTTTTCTTTTTTTCTTTAACTTGGTACTGAAGACGGCTTTTGTTGTATAGGGTTTGTCTTTCATTAAAGGCTTTTATCAAGTATATGTGTCTTAGACTGCAGCATTTTGTCTGTTCGGTATTTCAAAAACCAAAATTCTTTTAACAGAGATTTTTCTAGAGGGTGTTTTGCAAAAATTTACTAAATTTTTGTTTTAATAAAATTAAAACATATTTACAACTGATGGCATCAATAATTTTTGAAAATGCTTATCAACAGTTTCCCCATTAAACTGTCCACTTTCTAATATTAGAAATTTTGTTGGTGTAAAGATCTACGAGAGATGGAGCAACAATGCTAAAAAAATTTTTGCTTCCTCCCGAATGGATTTTCTAGTTATATTGAAAATTCAGAATTGAAAAGAAAATAATTATTATATCATTATATAACCTGCTAATTTGAAGCAAAGAAGGGAAAAAGGAAAACGCTGGCATTTAAATAAAATTCCATTTGGAGCTAATTCACTTCAGTTTTATATGTAAACGACTGTCATTTTATTTCAGATAGGCTTCATGATTTATAATCTATTCTTTAATCTTAAAAATTTGAAAGATTGGTTAGAAGAGAGTTTTTTTTTTCTTTTACTTTTTTTTTTTTTAGATTGTTTTCAAAATTCTTATTTCTGGCTCATTTTTTTTTTTTTTAATTAACATTTATATATTGTTTAGTTTCTAGTTTTGCTGTCATTTTGTATATTATGCTGAATCTAACTTGGTTTTCATTGATTTCTTGCTTTTAAATCAATTCAGCCCATTTTGACAAAAGCCAATTAAAAACTTTATGGGCCTTATATCAACACAACAAACCATCAGTCCCCACCACTGTGACGCCTATCGCTTCAGGGGCAGGTAACTGACAGATACACAATAATTTGCAGCAAAATGATATGGCTATAGGAGATATCATTCTGCTTCATAAGGCAGTTGAGGCCCTTCGTTAAAGAAAACTGACTGAGATTTTTTTTTTTTTCAAATTGGGGGGGGGGGTGGGATTTTGTGGGCAGTAATAAATGAAAAGAATGTTGGAGGGAGGAATATATTTTCATTTTCATGTGTAAAAACTCAATTTCCCTACACACTCATACAATTGTACAGTTAGAGCAAACAAAAGCATTTTTCTTTATTTTTTCACCATTTTTTCTTTTTTTTGGAAGGGGGCTATTAAATGAAGGTCAGGTTGGATAGGTTTTGAAGAAGAAGTAATAGTGCTTCAAAAATATTGAAGAAGAGAAAAAAAGACTAACATATAAGGGATTGAGCTAGATACATTAGTTCAATTAGTTTATACTAGTCTTCATTTTTATTTATTAATTTTTTGTATCAGTCTCTGTTTTCCTTTCAGGGCTCTCTCTCTCTCTTCTGCTTTTTCTTTCTTCTCCTTTCTTTTCTTCACTACTTTATTTTCTTCCTCCCTTTCTTTTCTCGTCACTCGTTTCTTTCTTGCTCCCTTTGCTTTCTCTCGTCACTAACTTTCTTTCTTCTCCCTTTCTTTCTCTCTCGCTACGTTCCTTCTCTTTCTTTCTCTCTCACATACTATTCCTTCGCTCTTTCTTTCTCTCGTCATAACCTAGCCTTCTCCTGTTCTTCTCTCTGCACTACCTTCCTTCCTCCCTTTCATTTTCTCTCTCACTACGTTCCTTCCTCCTTTCTTATCTCTCACTACTTCTTCCTACCCTTTCTTTCTCTCTTCACTACCTTCCTTCTCCCTTTTCTTTCTCTCTCACTACCTTCCTTCTCCCTTTCTTTCTTGTCAGTACCTTCCTTCCGCCTTTCGGTTCTCTCTCATACTTCTTCCGTCCTTCTTTCTTCTCCCTAACTCTTCTCGCTCTTCTTTTCTCTCTCACTACACTTTCCTTCCTGCCTCTTTCTTTCTCTCTCACTAACGCTTCTTCCTGCTCCTTTCTTGTCTCGTCTTCCCCGTCACTACTTCTTCTCCTTTCTTTCTCTCTGCCTACGTTCCTTCTCCATTTCCTTTCTCTCTCACTACCTTCCTTTCCTCCCTTTCTATCTCTCTCACTATTACCTTCCTTCTCCCTTTCTTTCTCTCTTCACTACGTTTCTACCTAATTTCTCTCTCTCTCACTACTTCCTTCCTGTTTTTCTCTTTCTCACAAGGCCTTCATTTCTTTTCTCTCTCTCATGTCTTTCTAACTACATTTCTCTCTCTGTCTCACTACCTTTCTACCTACTTTCTCTCTCTCTCTTCTATCATGTTTTTCTCCTTTCTTTCCCCATCATCATGTTTTCTTTCTCTCTACCTTAATTTTCTTTCTTATACTTTATCTCCTAAATGCTCCATTATTACTGTCATATTTCAAACTATAATTTATTTTTATTTTTATAAGATTTTCTTGTTCTTGTCAATTCATTATTCCATTTTCTCTCTTTTTGCTTTCTCTCCTATCTTTCACTCATTTCTATTTTATAATCTACGATATTAAACTCATGTTCCTTAAGAGTACAACTGTTTTCATCTTGCACATCCACTGTTAATAAAAATGAGACGCATCCTATCATGTCATGATTAAATGAAAAATGTAATTTTATTATCTGGTGTTGGCTTATCGCGATTTCTTATAGTGTGCATCACCTCGGGAGCTTAAATAATTGACGCTTTCTTTCTTATCATAAAAAAGGGGACGGGAAAAGGAGTCATGCTGCCATGAACAATATAAGAGAGAAAGAAAGGGATAAGAGAGAAAGAGATTGGTGAGCTGTGCAAAAGGCGCAACGACACTGAATCTGTTTTAATGCGAATCATGGAAAAGAAGAAGAAAAAAAAAAAGAGTGAAAGGTGTTAAATTAAGATTATTATAACTTTTTTTACATATTGAAGGTATTTTTTTAGCAATAGCTCTTAGCCAAGCGGCGATTACTCGAAGAATGCTGTTTAGAATAGATTAAATTATCAGTTGCGGTTTTGGTTTTTAATTTTATGGCATATCACCTCAAGTGGGTCATTTGTAGATGCCAATATAAGTTTGAAATATAATTTCATTCTAAGTAGGGTATCTCAATTTTTTTCATAGAACCATTTTCTTATTGTGAACCATTGATTGGAATCCTGCTAGAGCGTAGGTAACTAACACTTGGTCCGGGTCAGTTGGACCATGGGGCATGGTGATGAAGGGGTTGGCTCGTCCACATTTCCAAGAAACGCTCCTAAACTGAAGGCTCAGCATCTAGATAGGATTTAACATCATTCGCCAGGACGATCAAGGTGAGACCGCAATTCGCGCACTGCTGTTCTAGCTCGCCATGATGATATAAAGGGTTTGGGGTTGCCATATAGGCAATATGGGATTTGGCGGGGGCAAATCGTATAGGTGCTAGCGGCTTGGATGTGACCTAGCAGATTGGGATACTGGAGGGTGTTGTCGGTCCAACAGCGCGTCTTAATGCCAGAAAGGGCTTTAAGGTGGAGGTTTTGCATAGTTATGGCTGGCTGGCAGACCATCGCGTGGGTTCTATGTCCTTAAGCTCATGGGGTTTGCAGAGAGCCATTAGGTTTTATGGCATGTTCTATATATTCTCGGGTCGAGTTTAAGATGCTGATTTTCAATTTTTGAAGTTCACAAAGGATCAGTATTGATGTAGCAGTACGGTGAAGTTGTTGGCTAAGGGTGTCACCCAATTGGAAATATTCAAGTGGAAATAGAATTTCAGTCATTTCTTCACAGCATTTTTTTTTATTTTTTTGGGGAGGCATTTTGTTTTATTAGGGAATACTGTGGTTATCATACGTAAATTGTATATTCTTTGGTCTGATTCTGCAACTCAATTTATGTATGCACCATGGCTGGAAGACCATTTATTTGGGGTATTAGAAGTAGGGGATATCAATTTTTTAAATTTTAGCCACATTTAAGTTATTAAACATAGTTTCATGTTGGCTGGCTTAACTTGGGTGAAACTAGTCAGAAACTGATGTTTTCAAGTTGTGACTTGACCATGGATCATTAGTCTTTAATACAACTATATTAAATGATATGTTTAGATACATTTAAACGATATCTAAGCTTTTCGGGTCATTTATATGGTCAAATCAATAGTGGATTTTGATAAAGGGACTCAGGTTGCTTAGGTGGCCTGCGTTGCTTTTTTAAAGTGGTCAACCAATTAAGTATTTAACAAGGCTCTATTTACTCTTTAACTTTGGTGATCTAGGCAGAAGAACTGATGGGTTTCAGCATAACCTCACGCTGAACTCGTTTTTACATTTCTAGTGTAGCTGTATGCACTGCCTTCTTCTCTTACATGCTTTGCCTTCTCTTTTGTTTTGGCTCTCCTCTCTATTTTTTGGGAGTCATTT
>CM042163.1:75388951-75394905 GCA_023376005.1 Doryteuthis pealeii | reverse complement strand
AGAGAGAGATAACGAGTGTCCATTCCAAGCCTCCAGAACTGGAACCGCACCATCAGATAGAGTTTAACGTATCCAGGAACAGTGTAGATGACCTCAGCCACCAGCTTCATAGCACCCATGATTAAAAAGGGTTGAGGCTTGCCATGAGGGCAATAGGGATGGGAAACGCATATAGGTGCTAGGGCTTGATGTTGACCAGCCAATGAACGAGGGGTCTCTCGACTGCCCACTAGCTAAGTAAGGGTCTAAGTGGAGTGTGCATGTCATGGACTGGCTCAACCACTGGGTTCTAAATCCTTTAAGCATCACCGGGTCACACCATGGCCAACTAGTTGGCCATATGAGGAAAGTTTTCCCTCTGCAGAGGTGCGTCAGTGCCTTATAACACGTAAAACAGCAGACAGGGATTGTCATATTAGCACTTTGTAATATTTCATGTTTTGCAATGTTTAGAAAGATTATTTGATTATTAATAGAAACTGATTAAATGAAAATTCAATTTTCTTCCATTTTTATAAAAAATTTTTTTTTGTCTGGACACAGCGGTGCATTAAGACCTAAGCATGTTCATTTTTTTAAATATAAGTTTTGGCACCATGATCGCGCTCCACAAGCCACCATTTTTTTATTTTATATATTATATAATATATATATATATATATATTATATATATAATATATATATTTCCATAGGAAACAGGACAATTTCCACCTCAGATGCCGCAGTTCTAACATACAAAGTGACAAACACAGGCATGATGGAAACAAGCAAACATGAACACGCATGTCCACCATCAATCTGCGAGAGAAATGCCTGCACTGACCTTAGTTCAACGTCAGGAAGATGGACAACAAGCTCACATACCCAAGGGAGACCAATGCCTGTGCTTTAAAGATGTCTGCAAGAAGGACATCACACTAACACATGGGGAAGGCTTGTGCAGGAAGACAGGCAACCTGGTGCCTCCTCATGTAAACAAGAGGAATGAAAAGAGAGGAAAAGAGAGGACAAAGCCACCACAGAAAAGAGAGCTAGAAGAAAGGGAGACAACAAGCAACTCCAGCAGCATTACTTTTAATTGCAGCACTGCACCAGAGATTGTCCATTCAAAAATGGAAGTTGAGTGGTTCAGCCACTCACCAGTTTCAAGATAAATGATAAAAAAAATGAAAAGGATGCCAACACATTATATACTCAACTTAACATTGGCATTTTGTCTAAACTTGGACTTTCTCCACCTAGACAAGAGGAATAACCTAAAATGATCCAAGAGAAGAAGATCTTAACTGCATCGCGTGGATATAATCCTACATTGTGACATCAAACCGACAAAGTCTGGTGGTATCGTGAGATACTGCTGGGCGCTCTGGTTAGTGGTAATGATGCTTCAGCCCGAAACCATGAGTCATCATCTGATGAAGGCTTTGTTGGTTGCAATGCTACTGTGTAAATAGCAGTCATTGTATGAAGATTATTTACTCCATAGGAATACACTGATTTAAACCTTAATAATTGTTGAAAGTGATATGACTGGATGTAACAAAGAAATAGTTGTAATTTCACCTACCTTGTACATATACACCTTTATCGGGATGTTCTTTTAAGTTCAAGTTGGCTTTGTTGTCTTTACCAACAAATCTCGGATATCCTCATTATAAATTTCCAGGTAGGATGCGCGGATAAGAAATTTTGTATTCTCAGCAACTGAGATTGTTTCAAAAATGTGATCAAATGCTCTGAAAATGAATAAGATAACAAAAAATTCAATGTATTATTTGTTGATATAATTGTCCAATTATTATGAAACTAGCAGGACCTGTGGATATACCAAAGTATGATAATTTAATTATTACAACATTTGATGCGTTTACTTAAGAGCTACTTGAGGAGACAAGATATAAAACGCTGAGTAACGTCAGCATCTGTATTTATGACAATTTTTTTTTTTCCCTGAAAATACTTGGAATTAATTTTAATGAATGGAAAAATATATAGTTACGTCATGTAGTTTAAATACAGATGGTGACGTTACTCAGCATTTTATATCTTGTCCCCTCACCTAGTTAAATATTTTTTACATTTGTTAAAATTATTTCCAAGAATTTAAGAGCCATTGCGAAATAGTTCAATATGTAAAAAGTATAATCATTTTTATTAAACTCTCTCACTCTTTCTTTTCATCTCTTCATTATATTCAATTGAAACAGATTAGCGTTATCACTTCTGCATACATAACTCCCCCTCTCTCAAACTTTCCCTGACCCTCTTTCTTTCTTATTATATTTTTTCTGTGTAGCATGTCCTTTTTCTTCCATTTCTTTCTTTAATAAAAACGGAATGGTCCATTATTTAGCTGAGGTGATGACACTCATAAGAAATAAGAATTCGGCAGATAAGCAACACCAAATAATCAGGATTTATATTTTGGTAGCTCAAGTAACGAGTTATCACTTAATCAATTTTTTGCTTTGTGCTGAGAACTAAAACTTGAGGTACGAGCCAACTTCAGATACTCTTAATGTTACTAATTTCACTAAAAACATTCAAGTTTCGAAATCTATTTTGCCAAAGAAAAATATAATTTATAAAAACAAATAAACATTAAAACATATTACAGAACATAATTCATTACATTCTATTTTATGTTTTGATACAATACAGTAGGGAAATTCCATATCAAATCATCCAAAAAAAAGTAAAATTGTTGCCCACCCCCTTCAATTTTTCTGAAATTTTGTACAGGAGTGGACTGTGTTAAAGTTAGACATTCCTCAAAATTTGAGCTTCCAATTCCAAAAATTGGCGGAGTTATGTTGATTTTTAGCTCTCCAAATCTGGTGGGGGTCGCGAAAAATGGTGACTTTTTGTAATCTACTTTTGTCTGTAAAATGAGTTCTAGAGCTTCCCTACTCCTAAAAATTGGTTTATAAAAGTATTTTTGCCTAAGGAATCCAAAGAGTTATCAAAAAAAGTCTGGAAGTCAACCAATAAACCAATTTTTAAAAGTAGGGAAGCTCTAGAACTCATTTTACAGACAAAAATGGATTACAAATAGTTGCTATTTTTCATGACCCCCCTCAAATTTGGAGAGCTAAAATTCGACATAACTCCACCAATTCTTGGAATAGGAAACTCAAATTTTTTCTCGATAAGAAATGACTGCCAAGACTGAGCGTGGGAGTGAGGTAGATACAGGTGCAGGTGTATGCACAACAAAACACAACAGTGTTGCCAATAGCCACATGCACAGTTTCCCCTGCCTCCCCAATGCTTTGGAAACCTTACTTTTGGGATAAGAGTATCTAAGTCTTGTATGGCCAATGTGCAGCCAAGCCAGTATTACTTACTCTCAGCCAAAGCAAATAGAATTATAGAATATACTTTTTATGTTGGCTGTTCTGTTAGTTCTGGTTGGATGTTGAGTTGGTTGGATTTTTACGGCGTGCAATTCTCGTTGGGTTATTTCATGCCAACAACATTTTGCTTTATTCATTCTTGATGGGTATTCAAATTTTTTTTATTTAAACTCAAATTTTGTTTAAACACAATTTTGTAACTCATTTTTTCTTATTCAACCCGTAGATGGGATCCTAACAAGTACTAGGAGTAATTCTTCTGTTTGAAATTTTTCCTTTCAGCAACATTCTATCAAGTCAGTAATAAATGTGTTACATTTTGTCAGTAAAAAAAGTTTTGCCCAATTAATGACCTTTCCACTTGAAAAAAAAAAAAAAAACATTCACGTATAGTTTTTGCGGTGAAAATATAAATCAAGTATTGTAGCTCGAAGGTGTATCATATTTCAAAATTGTATATCGACCTTTGATGACTTGAAAATTTCTGCTTGGTACTTTTTGTTCAGTTGACCAGAATTTATTTTAAATTCATGTTTAATTGAAAAAATTTCTGACTTTTGTTTATGAAAGTCATTTAGAAGTATTATAATTTTCTATGAAAAGAGTTCAAGGAAATTACTGTAAGTTGTCAGGGTGGCCTAAAGTCGGTATCAGTTTATATGGCCCTGCCATGATGCGGAGAGGTTGAACTTTAGAAATAATGTGCTTGGTGTCACATTGAGCAAAGAGCATCCTCTGCCCTTTTACAGGTCTTGTTTTTCATCTTAGGGTATCTAGCCCTTCTCCTCACCAAACAAAATCTGCGGGGTTACCAGTTTAGTCACCAACAATCCGACTATGAAACAGGTAGTACTGGGTTACATAGTACCAGTAGCACATTGAGCAACCTGACACAGAAAACTTGTACACCTAATAAAAAAAGTTGTCGGGGTGGCCTAAAGTCGGTATCAGCCAATCAACGAGTGAGTGTATCCCCCTTTTCACTAGTACTAGACCAAGGAGATCGTTTTCTTGTGTCTGAGGTAGAGTGCCACACCTACCATCAGCTCCTCACTTTACCTTACTTTTAAGATTTATCTCTGAGATGTTTTGCTCATATTCATAAAGATAAAACCAAACAATTAGAAATCAATAATAACAAGCATGTATTTATTAAAATCAAATTTTTAATATCAATATGCAAATTAACCTTCCCAATCACACTGTAAACCGCTATTTTGTTATATATATATAAATACAATTGCATGTTTTCAGTATGTAGATATGGTCAACAGTGGCTTCGGCCTCTGGACCATTGCTATAATTAACGGCGTCGATCCCAGGGGGCCATCCCCCCAGGCAATACCTGCCCCCTTGATTTAAAGGGGCAGGGCTGGGTTTATTGCCCAGCGCCTTGAGGGGGAATGCCGACAGGATCGACGCAATTTTTCACCTGCCACCCATGAGCTTCGGTTTGTGGGTGGTCCCACGTTAATAGGGCCTTGTGCCTAACCCGTACAAGTGGGGTACGATGGTAAATACAATGTAGATAAGGCCAACAGTATTAATAATGTAAAACAATTTTATCAATAATTGAGGTTTAAATAAAAATAAAATCATGGAAATTGTGACATAAATAACTAAGGGTATTCTGACGAGTAGTGATATAGTTTCGGTTACAGACAAACACACAAATCTTCATTATAAATATATGATTTATTTATCTTCATTTCTATTGTAGAAAAAATATTCATGTTAGATCTTTCATGAACTTTATGTGTATGAATTAGTATAAATAATCATGTTGGTTTATTATATATGATTTATGACTGTTTCACGGTTAAATTTTGAAAAGATATCTTGCTTATATTTTTAAAATGTCTTAATAATAAGTATGTAAATTTTATTAGGAATCTGAAGACAAGAGAGACTTTCTCTGATTGATTTATTATGGCATCTCATCTAAGCAGATGTCAGTAAAGTATCAATGGTGACAGTTTTCTGAATGATTGATTAGTCAGGACTAAAGAGATTAAGACAGATAATATCTGCTGGGAATGATAAAGATATTAAGAAAGAAATATTGATGGATGGATGGGCCAGGGACTTTTCTCTTTTTCTTTCTCTCCAGACTGAGTATGATTACATACATACAGAAAAGATTCAAGTTCCACAAATTAGCTTTATAGTGTTTATACATTCATTGGAAGATGCATCCTCGTCATAGTTACTAGTACAAGAAATGGTATTAGTGAACTAAATTTGAGTTTCGGCCAATGTTGCTTGCATTTGCTTCATGATTATTCTCTAGGAAAAGCTATGGTTTGATTTGGTTTGTTTTACGGCATATCAACCTCAGTGGGCCATGACAAAGTTTTGAAATAAATTCATTCTTAATGGATAATCTGTTTTGTTTATAAATACATTTTTCTATTTAACCCATAGATGTGACCCTAACAGGTACTACCACTCCAGATCAGAGTGGACCAGGGAGTAATGGTGATGAAGGGGTGTTCCACATTCCCAAGACCTCCAGAACTGGAACCTCACCATCAGATAGAGTTTACCATCATTCCCAGGACATGAAGACCCTCAGCCACCACCTTCTAGCACCCAAAT
>CM042163.1:75368951-75383951 GCA_023376005.1 Doryteuthis pealeii | reverse complement strand
TATATATATATATAAAGTGAGAAATTGATATGAAGAACGACTAAGATGGATAGATAAAAATAACAAATTTTAATTACAAGTTTTAAAAGAAGATTGATTATTAGGCATGACTAGAGAAATGTTTATGTCTAACTAATACAGATAAATCAATGCTTTTTGCTTTTTGTCTTTATCAACAATATAATTTAGAAATAATAATTAATATTGAAATCCCAATCTCATACTCATTAAAAAAAAATGTACATTTGATAAGTTTTAGAATATCTGTCTGTTAAAAATTTTACAGTGAAAACTGTTTTCATTATAAATGATAATAGCAAACTATATAATCAGGTGTGATGCTGAAATCCAGTATTACCCATCAACTCCTGCGACACTACCGTTGCCAAACTGCATTGGTCCCTTACCTTTCCTTTGGATCACAGCGGCAGTGTGGAAAGGGGGGATTTGCTGCATGGACAACAGCTCATCCTCCATATGAACCCCGTCCAGGCTATGTACCTTTCCACATGGGTAGGATGTGGCACAAGGTCTATCTCTTAAGTAGAGTTTAGCAAGTTTGAATTCAGAGTGTCTTTCTCCTAGACTGGTTGCCTAAGATTAAAGATCCCAGTCTGACTACCTGTCTAGCCTAAGTAAGGCCAAAGTGGAGTGTTGCTTATCATGGACTGCTTACCCACCAAGATTCTGTCCTTAAGCATCACAGGTCACTACCTATGGTAAACACGTGGATCCATTGAAGGAGTCTTACCACTCTGCAGAGGTGCAGATGACATATTCTACAGCCTCAGCTGACAGTGTGGAGTGAAAACTAAGATGCGGTGGCTGAGGTTCTTCATGTCCTGGGAATGACATTAAACTCTATCTGATGGTGAGGTTCCAGTTCTGGAGGTTTGGTGGAATGTGGAGCCCCCCTTCATCACCATTGCTCTCTGGTCCACTCTGACCCGGAGTGCTAGTACCTGTTAGGGTCTTATCTATGGGTTAAAAAAAAGACGAGTTTATAAACAAAATTGATTATCCATTAAGAAAGAATTTATTTCAAAACTTTATCGGCATGACCCACTGAGGTTGATATGCCATAAAACCAACCAACCAAACCAAACCTAGGCACATGTTCTACCGACTGAGCTAAACCAGTCCTAACCACAAAAGTTCACTATAAGACGTCTACACATGATAAAACTTAAGTCTTAAAAGTTAATCATTCTTTACAAACTTATCCTTTCTCACTAAGGATTAAAATACTGACAAAATATTGTTGAAAATGATAAAGAAAACAATTAAGTTCCTGGACATTATTGTTGCTAATACACAATGATATCTTTATTTGAATATCTCTGGCAAAGCTAAAGAATAATACCAGATAAGAGTCTTTATTACTTTAACACTCTTAGTCTGTTTTGCAAACCTCAATCTTTTTATTCTTCACCAGGGAAAAAAAAATGAAAAATTCTAAAATACAGAAGAAATCAATACTTATACTACAGGGGGATTGAAAAGTAACTCCCTATTTCAATCTATTCATAATTTTTTACACTTTTCTCAATTCTTTAATATATGTTCCTTAATATATGGCTGTAGTGATTGTCTTCCCTTGTTTGGATGGGGTAGAGATTTGAAAAGGGTTATCCTCCCTTGATGCCAGGGTTTGCCACTTAGGGGCATTGCTCCCTGGCTATTTAAAGACAGCAGCGGGAAAACTAACCATTGCTGTTTCATCTGGGATCTCAAGTTGTGTCTGCTTGTTTGTACTTGGGAGAGGTGGGGGCTCCTTTTGTATACACTCTCTTCAGAGGATTTTGGCTCACCAGCTGTGAATAGCCACATAACGCACATACCTTTTTACACTCCTATGTCTGCATGGAGATAAGCTATGAAATTAAAACCAACTTTAAATCGTATATGGCAATTAAATCTCCTCAACATTTTGCTATTGTTGTTTGTTAATTGCTGAATCATCATTTTCCAGGGAGATGGATGGGTAGACGTGTTCCACATGAGTGGCCGGACAGAAGCCCTGATTTAACACCCTGTGATGTTTTACTTTGGGGTTAGTTGAAGGACCAAGTCGAATCTAAAAAACCAAAGACTTTGGAAGAACTTGAAAGACAAATATGAGAATTTATTTCTGCCATTCCACAAGAGTTCCTGAGAAGGTCTGTTGATATGATTCCCAAGCGGCTTGAGAGGCTGATGCCCATATAGAATTTGAAATTAAACTCCATATTATGTGTTTTTCCCATATTAATTTTTTTGTAAAAATAAGGATTCAAAAATAAAAATTTTAAATTGGGAGTTACTTTACAATCACACCGTATATATGTGTGTATATATATATATATATATATATATATATATAATATAAATGCATGCATGAAGAAAACCTAACTAGATAACCAGGGAATAATATGCTAAATAGTTATCAGAGGATTATCATTCCAGATCTGGAATGATAATCAGAACTGTTGAACAGGCACACACACATAAGCAGACACACAAACACCAAAGAGTTGGAAGAATGAGACAAAACCAAATGGACAGCCACTAGCAACAACTTCAGTTCCAAGATCTTCTGTAGAAGAGATTTTTATCTTGAAATATTAAGAATAAATCACAGGTTAACAAACAACACCATAGTTACCTTATTTTTCTTTACATTTGCATTTGTGATAGCCTTCAAAACCAACCAACACCAATATATATATATAATATATATATATATATTATAAATTACAAATATTATAATATATGATATAACACAACACAGTCATTCTAAATATATATATATATTATATATATATATATATATATATATATATATTACATACACACACACACAATTACAAATATATATATAATATATATACACACACACACACACACAATATATATATATATATATCACACACAATTACAATATATATATAATATATACACACACACACAATTACAAATATATATATATATATATACACACACACAATTACAAATATATATTATAATATATACATATACATATATATTATATATATACACACACAATTACAAATATATATATATATATACACACACAATTACAAATATATATATATAATATATACACAACAATTACAAATATATATATATATATATACACACACAATTACAAAATATATATTATAATATATATACACACACACACAATTACAAATATATATATATATTATACACACACATTACAAATATATATATTATATATATACACACACACACACATTACAAATATATATAATATATATACACAACAACAAATATATATATATATATATATATATACACACACACACAATGTACAAATATTATATATATATATATATATATCACACACACACAATTACAAATATATATATATATATATATATATAGTACACACACACACAATTACAAATATATATATAATATATATATATATACACACACACACAATTACAATATATATATATATATATATATATCCACACACACAATTACAAATATATAATATATATATATATATACACACACACACAATATATATATATACACACACACACAAATTACAAATATATATATAATACACACACACACATTACATATAATATATATACACACAACACAATTACAAATATATATATATATATATATAACACACACAATTACAAATATATATATATATACACACACCACATTACAAATTATATATATATACACACACACACAATTACAAATATATACTATATATATACCACACACACACAAATACAAATATACACACATAATGTATGTATCACATATATATAATATTATACACACACACAATTACAAATATGTATCACACATATATATATACACACACACAATTACAAATATGTATCACATATATATATATAATACACACACACAATTACAATATGTATCACATATATATATAACACACACACACAATTACAAATATGTATCACATATATAATATTATACACACACATTCAATTACAAATATGTATCACATATATATACACACAACACACATTCAATTACAAATATGTATCATATATATATATATACACACACACATTAATTATAACAAATATTATCATATAATATATATATATACACACACCCACCATTCAATTACAAATATGTATCATGATATTTATATATATTATTATATATATATAATACACACACATTCAATTACAAATATGTATCTACTATATTTATATATATACACACACATTCCATTACAAATATGTATCATATTATATATAGTATTACGCACCACATTCAATTACAAATATGTATCATATATATATAATATATACACGACAGTACATTCACTTACAAATATGGTATATATATATGTATATATACTACATCACAACATTCAATACTTACAAATATGTATCATATATATATAGATTTAGTAGCTATACACACACATTCAATTACAAAATATCGTATCATATATTATATATATACACACACATTCAATTACAAAATGTATGCATATATTATTAGTAGTATATTACACACCAGCACACACATTCAATTAAAATATGTATCTATATATATTAGACACCACCACACACAAGAGCAAAAAAATTCTAGTATATACCACACACACAGTGCTGTTCTCATATGCGACATACACATAGCTGTAAATCAATGTAAGAGTATTTCCCTTAAGGATTCGAAACATATCAGAGTTTATGGGCGACTTGAGATCTATAAAAAGGGAAATACCTCTTACTATAACAGCTATGTGTATGTGTGTGTGTGTGTATAATATACCCGATTTTTTTGTAATTGTGTGTGTGTGTATATATATTTTAGTATGTATGGGAGTACTATATTTTGTAATTGAATGTGTGTGTGTGGTGTATATATATAATATATATATGATACATTTTGTAATGTGAATGTGTGTGTAATTTATATTATGATACATATTTGTAATTGAATGTGTTGTGTATATATATATATACTATAGGGTGATACATATTTGTAATTGAATGTGTGTGTGTTACTATATTATATATATATGATACATATTTGTAAGGTGGAATGTGTGTGTGATTATATATGATATAGTGATACATATTTGTAATTGGATGTGTGTGTAGTATATATATATATAGTACTGATACATATTTGTATTGAATGTGTGTGTATATATAGTAGTTATATAATGAATACATATTTTGTAATTGAATGTGTGTGGTATATATATATATATATATAGTATCAATATTTATATGATACATATTTGTATTGAATGTGTGGTGTGTTTGTGTGTATATATATATATATAGTGAATACATATTTTGTATTGAATGTGTGTGTGTTGTATATATAGTTGGTGAGTACATATTTGTAATTGAATGTGTGTGTGTGTATAGGATAGCTGTGATACATATTGTCAATTGAATGTGTGTTGTGATATATATATATTGTGATACATATTTTGTAATTGTGTGTGTGTGTGTATATATATATATGTGAATACATATTTGTAAATTGTGTGTGTGTAATATATATATATACTGTGATACATATTGTAATTGTGTGTGTGTATATATATTGTGATACATATTCGTATTGTGTGCTGTGTATAACCATATAATATATATGCTGATCATTGCATTTTTGTAATTATAGTGCTGTATAATATATTATAATTTGTAATTGTGTGTGTGTGTAATATATACTACTAGTATTTGTGAATTGTGTGTGTGTGTATATAATATATATGTATTTGTAATGTGTGTGTGTGTATATAGTTATATATATTTTGTAATTGTGTGTGTATATGGTATCTTACTATATACATATATTTGTAATTGTTGTGTGTGTACACTAGTATATAACTACTTGTAATTGTGTGGTGTGGTGTATATATAATACATATTTGTAATTGTGTGTGTGTGTGTATTCATATATATTTGTAATTGTGTGTGTGTGTATATATATAATAAGTATATATATATATTTGGGTAATTGTGGTGTGTGTGTATATATATATATATATACTATTATTTGTAATTGTGTGTGTGTGTATATATATATATATATATATATATTTGTAAATTGTGTGTTGTGTGTGTATATATAGGTATACTAGGTATATATACTATTTGTAATTGTGTGATGTGTGTATATAGTATATATATATATATAATATTTGTAGATTGTGTGTGTGTGTATATATAGTATATATATATATATATTTGTACATTGTTGTGTGTTGTATATATTTATATAACTATATTTGTAATTGTGTGTGTGTATATACTCCTATTAATATTTTAATTGTGTGTGTGTTGTATATATATATAATAATTATTATGTAATTGTTGTGTGATGTATATATATATATATAGGTATATATATTTGTAATGCGTGTGTATATAGCTATACTATATTATTTGTTAATTGTGTGTGTTATATATATATATATATTTTTGTAATTGTGTGGTGTATTATACTATATAGTATTTGTAATGTGTTTGTATAGAAGTATCATATATTTGTAATTGTGTGTGTGTGTATAGCTAGATATATATATAGTATCGTTTTGTAATTGTGTGTGTGTGTAAATATATATATATATATTTGTAAATTGTGTGTGTGTGTATATATTATATCTACGTATCTTGTAATTGTGTTGTGCATATATAATTATATATATCAGCTTTGTTAATTTGTGTGTGCGTGTGTGGTGTGTGTATATATATTATATATATAATTTTGTAATTGTTGTGTGTGTATGTATAATATTATATTTATATATATACTTACTATATAATGTAACGTATATATTACTATATTTTAGAATTGACTGTGTGTGGGTTATATCATAATATAATAATTATTTGTAATTGTATATATATATATAAATATATATATATAATATATATTTGGTTTGTTGGTTGGTTTTGAAGGCTTCACAAAGCAAATAAGTAAAGAAAATAAGGTTAAACTATGGTGTTGTTTTGTTAAGCGCGTGTTGATTTATTCTTTAATATTTCAGGATTAAACAATCCTCTTCTACAGGGAAGATTCTGGGGACACTGGAGGTTGTTGCTAGTGGCCTGTCCTTCATTTGGTTTTGTCTCATGTCTTCCAAACTCTGTTGGTGTTTGTGTGGGTCTGCTTATGTGTGTGTGCCTGTTCACGTTTCCTTGATTTATGATCCAAGATCTGGAATGATAATCCTTTTGATAACTATTAGCATATTATTCCCTGGTTATCTAGTTAGGTTTTTCTTCATGCAATGCATTTAGTGGATATATATACTATTGTAATATATCAGATATTATATTATATATATTTCAGCACATATATACCGGTGTGATTGGTAAAAGTAACTCCCAATTTAAAATTTTATTTGAATCTTATTTTGTACAAAAAAATTAATATGGGAAAAAACACATAATTATGGAGTTTAATTTCAAATTCTTATGGGCATCAAGCCTCTCAAGCCGCTTGGGAATCATAGGGTCAACAGACCTTCTCGGAACTCTTGTGAATGGCAGAAATAAATATCTTCATATGTTTGTCTTTAGTTCTTCCAAAGTCTTTGTTTTCTAGATTCGAGCTTGGTCCTTCAACTAACCCCACTAGAAATGTAAACATCAGCAGGGTGTTAAATCAGGCTTCTGTCCGGCATCATGTGGAACACGTCTACCCATGCCAGCTCCTGGAAAAGATGATTCAGTCAAATTAACAAACAACAATAGCAAAATGTTTGATGCGAGATTTAATTGGCCATAATACGACTTTAAAGTTGGTTTTAATTTCATAGCTTATCTCATTTGCAGACATAGGAGTGTACAAAAGTTAGTGCGTTATGTGGGGCTATTCACAGCTGGTGAGCCAAGAATCCTTCTCGAGAGAGTGTATACAAACAGGAGCCCCCGAGTCTCCCATAGTACAAACAAGCAGACACAACTTGAGATCCCAGATGAACAGCAATGGTTAGTTATTCCCGGCTGCTGTCTTTAAATAAGCCAGGGAGCAATGCCGGCTAAGTGGCAACCCTGGCATCAAGGGAGGATAACCCTATTCAAATCTCTACCCCATCCAAAACAGGGAAGACAATCCGTACAGCCATATATTAGGGAGGAACATATATTAAAGAATTGAGAAAAGTGGTAAAAAATTAATGAATAGATTGGAAATAGGGAGTTACTCTTTCAATCCCCCTGTAAGTATAAGTATCTGATTTCTTCTGTATTTTAAGAATGGTTCATTTTTTTTTTTCCTGGTGGGAGAATAAAAAGATTGAGGTTTGCAAAACAGACTAAGAGTGTTAAAGTATAAAGACTCTTATCTGGTATTATTCTTTAGCTTTGCAGAGATATTGTCAAATAAAGATCAATCATTGTGTATTAGACAATAATGTTCCAGGAAACTTAATTGTTTTCTTCTATCATTTTCAACAATATTTTTTGTCAGTATTTTAATCCTTACGTGAGAAAGGATAAGTTGTACAAGAATGATTAACTTTAAGACTTAAGTTTTATCAATGTGTAGACGTTTCTTATAGTGAACTTTTGTGGTTAGGACTGGTTTAGCTCAGTCGGTGACATGTGCCTAGGTTGGATTTGGTGGTTGGTTTTATGGCATATCAACCACAGTGGGTCATGCCGATAAGTTTGAAATAAATTCCTTTCTTAATGGATAATCAATTTTGTTTATAACTCGTCTTTTTTTTTAAACCATAGATAAGACCCTAACAGGTACTAGCACTCCGGGTCAGAGTGGAACCAAGAGAGCAACTGGTGAGTGAAGGGGGGCTCCACATTCCACCAAACCCCAGAACTGGAACCTCAACCATCAGATGGAGTTTTAATGTCATTCCCAGGACAGGGTGAAGAACCGCTCAGCCACCGGGCGAGTCTTAGTTTTCACTCCACACTGTCAGCTGAGGCGTGAAAGGTATGTCATCTGCACCTCTGGCAGAGTGGTTAAGAGCTCCTTCAATGGATCCACGTGTTTTACCAAAGGTAGTGACCATTGTGATGCTTAAGGACAGACATCTGGTGGTAAAGCAGTCCATGTGAAAGCAACACTCCACTATGGCCCTACTTAGGCCTAGACAGGTAGTCAAGACTGGGAATCTTTAAGGTCTTAGGCAACAGTCTAGGAGGAAAGACATTGAATTCAAACTTGGCTAAACTCTAACTTAAGAGCATATGACCTTGTGCCACATCCTACCGCATGTGGAAGGTACATAGCCTGGGACGGGGTTTTCATAATGGAGGAATGAGGCTGTTTTGTCAATGCAGCAAATCCCTGCCTTTTCCACACTGCGCTAGTGATCCAAGGAAAGGTAAGGGACAATTGGCAGTTTTGGCATAACGGTAGTGTCGCAGGAGTGATGGAGTACTGGATTTCAGCATCCAACGCTGATTATAATAGTTTGCTATATGGATTTATAATGAAAACAGTTTTCACTGTAAATTTTTAACAGACAGACTATTCCTAAAACTTTATCAAATGTACATTTTTTTTTAATGGGAGTATGAAAGATTGGGATTTCAATATTAATGTATTTTCTTAAAGGTATATTGTTTGATAAAGGACAAAAAAGTAAAAAGCATTGATTTATCTGTATTGTTAGACCATAAACATGTTTCTCAGTCATGCCTAATAATCAATCTTCTTTTAAAATTGTAATTAAATTTGTTTTAATTTTATCTTTATCAGCTAGTCGTGTTCTTCATATCAAATTCTCACTTTATGGAAGTATATATATAATATATATATGGAGAGAGGAGGAGAGAAGAAAGGATTAATATACATTGGACATACACACACAGAGGAATATTATATACAGACACACACACGATAAAGGAATGAAATACGAGATGCACATAGGCATATACATAAAAAACACACATTACTTATGCATATAGTCATACACACCAAAAATACATATGCATATAGTTATATATACATAGGGTAAACAGTACACAGAAACACATATGTATATATACATATAAATGCACATACGTGTGTGTGTGTGTGTGGTATTTATATATATATTATTATATGGAGTATAGGTAATAGGTAGTATAGTCTATATATAAACGCACACACATTTCTCTCTCTCAATATATATATAAAACGCACACGACATTTCTCTCTCTCTATATATATCTATAAACGCACACATCAATTTCTTTCTCTCTATATATATATATTAACGGCACACACATTTCTCTCTCTGCTCTGCGTGATACCTAATATACGAAGCACAACATTTTCTCTCTCTCTATAATATAGGGAACGCACCACACAATTTCTCTCTCTCTAAAATACATATATATCTAAAACACACACACATATCGTAGAGTCTTATAATGCATATATATTAATATAAGGGTATATATACATATACTAGTATATATAGTCATAAACACACTCCACA
This sequence comes from Doryteuthis pealeii, assembly GCA_023376005.1. NCBI lineage: Eukaryota > Metazoa > Mollusca > Cephalopoda > Myopsida > Loliginidae > Doryteuthis > Doryteuthis pealeii. The sequence goes on along the minus strand of CM042163.1, from coordinate 75,373,495 downwards.
CACGATATTGTGTATATTTATATAGAACAAACGCATACTATTATTGGCATCTAAACATTCACACACACACACAACACACACACATATATGTACTTGTGTATGTATGTATGTGTGTGGTGATAGTCATATATATATATATATATATATATATATAACTAATAGTATATATATAGGTATATAGCTTCTTTAATATTTATTTATTTTATGTCTTTGCTATTTTAATCTTTCAGAGGATAAGTCATGCGTGACTGGACGGAGGGTGGAGAGTGTCAGCTGGAAAATGAGGAGGAGGAGGAGAGAATGAAATTTTGTGAAGTATGATTGAAAGACCTGCTACATAGAGAAGAAAGTACAATGCATGTATTACAGATAAATGGTTTCATGTTGAAGGATTTCTGGTTAGAGGCAAAGGTGTGCAATGAGGCGCACAGATTTTTGAGATTAATTTTTTTTCACAAAGCCTGAAAGAAATGATGTATGCTTTGTGTCAGATATGTGGCCAATTGATTGGTCTGAGATAGTTGGGTTTTCAAAAATATTTGGGAGCTGAACACACACACACCACACACTTTTTATATGCTCATACACATGTTCTATTTGCATATATTAGAAAATATATATATATATTATTATTTATAGATGTATTTATATGCATTTAAAACTTGTGTCTATGCAAAAATATGCTGACAATGTCATATAGAAGTATTTATACAACTGTGATTATGTATGGCTGTGTGTGTGTGTATATTATATTATTATATATAGTATATATATATATATATATAATATGAGAAGAAAAAATGGATATGAAATTCGACTATAAAATATATAATTTAGGAAAACGGAACAAAATTAAGTCAAAGATGACTTACATATAGCCAACGCTACAGCGTTTCAGTTTTAATCAAACCATCAACAGGGCTTAAATATAATGATATAAATTCATAATAAAAAGATGATGTAAAAGTAAGATAAAAGCTTTTGTGAGCCTCAATTTGCGATGTTAAATAGGCTCAATTTCGCAACCGAATGCAAGAAAATGTCATATATATATATATATATATATGAACGTATATAATGATATATATAGGTTCATGGTAACATTAAAAAGAGAAAATAAACACATACAATTTTATTCTAAACATAAGTACAGAGTTGATTATGAATGTGATACATGTCCTTTGAGATTATTTGTTTAAAAATTTGAAATATTTTCTAATTTCTTGCTAAAAATCAGTTTACACCTTATGACAGAATATGATAGATGATCTTTGAGAATCTTTTAAAATTTAAAATATTCTCCTTCTAAAATGTCTGTTAAGAATTAATCCATCAGCAAAATGGTCCACAATTTTTCATAAAACTGTCTTCATAATTTAACCAAACATATGCTCTGAAGAAGATTAAAAAAAAAAAAAGGAGAAATATTGCAAATATCAGCATTAATACAGGGAGCTTTCTTTGAAACTTTCTGTGTGTTTTTCACTATACTTAATCGTACCCTCATAACGTCGGATTCATTTACTTACTTTTTAACTAAATATACATAATATAATATGATACATGCATACACACAACACATGTATGTATATCATATATAATGAAGGACAGGCAATTAAGAAAGTGTGATGTGTGTATATGTATATAGGTGGTATAATAATAGGTATATATATATATATATATAACCATAACTATATGGACAGTAAGAAATGAGGAAATTAGTTTCGCAGTATAAAACCAATCAACGTGAAAGGTACAACCTTTTTCTTTACACATTATTCAAATTTCAATGCATAAAAACATCCCATCATCCTTTTTCTTTTTAATTTCACAGTCACTGAATTGAAGGTTTCAATGGTAAACCAAATGTTCTGTTAACATGACTATAAATTACATACCATGAAGAACATCCACATGTTTAGTTTCTAATTATTCTCCACACACACACACACATCACACACACATATATAACTTATATATGTATATATATTATATACACAAGACACACCACATATATATATATAAGCTATATATATGTATTAATATTATTTATAATGAGGGAAGAACGCAGCAATAAGAAAAGTATATGCAATATATATATTATATAGTGCTCACACGTGTGTGGTTATGTATGTATATATATATATATATAATATATTATATATATATATATACCTATACAATGAAGGACACAAATAATAGCAAGTGTGTGTATATATCATATATATACATATATACTAGTATATATATATACTAAACATCGTATTGGCCATTATATTTTCCTTTAATATTACTTCACTTGTGCCAGTGTTTTGACTTTTTTAGAATATAAATCATTTGCTTAGTCATTCAAAAAACTGTTGAATTCAGTTTCAATGAACAGAGGTTTGTTTTTCATTGATTCAATAAAAGTTAACTACTTGTAAATAATTCAACACATGACTAAAATTCTCACTATAAGATCGTTCCACACAAGACAATTGTTTTCATTGTGGCGGAACCGTGTGTCTTTTAAAGATGTCATCATTTTTGATGTGGACCTTTATTTTTATTTCCTTTTATATTTTTTTTATTTAAATAAGATGACTGTATGTCATTTGATTAGTTTTTCAAAAGGATGTAATTTTGGAAATAAAAAGAACATTAATTTAAAAAAAAAAAATCATTTGACGCAGAAACAAAAACATGGTTGAATCTAGAACTTTCAGTTTAATATTTGTGTCTTAATATAAACCAAATATTAATATCAGAGTTAGACAAATAATAATTAGAAACATAACACATATCAAGGATCAGGGAAGAAGGTTTACTAAGGCAAATATTTAGACTAATGATATTTGGTGGCCGGAAAATCTTATTTAATTAAGGTATTGAACATTGCTAAACTTGCTTCGCAGTTTCAGCAAACATGCTTTTTGGCTGTGGAGAGTTTTATCCCTTTTTGCTAGTGCTTGATCTAGAGGATTGATTGTGATGAGGTGGAGTGACACGTCTATTGATGTGGACCTTTTTTTTTTTTTTTTTTTTGGAGAAGATGAAAATGTATGTGCATTGAATTTAGGTTTTCTCAAAGCAAATTGTAATTTAATTGAAAAAAAAAAAAAAAAATGAAATAAATAAAAGGAACATTAATTTCTTTAAAAAAATCATTTATCAGAACAACATTGTTGAATCTAGAAACTTTTAGTTTAATATTGTGCCTTCAATAAAAACCAACTTAACTATTTTTAGAGTTATACAGAAATAATAAAACAACACATATTTGCCTGAGGTTGTCGGCCTCTCATAAGATAATAAGAATTCCAGCAGATAAACAATGCCAGAATAATCAGGTTTACATTTTTGCACTTTCATCTTTGGATGGTCTCTTTTTACCAGAGGGTTGTGGCAAGAATAATAACAGTTGTTACTTGTTAAGGAACATGAGTATTAATATATAAATTGGTCAATAAGTCACAATCTACGGAACTCAAACTTTTTAGAGTTTAGAATTACACTGAATATTAATTTACAATTATGATACAAACAAGAAAAATAAATTGTAGTTATTTTCCTTACTGCTTAATTGAATATCAGAGTTAAAGAGAATAAAATAAGAAACACAACATATATCAAGGATAGCACGGGGAAAAGGTTTACTAAGGCAAATATTATTAGTTAATAATATTATCCATATAAATCTTAATCTAATGTCTGGGGGTAATTGGAAATGCTAAACTGGCTCTAGTTTCAGGCAAACGGGACCTTTTTGGCTGAATGGAGAGTTTATCCCTTTTTTGTAGACTTGACTAGAGAGATTGGTTCTTTTGATGAGGTGGAGGCCACATCTACCTGTAACCTCCGACTGCACAGATCAGATTACTGTAAACTTGTGCTATCTCATGCCCTGAAGTTGGCAAAGGATGCGGGTATCACAAAACCTGGAGACTTACACTTGAATACTAGGGGTGACAGGCTCTAGCCGACAAGTGAGCTAAATTGGTTCTAGTGTCAAAATATGCGTCTTTTTGGCTGGTACACGATGGTTGCCAAGCAGAGGAAGTGAGTTTATGATCTGCTTATGAAGTCTACTTCCTACATTGGGATCAAAGGGAAGTTGTCTATGTTCCTAAGACTAGTTGCCAATGGGGCAGGTTAAAGACGCATAGCTTGAGGTGTTCTAGGTATGATGTTAAACTGCATCTAGTGGTGAGGTTCAACTCTGGAGCTGGCGGGTGGAGAGTGTGGTGTAGCCCCTTCATTGCATTACTCCCAGGATCCGGGTGGTCCTGATCCTGTTGCGATCCTTGTGTTATTAATGTAAAAGAAATGCACCTGCATTTTCCTGGTCAAAGTTCAGTTCAATGCAATCATCAAGGCAAATTATCCTGTTTTTATTTTTAGGGGGTCATGTCTTGATGCCCATGCATTTCCCTGCACTCACATGCAATCATCTGCCCGTGTTCCCAGGTGTGAACTCGACCAGCAATATATTAGCAATACAAAGTGAATAGCTTTACTTGAGACCCTTACTTGGATAAGACGGGCGGTCGGAGAGACCCCCT
>CM042163.1:75339230-75368851 GCA_023376005.1 Doryteuthis pealeii | reverse complement strand
GGGAGAGGAGGATAGGGACCATAAGGTTCCAGGTTAGATGTCAGCTCCACCATTTTTAAAAATCTGCATTTGTACCCAATTTTTTTGTTGAATTCTGATTGTAATTATAAAAGAATTATATCTTGAAAATAATGATTATTCTATTTATTTTTATTTTGACTTGTTGTCTATTCAAATTGCCCTTATATTAAAATTAAATTCCCTTTTCTTCAACCTCTCTCAAAAATGTTTCCCCTCAACACCATCAATAATTATAAAATCATTTTCTTAAAAAAAAGAAAGAAAGAAAAAAAGAAAGAAAAAAAAAGAACTGAAATCTTTTATTAAGAATTGTTATATATTTAATCAAATCTTAGATAAATGGATTTTATCTGATGTCTTCATTTGCATCTCGGAAAAAGTAGAATCATACTTTTGTTTATTGGAATCAAATATTCATTTTTTTTTTTTTTCAGTAATTTTTGTAGTGATTGTAATAAGTAATTGAGAGTTACCTCCCCTTTGTGTAACTCTTTAGCTTTGTAAAACTATATAAACTCCCGAGAGAACTGCAAATGTATTCTAAGTAGAATAAAGCTTACTCAAGTCCGACTGTGTATGTTCACTTATTACTACAGTGACCTTTCTAATATTAGAATCAGTGAGAAAATATTAACTAAATTATGTTAATTGGTTTGGTTTGGTTTGGTTTGTTCAACCTCAGTGGGTCATTTAATGCTGACAAAGTTTTGAAAAACTCATTCTTGATAGGTACTCAATTTTTTTCATAAACACATTTTTTTTTCTATTTATGCTTGATGGATATTCAAAATTTTTTTTTTTTTTTACACTCAATTTTTTTTTCTATTGAAACCATAGATGGGACCTTAACAGGTACTACCACTCTGGGAGAGAGTGTATGTGTGAGTAATGGTGATAATGGGGTACTCCACATTCCCCAGAGCTCCAGAATTGGAACTTCACCATCAGATAGAGTTTAGCATCATATCCAGGACATTAAAAACCCTCATCCACCGCCTTCTAGGATGTATTTGATAAAAAAGGTTGGGGCTTACCATAAGGGCAATAGGGTTGGGACAATCATATAGGTGCTAGGGCTTGAGTAGACCAGGTGATTGATCAGAGTCTCTCTGACTGCTCGTCTAGCCTAAGTAAGGAGCAAAGTGGAGTGTTGTATGTCATAGGCTGCTCAACCACCAGGATTCCATCTTTAGGCATCAGAGGTCACCACCCACAGCCAAAAGGTGGGAATTTACCCCTCTGCAGAGGTACAGATGACAACCCCAACCAGCAGGGCAGTAATATTTTGGGGTGAAACTCATTGTATGCCCTTTATTTGTATTTCAGTAATAAACCGAGCAGACAAATGTAACAATCCCTTTACCTTTAAAATCTGCATTTTAAACCTGTTTTCTTTTCTTTCTTTTTTTGTATTATTTTGATTTTGTGGACTGTTGTCCTCATCTTTATTATGAAATATACATACAGAACATTTCAAAGTCTTGATCCTTGTAATGGAGTGAGAGCAGTCTGCCCCAAGGAACACCTGAAGAAGGCTGGAGGGTACATTGGATAAAACTTTGTATATGTACAAGGAGTGTCATAAAAGTATCGAGAATGAAGCTGTATTTACCAAGATAGAAATTAACAATGAATGGAACATTCATTTTTTCAGAATACAAGGTGTCTCAAAAAGTACAAAAAATCTTGATAATTTTTGACACACCTTGTATATTTCACAATAATGATGGGGACAAGTCTGAAAAATCAAAATAATATATATTATCAAGCCTCATCTCAAAAATTCAGACAAAATGTTTTGTTTTTTTTTGTTTGTTTGTTTGTTTGTTTTTGGAGTGAGGGATGTTTTGTTTTTTGAAGAATTTATTTTTTTTTTTTTTTTTTTACTTCTATTCTGTACTCCAATGAAACCTTTTGATGATGAAGAGTTCAGTTGTGTTTTTTTTATGATGGCATTTACATAAAAAGAAAATCCTGCAGAGGACCCCCCCCCCCGGGGTCAATGAATGATAGGGATGGTTGGTGAGAGATTGTCATGGATATCCGCGCTGCTGGCACGACATGATGATGATGATTGCTTTCAATTTAGTTCTGATTCTATATTACTCAGGTCAGTCAAAAATTTTAACATTTTGGTAATATGACCCATAATTTGGCTGCTCCAGATGCTTTTGCTGAGGTTGTGAAGGTGACAAACCATACTGGACTGTCAGATGCTGAGCTCACCTGATACTCTCCCGATTCACCTCTATGGCATGGAGCACAGCCCAAGAATCCACAGTTTTAGGTCTCTAAGTGACCTTGCCTGATCCAATTTGCAGCCTGAGCTAATTTTCTTGAACCATATGGTTACTGTACTGTGATCAATTGCACCTTCACCTTCTGCACAAATGTTTATGGTTGCTTCCATGACATTTAACCCTTTATCTACCAGAGTGCTCCAAACCGCCCGACGACCAAAATGCCAAACCCCCAAAAAATGTCCGAGATCATCAGCTCTTAGAAAATAGTTTAGAGTTAACGAAAGAAAGATTAATTAAATGAATACATTTTTATTCAGTAGTAAAGGATCAGTGATACAATATTAGCTTATCAACCATTTCATCTTGCTATTGCGGATGGCAATGGTAGATAAAGGGTTAAAACAATCTTCTCAAAGTATAAAAATAAATAAAGTCCACTGAATGGCCTATTGTCAGTATCAATCAGACAGCAAGGGAGTCTATCCCCTTTTCACTAGCCTTAGACCAAGGAGATTGTTTCTAGTGTCCAAGCTGGAGCGCCACACCTACCATCAGTTCCCCGTTTTATTACACAGATCCAAGCTGTGCTACTGATGTATTGAGTTTGCAAGGACCAGTGTCGAACCTAAAACCTTGTGGTACCTAGGTGAATGTTCTACTGACTCAGCTTGAACAAAATTTATTATCAATAAACAAGATATCAAAACCAAATTAAAATATATAAAGAATGAATAAGCCTCAGTGGAAACAAAATTAGCTGGTCAATATACAGGTCAAGCTATCCGAGTGTTAGGGAGAGTTATCTCCCCCTAACAATTCGACCCGGACTCTCTGAAGAGGAGGGGCAAAAAAAGACTGCAGAGCAGATCAGAATCAAGTAGGTGACACATGTGTATCCTAACATCAAGCCAGAACTCTAATCCAAACCCATCCACTGTATTCCCTGTCTGTGAAAAATAAATAGAACAAATATTGTTATTGTTAACATGTTCTCCGTTTTATTATCATTTCTGTATATCCTACATCTCGGGATACAACACCAAGGAAAGTAGAAAATGTTTTTTGCACAACTTAAAAATCATCTTCAGTTTTTATTAGAACAACTGGCTAAAACATCTAATAACCTGATTGACTGGTAAGTATAAGAATTGTACTGACATATTTAGAGGGAAAAAACAACTGAATTTGGACTGAAATTTATAGGAGAAACAAATTTTTTAAAAAGTATTATTTTCAAAAGTTAGAATCACATAGGCATGCCAGAGTAGTCCATCCAGCAAAGACATGCTGAGTAGAGAACCTCCCAGGGGCAATGAATGATAAGGATGGTTGGCAAGAGATTGTCATGGATAGCCATGCTACTAGCACAATATGATGATATCTTTATATTTTTAGTCTTTAACAGGAATTTGCCTTATAGTGGGAATTTCTTAATTTAAAAAAAAACTTTCTTTTAGTCTTTATGCTCAATTAATTATCTTCTCTAAAGTGGAAGATATTCTTTACATTTTGCACATATGTGTATCTATCTCTGTAGATATATGTGATGGAGAACGAGAAAGGAAAAAGAGCAAGATATTGTCTTGCCTGCCGGGATCGAACTCGCGCCCTCCCGCATGCAAAAACAAATGCGTTTTGGGCACTGGACAGACGCGAGGTTCGACTGATGTGCCCGGATGTTTGGCTAATATGCCCATAAAATAACAAGTGAGTCGAGCGCTGGGCAGTTCAGCAGCAGCAGTCAATGATGAAGTGCTTTTCAGTAAAGAAATGGATTTTAGTCGAACAGAAACAAAACTAAATAGGAAATGTGATTTTGAACTGCTAAAGATTATTTCGACTACGACGACAGATTTTCCAGCTGCTAGACGAAGGATGTGTTGACCAACAGAGGGTCTGGCTTGTGAGAAGACAGAGAACTCACTTGTTTTTGGTTCCCCCTCGGCGGGAGCTTGTTGATTCGAAGGTCTATTTCGCCCCGTATATTTCCCCCTATTCTATAATAAAGACTTCACTCATTTATGATTGATATATCTTATCTGCAATTTTTTGCAATTCTTTTTCTATCCTTTAAATTTCTTAATGAGCTGCAAGAAAAAAAAAATACACACATAAAAGACAAGATTGCTACAAGGCCAACAGTTTTGGAGTCTCTTGTGAAAGTCATATATATTACCAAGTACTTGTAATTATATAATACCAATACTTTAAACTCAGCATAATGATAGAGAGGGAGAAACTAGTTTTTAAATAAATTGATGACCTGTGCCATTATTTTAATACTACCATATTGTTTCTTCTTTTTTTCTTTTTTTGTTCCACCTGCTCTGATAATATCTGTGTGGTAAATATTTATAAATGAAACAAACATACATTCTGGCTTATAACATTTTCATACAACAGATTCCACAATGCGTGTGTGTGTGTGTATATATATATATATATATATAAAATGTATGCATAAAAAGCCTACATTTCATCACTATGTTTGTATATGGATAGCATTATGTATGTGTACATTCATATCTTTGTGTATGTATGCAAAGAACATTAAAGCTATAAATATATTAACAATAAATTAAATTTAATATGGATATGCAATAAATGCATATCTAATTAAAAAGCATATTACAAAATAAGTAAAATAACATAAATATAAATTATTAATAAATTAGATACGAGATAAGAGACATTAAAAAACATGAAAAGCAAAATTAATAAATAAAACTTTTTGCCTAATATAAGCTGTTTGAGTTGAAAGGAAAATATTTTAAGAGGGTAATTTCTCTGTTGTATTCTGCCAGAGGGAAAAAAAAACAGATTTCTGCTATTTTATTGACTTTTCAATTATTGATCGGTTATAAAACTTGATAAACTTCATTTCCTTTGAGGTGAATGGACATAATGAAATAATGATTATCAATATGTATGATGATACATGCAATTCCATGAGGAAACAAAACAGAACAAGGAAAACAAAAGCCAAAATAAAACCAATAGAAAAAAAAAAACAAACATAGTATACATAAACACATTTGCCTATTAAAGTACAATGTGTACGTAGTATTATGCACTGGAGGTTTTTAAACTTAAGAGATATTTTTATGCTATAAAAATACTCTGTCCATACTACTTTTCTTTTCTTTTGTGTGTATGTATTATTTCTTGCTCATTAAAAAATTTAAAGGATAGAAAAAAAGATTGCTAAAATAGCTAAAGATGAAGTTAAGATATACGATGAGTGAAGTCTTTATTATATCTACACAGATAGATGCACATACAAATATGTATGTAGTATTATTCACTGGAGGCTTATAAACTAGTTTCCCCCCCCTCTCATCATGCTGTGCTTAGAATATTGGTATTATATAATTACAAGTACTTGGTAATATACATGACTTTCACAAGAGACTCCAAAACTGTTGGCCTTGTAGCAATCTTGTCTTTTAGTAAATTCCCATTTATTTCAATCTCAATAATCTCAATAATTAATCAATACTTTTGAACTCACATGATAATATGTTTATTTACATGGAAAATAAAGTAAATTTCCATTTATTTGGAATATACATATGGACTGATGAAATTAGTCATGGTTTAAATTTTTCTCATGAATGCATATTATAACATAGGTCAAATAAATACAAAGTGTTAAATAGACATTATAGAATATATATGATAGATCAATTTCAGATATGGACTGTCTGTGAAGACATAAACTGGGAGAGAGGCAGATATGGAAAGACACTGACCAAACGAGGGGCTGATGGGAAAGATATATGAACTGAATGAGGGGCTGATGGGCAGTTACAAATTGACTGAGTGGCTGATGGGAAAGATATATGAACTGACCAAGTGGCAGAAGGGGAAGGTATGAACTGATCGAGGAACAGACTGGGATAGATGTGGACCGATTGAGGGATCAAAGGGGAAAGATGAGAAACAAAAGAGGGACAGACAGGGGAAGATCTAGACCAACCGAAAGATGCGGACCGTCCGCAGGCAAACGGGAAAACATATGAACCAACTGAGGGGCAGGCGGGGAAACATACGAATGGACTGAGGGGCAGGTGAGGGGAACCATCAGGTGAGGAAACATATGAACCATCAGAGGGGCAGGTGAGGAAACATATGAACCGTCAGAGGGGCAGGCGGGGAAATATACGAACCGTCAGAGGGCAGACGGGGAAACTTACGAACCATCTGAGGGGCAGACAGGGAAAACTTACGAACCATCCAGGGGCAGACGGGGAAAACTTACGAACCATCCGAGGGGCAGACAGGGGAAACTTACGAACCATCCAAGGGGCAGACGGGAAAAACTTACGAACCGTCCGAGGGACAGACGGGGAAAACTTACGAACCATCCGAGGGGCAGACAGGGGAAACTTACGAACCATCCGAGGGGCAGACGGGGAAAACTTACGAACCATCCAAGGGGCAGACGGGGAAAACTTATGAACCGTCCGAGGGACAGACAGGGAAAAGATATGAACCAACCGAGAGACAGATGAACAGATGTGAACGAACCGAGAGACAGATATGAACTGACTGTGATAGACAGGCAGATATAAACTGAGATATATTGTAAATAGATACAAACTTATTGAAACAGGCAGATATGAACAGATAAATCAATAGACAGTTATGAACTCACTGAGATAGATACGAGCTGATTCAAGGAGATAGATTGTCAAACCAAGAGATAAAGACATGTTTGATATATGATTATAATTTTATGTTATCATATTTCTCATAGAATGTTTATGACAGTTTAATATATTTTAGTTCCCATCTGCCATAAACAGCAGTTTATGGTCTAATCTAGATTTCTGATGTTTTCTGTGTGGAAATATATTGCAATATGTTATTCTTATGTTTTTCTTTTTTGGGGGGAGGGGGGCAGGGGGGGTTCTTCTTTGGCTGTCATCATCCATCATTATGACTAGAGTTGTAATTATCATTATAATCATTGATAGGCAAATATAATCATTATCAGCAATATTATGACAATTGCTATGTTTTTTTTATTGATTTTCCATATCATTTGATCTCAGTTATAACAATCATATGTTTCACCCAATAATTTATGTTAAATTGAGCCATCAGAAATCTGATTAAAGGTTAGGAAAATGCATATATATATATATATATATATATATATCAGTGCATAAACTATATAATTGCATGTGCCAATTAATGTGCATTCCAACTTAATCACATGTGCAATTATATATATAGCGACATGCATATACATATCCATCCTCACTCTTATGTAAGAATGATACATGTGTACTCAGACTTGTACAAATACAGGTATATACCTGTATTTGTACACTTTTAATATACAGGAATAATAAAAAATTTGATGAACAAGGGTTTTAATTGTGAACAAATATTTCAATCATTATATAGATTGATTTGAAGGGTCGGTTAGGAAGATAGACACCAGCAGAGTTTGGTAAGGCAGATAGGCGCCAGCAGGGTGAAATAAGGCAGATAGGCGCCAGCAGGGTGAAATAAGGCAGATAGGCGCCAGCAGGGTGAAATAAGGCAGATAGGCGCCAGCAGGGTGAAATAAGGCAGATAGCAGCAGGGTGAAATAAGGCAGATAGGCGCCAGCAGGGTGAAATAAGGCAGATAGGCGCCAGCAGGGTGAAATAAGGCAGATAGGCACCAGCAGGGTGCGGTAAGGCAGATAGCAGGGTGCGGTAAGGCAGATAGGCGCCAGCAGGGTGCGGTAAGGCAGATAGGCGCCAGCAGGGTGCGGTAAGGCAGATGCAGCAGGGTGCGGTAAGGCAGATAGGCGCCAGCAGGGCGCGGTAAGGCAGATAGGCGCCAGCAGGGCGCGGTAAGGCAGATTGGCGCCAGCAGGGCGCGGTAAGGCAGATTGGCGGTAAGGCAGATAGGCGCCAGCAGGGCGCGGTAATGCAGATAAGCAGATTAAACTTATTAATAATCAACAGCAAATTCAATCTGACCACAAAATCTAAAGTGTAGACACAGTTATATATGTTATTAACAAGTTCAAGAAAAAAATCTCATTCATCTTGGAAGAGTGTTAATGGATAATCTGTTCTTGTTAAAATCAATATGTCATTAAAAATTTAAGAGATGGAAATTATCCACAGTCATTTAATGTTTTGGTTTGGCTTGGTTTTGTTTTACGGCATATCAATCTCAGTGGGTCATTTAATGCCGATAAAGTTTTGAAATAAATCAATTCTTAATGGATAATACAATTTTTTTATAAATACATTTTTCTATTTAACCCATAGATGGGATCCTAACAGGTACTACCACTCCGGGTCAGAGTGGACCAGGGAGCAATGGTGATGAAGGGCTGCTCCACATTCTCCAAACCTCCAAAACTGGAACCTCACCATCAGATAGAGTTTAATGTCATTCCCAGGACATGTAGACCTTCAGCCACCGCCTTCTAGCACCCATATGATAAAAAGGGGTTGGGGCTTGTCATAAGGGCAATAGGGTTGGGAAAATCATATAGGTGCTAGGGCTTGACGTGAGCAGCCGATTGATCGAAGGAGGCCTCTCCGACTGCCTGTCTAGCCCAAGATAGGGCCAAAGTGAAGTATTGCAAGTCATTAACTGCTCATCCACCTGGGTTCTATTCTTAAGCATCACAGATCGCCACCCACGGCCAACATGTGGCCCCATTGAAGGAGTCTTACCCCTCTGCAGAAGTGCAGTCAGTGCATTCTAACGCCCCAGCCGACAGGGCGGACAGTCATTTAAGATTTTGTTTTTTTAGAATTTTCTTAAACTTATTAAGTTAGATCTTTAATTATTTTTTTAATTGAAATAGATCACTAAGTAGAACTGAGCCTATTCTAATAATAGTGACCACCCCAAGTGGAGAACCTGTTAGGGTCCCATCTATGGGTTGAATAGAAAAACATGAGTTGATAAACAAAATTGTATTATGCATTAAGAATGAATTTATTTCCCAACTTTGTCAGCATTAAATGACCCACCGAGGTTGATATGCCATAAAACAAAACAAACCAAACCCAAGTGGAGATTTAAGAGGTTTGAATTCAGAGTTTTCCTTCTCCTAGACTGGTTGCCTAACCAAGGTTAAAAAGCCCAGTCTGCCCTACTATTTACCCATAGCTGAATGGAGAATAGTTGGATTCATATCTTTGCCAAGGATATTAGGGCTATGTGAACTGTGGCTTCAATCCAGGATTTAAACTTGGGTTAACGAGTCCATTTACTACAACTAACCACTATACCATGCGCTTCAAAGGCTTTAGAAAATCAAAGAAGCTCTTACAACAACAACAAAAATGTCAAAAAAAAAAAAAAAAAAAAAAACAACTTATGTCCCTTTCTTTTTAATTTATGTGTTTTAAATAGGTAAAGCATAAATATTTTTTTAATCTTTATCTATTTACATATTTCTTACGAAACATGACATAGTTTCAAATAATATCATTTTTATCAATTCTCTTTGAAGAAGTTAATTTATTCAACAGATCACTCATTTTTTGGCCATTGATTTGAATTTTATTTACGATGCCTTTATATTCACTTCATCTTTTATGTTAAATTTATCGAAGAGCTATTAAACTGAAATTAATCAAAATTCTTCAGCCAAAAGATTCTCTTAAATATCAGATAAAAGTAAGCAAGCAAACTAATTTAATCTTGTTAAAACAATTATATTTTTGTTTGAAAATGCTAAACAACAAAAAAAAATGTATAAGTTTGGCTATTACTTAAATACTATTAGTAATACTTAATAAATCGCTTAATGATATTTATGACATCAAAAACTTTGCTAACTTTATCTCAACCTGTTTGCTTCTATTTTTTTTTTGCACACTGAGTTATGATCAGCTTTCAAAATGGAAGCCAATTTTTCAATTACATACTTGAAAGTTAATGACTCTTAATTCCTATGCAAAAAAAAAAAAAAAAAAAAAAACTGAAAAACACTCATTATATGATTGGTTGTTAGTATAAAAACAATAACCCATTGGGGTTTTGGGAATAATTTTTCCAGGATTCTAATTCCTTTTAACATTATGCTTTAATCATTTTGATGACTTCAAGGTCAGATTCTTGCACATCAAAAATAATAGCAGAGTCTAGAATATCAATCATAAAAAAAAAAAACTATTCAAATATAAATCATATCTTAACATAAAACCCTATTTCTATGAAGATCACAATGTTTTCCTAAATAGACATAAACAGTATGTTGTCTATTATTTGTCTAAATTTTTGACATAAGGCTTAATGATTTGTATTATTTAGATTTTTCAGACTGTTTCCTTATTTCTCTGAATTTTTTTTAGATGAGGCTTGATAATTAGTAATATTTGGATTATTCGGACTATTGTCCTCATCTTTATTGTTATCTATTGTTAGGAATTGCAAAGTTCTGGGTTCGATACCAGTACTCGCCAACTCAGCATATCAGTAGCACAGCTTGGGTAATCTGATCAGTGCAGTAAAGCAGCATCTGGGAGGTGACGGAAGGTGTTGCGCTCCTCAGAAAACAATCTCCCTGGTCTAGCACTAGTGAAAAGGGGATAGACTCCCTCACTGTTCGGTTGATACCAACAACAGGTTTGGTTTGTTTTACGGCATATCAACCTCAGTGGGTCATTTAATGCTGACAAAGTTTTGAAATAAATTCATTCTTAATAGATACTCAACTGACAATAGGCCACCCATTTACTACTACTATTTTATTTGTACAATCTTATTTTGAAACTTTATTATTTATTTCAATCTTTGCATACATGAATTATTATAATTGTGTTTTAACAAAGTACATCAGTCGTAGATTTTGAAAGGAGACATCTCCACACTTGATGGTAAGTCTCTTAAGCCAGTAGAACAATTCACATACCTAGGTAGTAATATCTCATCCAGAGAAAGCGATGTTAATACACGAATAGGAAAGGCATGGTCGGCTACAAACAAATTATCAGTCATATGGAAATCCGATCTCACTGACAAGCTAAAGCAACAATTCTTCGAGGCTTTGGTTATATCAGTACTGCAGTATGGCTGCACCACTTGGACCCTAACAAAGCGCCTTGAGAATAAGCTAGATGGGAGCGGCACAAAAATGCTGTGTGGAAACAGCACCCCACAAGGAATCAGCTGTACGGCCACCTGCCCCCCATATCACAAACCATCTGAGTGAGACAGTCTAGGCATGCAGGACACTGCTGGAGAAGCAAGGACGAACTCATAAGCAATGTTCTCCTGTGGAAGCCAACATATGGACATGCTAGTGTGGGCCGCCACCAAGGACCTACATTGAGGATGCTGGATGCTGCATAGAAGACCTCCCAGGAGCAATGAATGATAGGGAAGGTTGGTGAGAGATTGTCATGGATATCCGTGCTAATTGCACGACATGATGATGATGATGACTGAGAATGACAATCATGATTTTCTGAAAAATCAATTTTTTTTTTTTTTTTGTTTTTAATCATACCAGATTTAAAGTTTATAATTTAGGGATTAAACATTCTATTGTTTGGTTTAATTTGGTTTGGTTGTTTTTATGGCTTATCAACCTTCTTTTGGGTCACTTAAGGGCAAATCGAGTCATTTTTGGTAAACAATGGATTCAGGTTGTTTACATTCTATTGTGCTGTCTCTATAGTAATACTTGGGTGTGGAGGCATATGGTGTAATGGTTACCATCATAGGAAATGGATGCAATGAGACAGGTTCAGATTCTGGATGAGGCTGTATTTCACATAGTGCTAGTACCCTTGGGAAATGTATGAATCCAAATATTCTCCGTCCAGCTATTATTTTTAATTATAAATATCTTTATTTATAATATTATATATTAATAATTGTGGAGGTGCATGGTGTAATTGTTAACATCATAAGAAATGGGCACAATGAGACGAGTTCAAATCCTGGACAAGGCTATTTGCATTTTCCATAGTGCTAATACCCTTGGGAAAGGTATGTATCCAAATATTCTTGCTCCAGCTATGGATAAATAGTAGAGCAGATTGGGATTTTTTTAAAACTTTGGTTAGGCAACCAGTCTAGGAGAAAGAAAACTGAATTCAAACCTGTTAATTGCCACTTAAGAAATTGACCTTGTGTTGCATCCTACTTGTGCAGGAGAACTGGTTTATTGGTTGGATTTTACGGCATGTCAACTCTTGTTGGCTTATTTTATACCAAAGACGTTTTGTTTTATTTATTCTTTATGGCATTAAACTCATTTTTTCTATTTAACTCATAGATGAGACCCTAACAGGTACTACCACTATGGTCAGAGTGAACCTGGGAGTAATGGTGATGAAGGGGTACTCCACATTCCCCAGAGCTCCAGAAATGAGACTTTACCATTAGATGCAGTTTAACATCATACCCAGGAGAAGCAGAGGGGTTGGTAAATATATATAGTAATTCATGAGTAAAGTTACCCAACATTATGTTACAACATAGAAAAGATGGGATTCATGCTCTTTGTAAAATTTAAACTTTAAATTATAAAACTGAATTTATAAATTTCATTTTTTCAAGTCGCTACAAATTACCTTAATTTGCACCTGTAAAAATATCATACATTTACAATTAGCAAAACTCAATGGAAAAAAAAATGTTAAAAATAACAATGTTTTCAGAAATTAAAAAAATGTTAATTGCAATTATACAAGGTAATTAAAAAAAGGTTAACACCCTTATGGGAGTACCTTTATTATATAATTTTAATCTCTGCATGTTCACCATCCCTGTTAATACATTCTTAGAATCTCCCACAGGTGATTAAAAAAAAGTTGATATTTGTATGAGAGTATTTTTATTAGAAAAGCAGAACTGATATTATGGAGACCACCAAGGGAAGATTCCAATAATGTGGTTGAGAGAGATGGTGGAGAATGAAGTGATTATATCATAAAGAACTCCCATAAAAAAGTAGAGATACTAATAGGTACGCTTCCTGTGTTGCTGACACAAAAATCTAAAAGGACACAGTAAAATCGTGTTTGCAAGATGATAACGGTAATACAATTAAGGAACACAAGTATTAATATACAGATCCTAATTATCATTAACTTATGACAAATACCTGTATTATTCTATGTTATGATTTTTGTGGCCATTTTTAGGCTTCAAGAGCACTTTACAGTGGAGATCCCTCGTGTTAAGCAGAGGCTGATTCTTAGTGAAGAATCCTTTGGGTGTTCCTCGGTGTCCCTTAGTGTTGTGTAGAGTCCTTGGTTGCATAAAAAGCTTTCAAGATCGGTGATTAAATAGTTAAATAACCACGTATTCGAGCTGTTGATTGGCTGGCTTTAATCCACGCACTCAAGGAGAGTCTATAAGTTTAAGTGATGGACTTCAGCACACCTTACTGGAGACACGTGGTCTAATGGTTAGAGTTGTGGGAAATGGACTTGTCGATTTGATTTCAATTCCTGGACGAAGCTGTTTGCATTTCACATGGCGCTAATACCCTTGGGAAAGGTATGAATCCAATTCTCCCTCAGACTATGGGTAAATAGCAGGGCAGATTGGGCTCTTAACCATGGTAGGTAACCAGTCTAGGAGAAGGAAAACTCTGAATTCAAACCTGTTAAACTCCGCTTAAGAAATTGACCTTGTGTCGCATCCTACTTGTGCGAAAGGATATATATATATAACAAAATACTCCCACAACCTAATCTTTTTAGATGTAATAATTTGACAATACTACATTAGGAATATTAATTTTAACAAGGAGCTCTATGAAATCTATTAAAATTTCTTAATTGTCATCTAAAATTTAAATAAGTAGAAGAACAAAAATGAACCAGAAAAAAAAGGAAAAAGTTTATAAGAAACTGAAAACAAAAACAAAAAAAGACAAAAATCCAACAAGTGAGTTCATTTATTACTCTAACTCTTTGTGTTGAAAATCCAGAAAGGGTTTGAAGTATGTATTCTTTTTGAAATATTAATTTGACATAACGTTGATGGTTAAATCTGAAAATCCATTTAAGATTGAATTAAGTCAATGAACAAAAAACTGAGTTCATTTGTTTCAAAAAGAAAGGAGACATCTTCACACTCGACGGTAAGCCTCTAAAGCCAGTAGAACAATTCACATACCTAGGTAGTAATATCTCATCCACAGAAAGCAATATTAATACATGAATAGGGAAGGCATTGTCGGCTATGAACAGATTATCAGTAATATGGAAATCTGATCTCACTGACAATTTAAAGCGACAATTCTTCCAAGCTGAGGTTGTATCAGTGCTGCTGTATGGCTGCACCACTTGGACCCTAACGAGGCGCCTTGAGAATAAGCTAGATGGAAGCTGCACAAGAAAGCTATGTGCGATCTTAAACAAGTTGTGGAAACAGCACCCCACAAGGAAGCAGCTATACAGCCACCTGCCCCCTATCTTACAAACCATCCAAGTGAGACAGACAAGGCATTCTGCACACTGCTGGAGGAGCAAGAACGAACTCATAAGCAATGTTCTCCTATGGAAGCCAACACAAGGACATGCTAATGCGGGCCACCCAGCAAGGACCTACATTGACCAACTCTGCAAGGATACTGGATGCTGTGCAGAGGACCTCCTGGGGATAATGAATAATAGAGAAGGTTGGCGAGAGATTGTCATGGATATCCGTGCTAATTGTGCAACATGATGATGATGAAGTCAATGAACAACTTATTTTTAACTAACATGTCTCTTCATTCATCTACAGAGAATTTCTCTTATATTCATTCATCATTTAATGAAATATTTCAGAGAGAACATTATCAGAAGAACTGTCATGCAGTCTCTATACAGAAAGAACATCAAATTCTTTAAGTTAATTGGAGGCACATGGTGTAATGGTAAGAGTCATAGGAAACGAACTCGTCAACCCAAGTTCAAATCCTGGACGAGGCTGTTTTCATTTCACAGTGCTAATACCCTTGGGAAAGGTATTAATCCAACTACTCTCTCTCCAGCTATGGGTAAATAGTAGGGAAGACTGGGTTTGGTTAGGCAACCAGTCTAGGAGAAGGAAAACTCTGAATTCAAACCTGTTAAACTCCATTTGGGGTGGTCACTACTAGAAGAGGATCAGTCCTAATTGGCATGGGGTGTAGTTGGTGTATTCTAAAGCCCCAGCTGACAAAGCTATCAAGCGACTTTACTTGTTGGTCTGAATTTTTGACATGAACCTTGATGATTAGTATTATCTGCATTATTCGGACTATTGTCCTCATCTTCATTGTTATCTGTACAACGTTTCGGCCGATGTGTCCTCCGGCCTTCTTCAGGTATTTCTTGTTGGACTCGGAACCTTCCCAGACAACCGGTTACGAAAAGAAGGTTCCTGATTATGAAAAGAAGGTTCCCGAGTTCGAAAAGAAGGTTCCCAATTACAAAAAGAAGGTTCCTGAGTTCGAAAAGATGGTTTCTGAGTGACATGGTTCCCAAGTCGACAAGAAATACCTGAAGAAGGCTGGAGGGTACATCGGCCAAAACGTTGTACAGATAACAATGAAGATGAGGACAATAGTCCGAATAATGCAGATAATACTAACCGACTTTACTTGCTTTTACTATGTCATTTGCTCCTGATCATTTCCACTAGCAAAAAAAAAAAAAAATGTTAGATTAAGAGGTTTGATTTTTTTTTTTTTGAATTAAAATTACCTTTTATAAGTGATAACAGATTCATTTGAAAGACTCTTGTAAATCATAACCAAAACACCATTTGTGTTAATTCAATTATATATTCATTGTCACTAATTATAAAAATGAGAGTTACTGGTTGCATTATATGAAAATGTTTCAATAAACTTTCTTTTTCTTTTTTTCTTTAACTTGACTCAAGAGGCTTTTGTTTATAGGGTTTTCTTTCATTAAGGCTTTTAAAGTATGTGTCTTTAGACTCAGCATTTTTGTCTGTTCAGGTATTCAAAACCACAAATCTTTAACAGAGATTTTCTAGCAGGTGTTTGCAAAAATTTACTAATTTTTGTTTTAATAAAATTACATATTTACACTGATGCATCAATAATTTTGAAATGCTTTCAAAGTTTCCCCATTAAACTGTCCACTTTCTAATTATTAGAAATTTTGTTTTGTAAGATCTACGAGAGATGGAGACATGCTAAAAAATTTTATGCTTCCTCCGAATGATTTTCTAGTTATATTGAAAATTCAGATTGAAAAGAAATAATTTTATATCATTATATAAAACCTGCTAATTTGAAGCAAAGAAGGGAAAAAGGAAAACGCTGCTTTAAATAAAATTCCTTTGAGCTAATCACTTCAGTTTTATATGTAAACCTGTCATTTTATCTTCAGATAGCCTTCATATTTATAATCTATTCTTTAATCTTAAAATTTGAAAGATTGGTAGGAAGAGAGTTTTTTTTTTCTTTTACTTTTTTTTTTTTTAATTGTTTCAAAATTCTTATTTCTGCCATTTTTTTTTTTTTTTAAATTTATATATTTGTTTAGTTTCTAGTTTTCTTGTCATTATTGTATATTATGTTGAAATCTAACTTGGTTTTATGATTTCTTGCTTTTAATCAATTCACACATTTTGACAAAAGCCAATTAAAAACTTTATGGACCTTATCAACACAACAAACCATCAGTCCCCCACCCTGTGACCTATCCCTTCAGGGGCAGGTAACTGACAGATACACAATAATTTGCACAAATGATATGGCCTATAGAGATATCATTCTGCTTCATCAAGCATGAGCCTTTAAGAAAACCCTGACTGCAGATTTTTTTTTTTTAAATTGGGGGGGGGGTATTTTTGTGGGAATAAATGAAAAGAATGTTGGGAGGAGGATATATTTTCTTTTGTCATTTAAAAAACTCAATTCCACCTACACACTCATACCAATTGTACAGTTAGAGAAACAAAGCATTTTTTTTTTTTTTTTTTTTTTTTTCTTTTTTTGGAGGGGGCTTATTAAATGAAGGTCAGGTTGGAAGGTTTGAAAGAAGAAGTAATAAGTGCTCAAAAATATTGAAGAAGAGAAAAAAAAAGACTAACATATAAGGGATTGAGCTAGATACATTATTCAATATTTATACTAGTCTTCATTTTTATTTATTATTTTTTGTATCAGTCTCTGTTTTCCTTCAGCTCTCTCTCTGCCTTTCTTTCTTCCTCCCTTTCTTTCTCTCTCACTACCTTTATTTCTTCCTCCCTTTCTTTTTCTCTCACTACCTTTCTTTCTTCCTCCCTACCTTTCTCTCTCTCTACCTTTCTTTCTTCCTCCCTTTCTTTCTCTCTCACTCCTTTCTTTCTTCCTCCCTTTCTTTCTCTCTCTCTCCTTTCTTTCTCTCTCTCTCCTTTCTTTCTTCCTCCCTTTCTTTTTCTCTCACTACCTTTCTTTCTTCCTCCCTTTCTTTTCTCTCACTACCCTCTTTCTTTCTCTCTCACTACCTTTCTTTCTTCCTCCTTTCTTTCTCTCTCACTACTCACTCCTTTCTTTCTTCCTCTCTTTCTTCTCACTACCTTTCTTTCTCCTACCTTTCTTTCTCTCTCACTATCTTTCTTCCTCCCTTTCTCTCTCACTACCTTCCTTTCTTCCTCCCTTTCTTTCTCTCTCACTACCTTCCTTTCTTCCTCCCTTTCTTTCTCTCTCACTACCTTCCTTTCTTCCTCCCTTTCTTTCTCTCACTACCTTCCTTCCTCTTTCTCTCTCTCTCACTACCTTCCTTCTTTATTTCTCTCTCTCTCTCTCACTACCTTCCTTCCTCCCTTTCTTTCTCTCTCTTTCACTACCTTCCTTCCTCCCTTTCTTTCTCTCTTTCTCACAACCTTCATTTCTTTCTCTCTCTCACTACCTTTCTACCTACATTTCTCTCTCACTCATTTTTCTCCTCCTTTCCCCATCATCATGTTTTCTTTCTCTTCTACCTTAATTTTTCTTTCTTCATACTTTATCTCCTAAAATCTCCCATTATTACTTCCATATTCTCAAAACTTAATTTATTTTTATTTTTAAAGATTTTCTTGTTCTTTCAATTTCATTATTCCATTTTCTCTCTTTTCTTTCTCTCCTATCTTTCACTCATTCCATTTTTATAATCTACATATTAATACTCATATTCCTTAAGAGTACAACTGTTATCATCTTGCAACACCCTCTGGTTAAAAATGAGACCATCCTAATCATTCATGATTAAATGAAAAAATGTAAATCTTAATTATCTGGTGTTGCTTATCCGCCGATTTCTTATGAGTGTCATCACCTCAGCTAAATAATTGACCTTTTCTTTTTATCATTAAAAAAAAAAAGGGACGGAAAAGGACATGCTGCACAGAACAATATAAGAGAGAAAGAAAGGGAAAGAGAGAAAGAGATGGTGAGCGTGCAAAAGCAACGACACTAATCTGTTTTAATCGAACAATGAAAAGAAGGAAAGAAAGAAAGAAAAAAAAAAGAGTGAAAGTGTTAAATCAAGATTATTATACTTTTTACATATTGAACTATTTTGCAATAGCTCTTAAGCAACCATACCAAATGTTGTAATAATTAAATTATCATTCGGTTTGGTTTTATTTTATGTCATATCAACCTCAGTGGGTCATTTAATGCCAATAAAGTTTTGAAATAAATTCATTTTTAATGGATACTCAATTTTTTTCATAAACACATTTTTCTATTTAACCCATTGATGGTACCCTAACAGGTACTACCACTCCTGGGTCAGAGTGGACCAGGGAGCAATGGTGATGAAGGGGTGCTCCACATTCCCCAAACCTCCCAAACTGGAACCTCACCATCAGATAGAGTTTAACATCATTCCCAGGACACAAAGACCCTCAGCCACCGCCTTCTAGCACCCATATGATAAAAAGAGTTGGGGGTTGCCATAAGGGCAATAGGATTGGGACAATTTTATAGGTGCTAGGGCTTGACGTGACCAGCAGATTGATCAGAGGGTGCCTCTCCAAATGCCCGTCTAATCCAAGAAAGGGCTGAAGTGGAGTTTTGCAATGGACTGCTCAGCCACCTGGGTTCTATCCTTAAGCATCACGGGTTGCCACCATGTTTTATGGCATATCAACCATTCTAGTGTCATTTAATGCTGAATCTTCATTTTTGAAGAACAAAGGACTCAGATTGATTACAGTACCTGTTGTTGCTTAAGTGGTCACCCAATTAAATATTCAAACAAGAAATTCAGTCATTTCTTCACCATTTTTTTTATTTTTGGAGCAATTTTGATAAAACTTGGTATTCATACGTAAAATTGTATATTCTTTCTGATTCTGCACTCAAATTTTATGTATCACCATGCTGGAACCCATTATTTGGGGTATTAGAAGTAGGGATATCAACTTTTTTAAATTTACCACATTTAAGTATTAAACAAGTTCATCGCTGCTTAACTTTGGTGAATTATCAGAAACTGATGTTTTCAGTGTGACTTGACCATGATCATGTTTTATACAACTACTATTAAAATGATATGTTAGAACATTTAAACATATCAAGCCTTTTCGGGTCATTTAATGCCAAATCAAGTCATTTTGATAAAGGACTCAGGTTGCTTACAGTGCCTGCAGTTGCTTAAATGGTCAACCAATTAAGTATTTAACAGGCTCATTACTGCTTAACTTTGGTGATCTAGCAGAAACTGATGGTTTCAGCATAACTTCACCATAACTCTTTTTACATTCTATTGTGCTGTATCACCTCCTTCTCCTCTTACAATGCCTTTGCCTTCTTTTTTTTGCTCTCTCTGTCCATTTTTGGGATCATTTCTTCCTCACACCTTAAATTTCTTCTTTATCAAAACCATCATCTTCTGCATCTCTATCTCTCTCTTCTCTCATTACTTTTCACCCACTCTTTTTATCATTTCCATTCTGATTACTTACATCTCTCTCTATCTCTCTCACCCCTCTCTCTCTCTCTCTCTCATTACTTTTCACCCACACTTTTTATCATTCCATTCTGATTACTTATCTCTCTCTCTCTCTCTCCTCTCTCTCTCTCCCTCATTGCTTTTCACTCACTTTTTACCATTTCCATGCTGATTACTTATATCTCTCTCTCCCTTTCTCATTGCTTTTCACTCACTCTTTTTATCATTTCCATTCTGATTACTTACAGCCTCTCTCTCTCTCTCTCCCCTCCCTTTCATTGCTTTTCACTCACTCTTTCTATCCTTTCCATTCTGATTACTTACATCTCTCTCTCTGTCTTTCTCTCTCTCTCTCACCCCACTCTCTATCTATCTCCCTTTCATTGCTTTTCACTCACTCTTTATTATTTCCATGCTGATTACTTACAGCCTCTCTCTCTCCCATTTTCATTTCCCCCCTCTCATCTTTTTTAGTAATATATATTCTTTTTTATTCACTTATATTTTTATCTATTTTCCTTCTTCACTTTTATTTATTTTAGCTCCTCTTTGCTTGCTCGCTCTCTCTCTCCTTTTTTAGTCATTTTTTTTTTTTTACTTATATTTTATTTCATTTATATTGAAGTATCATTCTGGTGCATTTATCAGGAAAATCTCTATCAGAAAATGAAACTAAAAATAAACAATTAAAAAAAAAAAAAAAACAATTAAAAAAGTGTTGATTATGTATGGTAGCCAGACAAGTTAATGATACATCTGTTGGTAGTCAGTAAAATTCATAGTTTTCTCTTTTGCATCTTTTTTTTCTCTCTTTTTTTTTTTTTTTTTTGATCCACAATATTGTCCAAATTAAAAATATTTATGATATCCATTTATCGATACTCCTTTCAAATTCCATTTCTAAGAATGCATTCAGCCACCCAGCGCATGATAAGGACCTACTCCCATCCCTGCTAACTGGCCACTTCATATTTTAATGGTTCCAATTGTTACTGTTTTATTTCTCTTTTTTGATTGCTGATGCAAATTGTGCCTGAATACATACAAACATGCGCATGTACACAAGCAGAGATGAACCATTATTGCAAACGGGGAAGAGTATATACATTTGGAAATTTGCATTTCTCATAATATGATGAAGCCCAAGCATGCATAACAGCAATAGAAATTATGTTTTCTGTTTGTTGGCCAACAATGGTTTATTCATGTGTTGGTTGGTTGGATTTTACGGCATGTCAACCCATTTGGGTCATTTTATGCCAAAGACAGTTTTTGTTTTATTCATTCTTGATGGGTCCTCAATTTTTTTTTTAACACATTTCTTTTCGAATTCATTTTTTTCTATTTAACCCATAGATGGGACCCAAGCAGGTAGTAACACTCTGGGTCAGAGTGGACCTGGGAGTAATGGTGATTAAGAGGAACTCCCTACTCCCCAGAGATCCAAATTAGAACCTCACTATCAGATAGAGTTTAACATCATACCCAGGACACTAAGACACCACCTTATAGCACACATATGATAAAAAGGGTTGGGGCTTGCCATAAGAGCAATAAGGGCAATAATATAGGTGATGTGACCGCCCATCTAAATTAAGTAAAGGCCAAAGTGGAGTGTTGCATGTCATGGACTGCTCAGCCACCAGGATTCCATCCTGAAGCATCACCTATGGTTAACTGAAGAGGTGAAGTCATATTCTAAAGCCCCAGCCGATAGGGCTGTTATCCATGTGTAGGAGTCCATAAGCGAACATTGTTTATGAGTTTGTCCTTGCCTCCCAAACAGTGCCCAACACTCTTTGCCTACTTTAAGACACTCACAGCAGCTCTCCCACTACTGCAATCCTACCATAATCCACTGACAGTGGCTCTCGTATGTTTCACTCAGATTACAAT
The DNA here is from genome assembly GCA_023376005.1 of Doryteuthis pealeii. Lineage (NCBI taxonomy): Eukaryota > Metazoa > Mollusca > Cephalopoda > Myopsida > Loliginidae > Doryteuthis > Doryteuthis pealeii. The sequence goes on along the minus strand of CM042163.1, from coordinate 75,346,833 downwards.
AAAAAGGACTTTATTTAAATAAAAGGAGTTCTGAGCTGAATAGATAGTGAACTTTGAAATATCCCACCATACAGGTAAAGAATACCTGGGAAAAATTTGGTACATATTCATAGATATTTGTAGAGAAATTTACAATTCCTCATTCATGTTTACCATCTTTTTTCAGGAATTGAAAAGAAACTTATAAGAATATAGATAAACGCAAATATTTCTATTTTTTCTTTGGTTAAATCGAACTTAATGGACATAAATTCCACCATCATATGTCACCCCACCGAAATAAATAAAAAAAACTAAAAATCAAGGAATTAACCGAATTTAATGAAATTTTCAGTGTTGATACATTAATGAATAAAAGATATAATGCACCAGTTATTTTATTTGAAAACTCTTACATTTTTTCAGATCAGTTAACTTTAAACCACGTATCTTTGAAGCGTAACACAGATTCACAAACATGTGGTTCAAAGTTAATTGACCTGAAAAAAAGGTTTATAAAGAAACCTTCTTCAGGACAAGATGAAACTAGTCAAGGAGAAAAAAAGATTTATGTAGTTAAAAAAATTACGGATGTTTTGAATGCGTTGAGTTTGGAAAATGTGTAGAAAAGGTTTGTAACCATTGATTAGCATTCATAATTGAATGTTAATGACTTGATTGGTACATGCGAAAGTGAAAATCAAAATGTGATTGGAACATGTGAAGTCAAAAAGCCAAGACGTGATTGCCTCTCAAACCCTCATGAAAGAGAGTTTGAGTGGCAAACATTATTCCAGTGACAAGGAAGTGAAATCTGTAGTGAAGAAGTGGCTCAAAGAACAGTCAACAGAATTTTACAGGGTAGGATACATGCTCTCATTCAAAGGTGAAAAGTTGCTATTGAGAGAAACAGTGACTATGTGGAGAATTAGGGATGTGATTCACAGAGAACAAGCTTCATTTTGATATATGATACATATTCCTCTGTTGGTAATTATACCTGTCCTAAACAAAATGGAATTACTTTTTGATTCACCTATGTGGAACAGTAGGGATGTGATCCACAGTGGATCAGGTTCATTTTGATGTATGATACATATTCCTGTGTTGGTAATTCTACCTGTCCTAAACAAAATAGCATTACTTTTTGACTAACCCTCGTACATTTATTTCATTCAATAATCTCCCTGATTTTTACTATGTTTATACAGATAATCAGATTTAATTTGTATTTTTGTAAAACCTTTAAATTTAATTTCATTCCTGGTTCACAGAAAAGCCTATTAAATCTACTCTAAGGCATTTTGAATATAAATTACTTAAAACTATTTAAAAAAAAAAAAATCTTTGATAAATTTTTCTAAATTGTCACCAACCAAATAAAATTATGATAGCTGATGAAATTACACAGCTTGTTAACCAAAAAGAAAAAAAAAAAAATATATATATATATATATATATATATATTATCTCTTGATATTTCAATGGAATAAAAGGTTTCAGATTTGTCTGAAAAGTTTTCTTTTTAATTTCTACCCTGTCCATATCAATTGATCGACAGCTCAGATATAAATCTAATGATGAATTCAATGGAAGAAAAAGAAAAAGAAAAAAAAACGACAAAATGAATGAATTTAAAGAAATTGAAAAAAAAAAAAAAGAAAAGAAAAGAATGATGACAGTTTAGCTACTTATCTTGACATTTATTTTGAAATTTTTGAAGGAAATAACAATTTTTCTTTTCATTCCCTCCCCCCAAAGGCTTTGCCAAGATCCAGATTTTAGATAATGAGACGGATGAGAGGCAACAAAAATTTATCACAAATCTTTTTAACAAGGTTCCAGCAACAATAACCAAAAATGATATATTTCTTTAACGTGTATATATATATATATATATATAACCAAAAAGTATGTATTTATTTAACGTGTATATATATACACACACACACACACACACATATATATATAACCCAAAAGTATGTATTTCTTTAACGTATATATTATATATATATACATACATACACACACATGTGTATATATATATATATATATATATATACACACATATATATATAACCAAAAAGTATGTATTAACGTATATATATACACACACACATATATATATATATATATACATACACACACACATATATATACACACACACACATATTATATATACATACACACACACACACATATATATACATACACACACACACACACACATATATACATAATATATACATTATATATACATACACCACACACACACAACACATATATATACATACACACACACACACACATATATATACACACACACACACACACATATATATATATATAACCAAAAAGTATGTATTTCTTTAACATATATATATATATATAGGCAGGAATAGATAGATATATATATATATATATATATATATATATATATATATGTGTGTGTGATTTCTTTAACACACACACACATATATATATATATATATATATATATATATATATACATACATAACCAAAAATTATATATTTCTTTAACGTGTGTGTATATATATATATATATATATACACACACACTCATATATATGATTGTGTGTGTGTCTGTGTGTGTGGATTAGGCACTTTCATATTTTCATCTATTTCCATATGTTTATTTCCAAATGATCATATGAACATAAGCTTACCCATTGTTCTAGAGAAAAACCATGTACATACAAATATATATTTGTATGAATATATCAATATTAAAAGAAAAAAATACATACATACATACACACACACGCTTAAATGAAATATATAAAAATTCATGTTTGCTTGTAAAGATTTCTAAGATTGTGTATGTATATATGAAAAGCAGAGAAATAAATGAAAGGAGATAAAGACATAACGTATTACGAAAGAAGAACAGAAAATATAGAAAATGGAGAGTAAGGTCCCAAACAAAGAGAAAAAAATAAAAGGTAAAAAGGGAGAATAGGTTTCATGACATGAATATTGGCAGTCTATTTATTCAGGTTTTAACAATTAATCTTATTAATAATGGAGATTCGCTTCCGGTTTTTGTCTCTAACAAAAATTGCGTCACGGCTTACGTCACATTACCTAAAATCGTCCTAACATAGAATAAATACACTCAAAATTTGAACATGCAACATTAGACAGTCCTCATTGTTTTTTAAAACAAGTTTTAACATCATCTATTAATAATGGAGATTCGCTTCCGGTTTTTGTCTGTTACAAAAATTATCACTGCTTACGTCACATTACCCAAAATCATCATAACATAGAATAAATACACTCAAAATTTGAACATGCTACATTAGACAGTCCACATTGTTTTTTTTAAAACAAGTTTTAATAAATACATGACTGGTATCATATATCTATATATAGTTTGTTTTATTTTAATACATATTTAAAGTTTACATTTCAAATTGTTTTATTTTTTGATCCTTTAATGAATTTGATGATTTTATTTACTTAGGGTACAAACTCACTGACATTGAATTTTTTACTCCCACCCCTCAGGCAATATGTTTCAAAAATCTATTTTTACATCGCCCAGAGGGCGTTTTTTATTTTGTACTAGTTGAATAAATAAAATATTTGGTGAATATTGTAGACATGATTTGGTTGGTTGTTTTATAACATATCAACTTTTTGGGGCATCAAGAGTCCATACATAGCTGATGAGTAAGTTTTTATTGGTTGGCTAACACTGGTGTGTCCATGTGTAGTAGTCTACAGGAGAACACCACTTATGAATTCATCCTTACTTCTCCAGTAAGTACAGTAAAGTCATCGAGGTGGCCTAAAGTCGGTATCAGCCAAACAGCAAGAGAGTCTATCCCCTTTTCACTAGCACTAGACCAAGGAGATTGTTTTTCAATTATAAATAGTGCTGGAAAGTTGTAGGATATAAATACCCATACAATGACTGAGACACTTCATAGTCTGTATAGGATGTCATATAGCTGTCATTATTAAGGCAAATGAAGAAGTTTCACATTATTGTGTTAAATTTTTGGGCACTTTATATTTGGACAAAAATATTGGTGTATATTTGTATGTATATATATATATATATATATATATATATATATATAGACACCAACAGACATATATTGACAAACATATATATATATATATATATATAGGGCCGGTTTAGCTCAGTCAGTAGAGCGTTCATCTAGAAATCACAAGGTTTCTGGTTCAATACCAGTCCTCGCGAACTCAAAGTATGAGTAACACAGGGATCTGTGCAGTAAAGTGAGGAGCTAGTGGTAGGTGTAGCGATCCACCTCAGATGCTAAAATAATCTCCTTGGTCTAGCGCTAGTGAAAAGGGGATAGACTCCCTCACGGTCTGACTGATACCGACATTAGGACGACACACATATATATATATATATATATATATATATATATATATATCACACACACATACAAGTACCCATATACAAATATATATACACACACATCTACTCACATACATTAAAGATATTTGACTATATATATATATATATATATATATATATATATATATATATATACATATACACATACACACACAGAGAAAGGGATGTAGGGAGCTAATGAGAGCCAAAGATAAAACTTTTAATTCTTCTTTCAAGTTCTACTTTAATTTTCTCTCATCTTTTCAAATCAGTTTATATTTAATCAGTCAAAGGATTAGATGAGATTATTTACTTTCAAATATTTTTTTTCTTTTCATTCTTTTCTTCAGTTTTTCAAGCATCCATTTTTCTTCCTATTCCTCTTATTTCAAAACTAAATGATGACATATGAAGAAAGAAAGAAAAAAAGAGAAAATAAAAACAATAAATAAAAAAACTTTAATCCACCAAGATCATTTACTGTTTCTCTTATGTTTATTTAATTCTTGTTTTTTTTTTTAATTTGTTTTTTGTACCTAATCTTCTGTCATTAATCTTATTATTTTCATACTAATTGATATGACCAATTTTTCTTATCTTTGTTATTCAAGGATCATACATTAAAATTTGACTCTTTCACTATTTCATTATGAATTTTTAATTATTTTTCTGTTTCTAGGCAGGGTCAGTTTCTTTGAATCTTTTTAATTAGTATTAACTTAAAACTCCATGTAAGCCAACAATAAACAAGAAAGGCACTGAATCACCACCATTCAAAAATAAACCTTTAAAAAAAAAATGTAAAAAATTTTTAAAAAAATAAAAATAAATAAAAAAATAAAAAATAAAAATAAATTCTAAAAAAATTTTTAAAAAAAGAAAAACAATTAAAAAAAGATATTCAGAAAAAGAAGAAAAAATCAAAAAAGAAAAAAAAAAAAAATATTCAGAAAGAGAAAAAAATTTTCAGAAAAAGAAAAAAGAAAAAAAAAAAAATTCAAAAAAGAAAAAAGAAAAGAAAAAAAATCAGAATAAGAAAAAAGAAAAAAAAAATTCAGAAAAAGAAAAAAGAAAAAAAAATTCAGAAAAACAAAAAAAGTTAGAAGAAAAAGAAAAAAGAAAAATTATTTTTTTTAAATTAAATAAAAAAAAATTTCAAAATAAATAATTAAGTTCAGAGTGACAAACTACTAGTTGTCATGGAAATAGATTTCTTATATGTTGCAGGCAAATATGATTTTAATCTTAACTGGCAGTACATTATCTTTCTTCTCTGTCATTTTTATTTATCATTTTTTTTTAAATGTTTATCTTATTTTCTTTAAGAGATTTGTATGCTCTTGAGCAAGGACAATTTTCAAGATTATATTAAACCTTTGATTGAAATAGAAAAACCATAAACTTGTATTAATTGCACCCAAAACAGAAATGCTAATAACAAGATTCACTAATTAACTTTATTCCTATTTAAAGAAGCAAAATGCTTATTAACTGTACATGATAAACAAACCAGGCTCATGTTAGGTATTTTTTTAAATAACTTGAAGAAGCTACAGTTCACATAGCGCTAATACCCTTGGAAAACTACTCTCCCTCCAGCTATGGGTAAATAGTAGGGCAGACTGAGCTCTTTAACCTTGGTTAGGCAACCAGTCTAGCATATATATGATAAAAAAGGGTTAGTGGGTTGCCATAATGGCAATAGGGTTGGGACAATCATAGGTGCTAGGGCTTGACATGACCAGGCGATTGATTGGTCCTCTCTAACCACCCATCTAGCCTAAGTAAGGGTTAAAGGAGAGCGTTGCATGTCAAGGACTGCTCAGCTACCAGGATTCCATCCTTAAACATCACATGTCACCACCCACATTGAACAGGTAGTCCCATTGGGGGGGGGGGATGTACCACTTCATTGCCATTACTCCCAGGTCCACTCTGACCCGCAGTGGTAGTATCTGTAAGAGTCCCATCTCTGGGTCAAATATATTTGGGAAAAGAATTATTCCTATTGGATAGGATCATATGCTATAAAAAAAAATTTTTTAAACTCTTAAGAAACAACTACATAGGAAATGGAGTACCACTTCACTGCCATTACTTCCAGGTCCACTTTGATTAAGAGTGGTAGTATTGTTGGGCTATTCCATACCAAAGACATCCTGTGCCATTCATTCTTGTTGCCACTCAACCTTTTTCAAAACTCAAACTCAAAAAAAATAAAAATAAAATAAAAATTTTAAAATATCCTACAGGATGCTTGTTCTTCAGGAATTGCATGTAAAATATTTGGAAAAATCATTATAACTCCCTTTTTCTAAATCAATATTCTGGCTTTTATTCTTAAGCTTGTTAAATTATTGATTTTCTTTTGATTTATGCTGAGTGTGTTCTTCCATAGTTAAGAACTTTACATGTTTTGGTTTTGATATTGCAAACTTCCATTTGAAGAATAGTTTTTCATAAACCTCACTGTTTAGCAATGGAAACTGAACAATAGCTTCTATTTGCTTTCTAACTATTTTATTGTTATTATAAGAAATTTTGATCAAGAGATTTACAAAGGCAGAAACAACATTAATTTTCGAGATTTTCTCATCGGACGGAGAAGTGGTTAGCAAAAGAATTTGTTTAAGTCAATTGTGCCTTTCAAAGCCCTAACCTATACACTTAATTCTTTGTTTCTTTGTTGTTGTTTTTTTTCACAAATAGACTCAAGAAGGGAGATATAGAATAACCCAACAAGGGTTGACATGCCATAGAATACAACCAATCAACCAAACATCAATATATATTTTTATTAAATTCAACTTCAGTCTAAGTTATACGTCTTTTTAAAGCCCTAACCTATACACTTAATTCTTTTGTTTTGTTGTTGTAGTTTGGTTTTTTTTTCCAAAACAGACTCAAGAAGGGAGATATAGAATAACCCAACAAGGGTTGACATGCCGTAGAATACAACTAACCAACCAAGAAACCAAACATCAATATATATACCATAAACCCTTTGTAGAATACTGTTAATTGTTATTCTGTGTTACTTTCACCCTTAGCCAGGATTGAACCTGCAGTCTGGAAATGACTGTTACAGATTGTTAACTATTGGACAGTGGAACAGTAAAACACCTCCTCAGCTTAATGGACTCTTCCTGGCAGGAGTGGCAGTAATTATTTAAGCTGTTATAGTGGGTTCATTGGAACTAGTAACTTCATGGTTAGGCTTGGCC
>CM042163.1:75324230-75334230 GCA_023376005.1 Doryteuthis pealeii | reverse complement strand
ATGAGTTGGTTAAACGCAAGGCTGTCTTATCGGCTATCCTCTGAAATATTAACTCTCACTTAAGTCCAGAACCTGCTGCTATTTAAAGTTGGAAGAGTTCATGCATGTGTGGTAAATTACCATAACAGTCTTTGAAACAAATACAAAGAAAAAACACTTCTTAATCATAAGGAATACATAACAAAAATTATTTTTGTTGGAATATTTTGTCATATAAGGTGTGCTGAAGTCCACCACTTAAACTTATAGACTCTGCTTGGGTGTGTGGATTTAGAGCCAGCCAATCAACAGCTCGAATACGTGGTTAGTTAACTATTTAATCACGGATCTTGAAAGCTGTTCCTTTGAACTTATTTGACACGGGGGAACGGATCTGCAACCAATGCTTCTGTTCAACCAAAGGATACTACCCAACATTAAGGGAGACTGAGGAACAACCAAAGGATTCTATCCAATACTAAGGAACAACCAAAGGATTCTATCTCTTGTTGAAATATTTTGACATATAAGGCTTGCTGAAGTCCACCACTTAAACATATAGACTGTGTGGGCACATGGATTAAAGCACACCTTATATGACAAAATATTCCAACAACTTTAGCCATGGTCTTTGAAACAAATACAAAGAAAAAGTCTTCTTAATCATAAGGAATACAAAACAAATTATAAAGTAAAGTATTATAAGTAATAAACCTTTTCCGGATTTTCAATGTTGTTAATTGATTAATTCAGTCAGAACACAAGGTGTCTCAATGAGGATCAATAATGGAAATGTTGTGGATACCAAAGTGCTTAGATATAGATCCCTTTATTGTAAGGGAAGATTTTTTTCCCCTACAAGATAGTTGGACTCTTCTAATGGAACACATATAAAGATACAAATACGCAAGGTCATTCACAGTCGAGTTATGTAGTAGTATTCATAGTTGAGTTACTACTAATCAAGTATCTAGTCATACTGTTGGAGAACTGCATGTTGACTTATTTATATCCCTGTACAAAAAGTAATAAACCTTTTCTGAATTTTCAATTGTTGATTGATTAATTCAGTCACAACACTCTTCACCAACAGCAGCTACCAAAGATTATTACCATTGGTGAACCATGTTACATTGGTATTAAATGTAATAATAGCAAAAGATTCATTAAAACTACCCATAGATGAAAATATTAAAATCAATCATAATGGCATTAATAAACACAAAATACAAACAAAAAATTATAACAAAACACCCATATATGCAAGTACCCATTTCATAGCTAACACACACACACAACACACTTACCCCCTGCACACACATTTCAATATTTTTTCAGTTTCTTAAAAAAGAAGAAAACCTGTATAAATAATTGCGAATTAATATTTTTCGTTTTTCTATTTGCTGTCGTCTTTTCTTTGTATTTTCTTGTCATAAATCTACTTTCTATATTTTTGTAAAAGTGTCTAGTTTTACTTTATTTGTTTTTATTTTTATCTTCAAATTATGAATATTTATTTTCTTTAGTCCAAAGGAAATATATATATACTTTTATCGTGTTAGTATAGCATTTAATTCTAAGACTAACAACAACAACAAATAAATGAATTAAAACTTAGTTTAATTCTAACAATTTATTAACAAGCAAATAAAATAATGAGTAACAATATAAAGTCCTTCCTGTGTATAAAGTTGAGTTTAAGGGACTTACCAGCGTGCTGGTGAAAATATCTGGAATTTTAGGGTGATTTCTTGAAGAGGTTTTAAAGTTGCTGCCTCATCGGATCTAGTCCAGGGTCTTCTGTGTGATTTTGGTATTTTGCGCCAAAACTTCTGGGCTCATCACGTGATTGGTATATCCAATCACAGAAAGCCTTTCCCTCACTCAACTCTATACATGGGAATTACCATTTTACTGACCCAACACTTTTAATATTGGTTTGGTGAACCATCCTGTTCAACTATTTTGAGGATTTCCAGGAAAGAATTCCTAACACATTGATGAATGAAGACACAGATTTCTGTTCTGAATTTTGTTTTACTTCATCACAACCAATATTTAATGAGAAAGCTCATTTTTTTACCATGCAAAATAATACATAAGAGTGAAAACAAGAAAGACAAAAAGACAACCATTTTCTTTTTCATTTTGGGTTTTTGTTAAGTATTAACATATTCCTAGATAGATTGCATGATTTCCTAATGTTGATATAATGAGATCACATATACAAGTGTAAGATCAATTGAAATATTATTATAAGATACTTGAAAAAATATATTTAGTTGGAGTAATTGTTCAGATTAGACAGTAAAATGAAAGATAAAAAAGAAAAATTATTATTTTGAATCACGTCAGCAAATTTTTAAGTTTTCTTATATTCTTTTACATTATTATTGTTTTCATAGTCAGTGAGAGTCAGAATTTAATTTTGTGGAAATTTCTTTTATTTTCATCAAATATACTAAAAAACAAGATCTTTTCAATGGAGACTATTTCTATCAATAATCATTGTAGACTTGTCATGCAATATATTAGAGAAACATGGAAGACAATTATCTTGAATACAAAAGAGTAATATCTTTGATAAGTGTGCCATTTGGTTGGTTGGTTGGGGATTTTACAGCATGTATGGGGTGGCAAGGGTTTGGTTTGGTTTGTTTTACGGCATGTCAACCTTGATGGGTCATTTAATGCCAACAAAATTGTGAAATAAATTCATTCTTAATGCATAATACAATTTTGTTTATAAACTCATGTTTTTCTATTCAACCCATAGATGGGACCCTAACAGTACTACCACTCTGGGTCAGAGTGGACCAGGGAGCAATGGTCATGAAGGGGTGCTCCACATTCCTTAAACCTCCAAAACTGGAACCTCACCATCAGATAGAGTTTAAACGTCATTCCCAGGACATGTAGACCCTCAGCCACCGCCTTCTAGCACCCATATGATAAGAAGGGTTGGGGCTTGCCATAAGGCCAATAGGTGCTAGGGCTTGATGTGGCTAGCCGATTGATCGGAGGGGGCCCTCTCCGACTGCCTGTCTGCCTAAAGTGGAATATTGCAAGTCATGGACTGCTCAGCCACCTGGGTTCTATCCTTAAGTATCACGGGTCGTCACCCATGGCCAATAGGTGGCCCCATTGGAGGAGTCTTACCCCTCTGCAGAGGTGCAGTCGGTGCATTCTAATGCCCCACCGACAGGACGGGGTGGCAAGGGGTTTTGTGTTTTAGGGTTTAAAAGGTAGTGGTGGTTATGTGTGTGTTCTTAGTTTGCTTTTAACTCCATCTCATTTGGTAGTCACGCTGAAAAGGAAGGAATTCAAGGAACAAAAAGAAAGAGACAAAGACAGAAGATGGTTTTATGACTTAGGCTTTATTCACCAGTCATAGCCACCAAGTAACAAGGGAATATCTCCCTGGCCAGTAGTAACGAGTAGACACAGTTAAGGCCTAAACCAGAATAGCCAAGAGATTATCTTGGGGGTTGGAAGTGGGTCTTTTTTCTGGCACATTCATGGAGGGTTCTTCTGGTGAAGGCTCATGGGAGTTTGTTTTGTTTTTTATTTTCTTATTTCAATTTTATTTTAATCCCCACACAGATCAACCCTTTTTGGGTTATTTCATGCTGAAGATGTTTTATTCTATTCATTTTTGTTGGGTGATAAAATTTTATTTTTCGAACTCAATTTTTTAAAAACATTTTTGATCTATTTAACCTATAGACTGGACCCTAACAGGTACTACCACTCTTGATCTGAGAAAACCAATATGTATTAATTGGGATGTGTTAAAGAATAGAATGAATGATCCTGTTCAGAAAATGTTATAGTGTTAAGAGTTAATCAAGAAATGTCTCAGATGTTGTAGATGTTAAAGAGAGAGAGAGAGAGAAAACTGAAGAGTTTGATTAGTCATGATGTGTTTGAAGTAATTCCATTTGGAAATCAACTTTATTGTATCATCTTGTTAGATTCTGAGAAATAGAAAGATGGTGAAAAGAAAAAAAAGCCAGACTGATAGCCGATGGCATTGGAGGAAGATACTAGCAATCTTAGAAAAGATTCCCCAACCTGAAGTAAAGAATGCCTATGGGTGGTATTCTTAATAAATGGCAATAATATCCTGGAAGCTAGAAACTATTGATATAACAGCAGCATTTCTACAAGGTGGTTACTTAGTGAAAATATTAGTCCTATATCATTCTCAAAACTGAAGTTTGGTGTCTTGAATGTATAATTCAGAGTTTTCCTTCTCCAACTCTGGTTGCCTAACCAAGGTTAAAGAGCACAGTCTGCCCTACTATTTATGTATAGTTGGAGGATGTTGACTATATAAGGTGTGCTACAATACACCACTTGAATTTATAGACTAGGCGAGATTACATAGTTTAAACCTCAGCCAACCAAGAGCCCTAATGTGTGGCTGGTTGACTACTTAATCGCTGATACTGAGAGACATCCATTTGCAATCATTGACGAAGGACTTGGAATACGGAGGAGCACCAAGGAACAACCAAAGGATTCTTTACCAAGGGTTTCCGCTGGACAAGCGCTCTTACTTGGAGCCTAAAGGATGGCCCATAAAATCATAACAGAGGAAGAATAGTTAGATTCATACCTTTCCCAAGGGTATTAGCTCTATGTGAATTCAAACAGCCTCATCCAGGATTTGAAATCATCTTGCTTCCTATGTCCATTTGCTATGATGGTAACCATTGTACCAAGTGCATCAATATATTATTATTATTATTATTAATTATATATTTATAAATTCAGAGGAAAAAATGTACTTTGCCAGATGTCATTTAGTGGTTTTGTATATTTTGATGCATTTTTTTCTTTTTCATTTCTATCTCTTTTTTTCTGTTGAAGTATTTTGATATATAAGGTGTGCTGAAGTCCACCACTTAAACTTATAGACTTGGCATGGGTGTGTGGAAGAAAGCCAGCCAATCAACAGTTCAAATATATGGTTAGTTAACTATTTATTTGCCAATCTTGAAAGCCGTTCATTTGCACATGTTGGACATGGCAAAACGGATCTGCAACCAAGGATACTGCTCAACCAAAGGATTCTACCCAACATTAAGTAAGACCGCATTAAGGAAGACCGAGGAAGGTTGGTTTCTACCCAACATTAAGGAAGACCGAGGTACAACCAAAGGTTCTACCCAACATTAAGGAAGACCGAGGTACAAACCAAAGGATTCTACCCAACATTAAGGAAGACCGAGGTACAACCAAAGGTTTCTACCCAACATTAAGGAAGACCGAGGTACAACCAAAGGATTCTACCCAACATTAAGGAAGACCGAGGTACAACCAAAGGATTCTACCCAACACCAAAGGTTTCTACCCAACATTAAGGAAGACCGAGGTACCCAACATTAAGGAAGACCGAGGTTTCTACCCAACATTAAGGAAGACCGAGTACAACCAAAGGTTTTCTACCCAACATTAAGGAAGACCGAGGAACTACCAAAGGTTTCTACCCAACATTAAGGAAGACCGAGGAACTACCAAAGGTTTCTACCCAACATTAAGGAAGACCGAGGAACTACCAAAGGATTCTACCCAACTAAGGGACACGGAGGAGCAACTAAAGGATTCAACCCAACACTAACGGACACAAAGGAACACCGAGGAACAACCAAATATTCTACCAAACACTAAAGGACACAGAGGAGCAACCAAAGGAGTCCACCCAAACTAAGGAACAACCAAAGGATTCTAAGGAACACTGAGGAACTACCAAAGGATTCTTCACTAAGGATCAGCCTCTGGTTAATGCAAGGGATCTCCACTGTAAAGTGTTCTCAGTTGAAGCCTGAAAATGGCTCAAAAATCATAACACTTTCTATGTTTCTTCTTCATTTCTACACCCACCCCATTTTTTTTACTCTTTTTTTTTCTATTCTTTTTACTTTTCTTTCCACTTCTTACCTTTTTACTTCACTTCCTTCTTGCCTTTTCACTTCACTTCTTTGTTTTCATTCTCATATTTTATTGTCTTCTCTCTTTTCCTTTTTTTCACTTCTTGCCTTTTCACTTCACTTCTTTTCCTTCTTGCCTTTTCACTTCACTTCTTTTCCTTTCATTCTCCTATTTTATTGTCTTCTCTCATTCCTTTTTCACTTCTTTTCCTTCTTGCCTTTTCACTTCACTTCTTTCTTTCTTTTCATTCTTCCTATTTTATTGTTTCTCTCTTTTCCTTTTTCACTTCTTTTTCTTCTTGCCTTTTCACTTCACTTTCTTTTCATTCTCCTATTTTATTGTCTTCTCTCTTCCTTTTCACTTCTTTTCCTTCTTGCCTTTTCACTTCACTTCTTTCTTTTCATTCTCCTATTTTATTGTCTTCTCTCTTTCCTTTTTCACTTCTTTTCCTTCTTGCATTTTCACTTCACTTCTTTCTTTTCATTCTCCTATTTTATTGTCTTCTCTCTTTCCTTTTCTTTCTCTTGTATTATCTCTTTACCTGACAATTCCTTTCTTGAAATATCTTCTCACCTCTTTCCATTTCATTTTATTCCTTTATGAATTAATGATTTTCCAATCTCATTCCTTCATCATCATCTTCACCATCATCCCTTTCTCTTCTGCTATAAACCCTTTTTCATATTTAATCTCATTCACAAATCATCTTGCAGAGAAACTTCTCCAAATTAGACTCCACCATTAAATGAATTTCATCTAATTATTATCATTATTATTAATGCTAGTGTCACACTGGGTTTGACAACAACAAAAATTAATTGCTTATTTCGCTTATAAATGTCAACATAAAGTCTATTTTCTTCCAGGTAATTTCTCTGTTGAAATAGCTACTACTAGTTTTTCATCTTATTTTCTTTCTTTTTTAAATTGCAAACAAGTAAATTTTGGAAATTGATTTCAGCACAAATTACTAGAAATACAAAAGCATTAAGATTCTTGTCTCTGTAATAGGTCAGGCGGATTAGTTTTGTTATTTTTGACTTTTTATTTTTAACAAATTTTGATATAGATAAAACGTTACAAATTTTGATAACGCCATTTCATGTGACTATAAAGTTCACAAGGTCAAACAATCAGTTTGGAGCTTTAACATTTCATAGTCTTTTGGGATTTTAAAAAATTCTTTTTTTTTTTTAAAACCTTTTTAAGACCTTTTTTTTTTTTTTTCTTTAAACCTTTTTAAGACCTTTTTTTTTAAACCTTTTTTTAAGACCTTTTTTTTCTTTTAATTTCTATTTGTCAACAAATGCCCAAATAATAGAAAGCCTTATGATATTTTGAAAGCCTTAATTGTTTTGTTTTTGTTTGTTTTTTATTAACACCCATCCCTTACACACACACACACACACGCAGATGCTGATTCTTTGCTATTTTTTAGTTTGGAGATATTGTCATTTTTCTTTCTTTATTTGTTTTTTTTTTTTTTACAATTTAATTTCTATTCTACTTTGTTTTTAATAGTACTGAAATTGCAAAAAGAAATAAATTTTAAATTGATTATCAATGGCTTTTCTATTTTATCTAGCATTCTCAGTAATTAGTTATGTTTCATTTTGGATATTCTAATTTTCCAAAATGATGAAATTTTTTTTTATATGACATCTGTTTTTATTGCATTTAGACATTTATTTCTAAAGTTTTATTTCATTTTCTTTTTACATTATAATAATTTTTGTAGATTTAACCTTTATGGGATTGCACTTCATTTTCTTCTTTTTTTTAATTTTAAAAATTGTATTTATCATTATGTACTAGTGATTAATTTCTTTTTTCTTTCAATGATAAACTGTAAATTTCTCATGTACTGATAAATGAATATGTGAATCAAGTATAATAATGAAAGTGAAAGTAAAGAATAGGTTGGGGGCGTGTTCTTTTTGACAGATCACATTAAGGGCATGCATTATCTGGCCCTATCAATATTATCACTATATTTAAATAACCCCAGGCATTCATTAGATCTGCTGTTTTCAATTTCTTCCTATACGTATTATCATAGCCTGTCTGTTGCCTACTGATATTCTTATTAGTCTCTTTGGCTACTGTTTAAAAAAATTAAATAAAAGATTTAATAAAAAATAAAAGAGATAAAAATATCATGGCCTTAAATTCTGTATGCTTGATAGTATATTTGATACTACAAGGGTCAGTCAAAAAGTAATGCCATTTTCTTTATTTCATATGAAGTTTTTTTTTGTTTGTTTTTTTTTATAAAACTAAGGCCTACATTGAGACTAATGAGACTCAGAGCAAGAATCCGATGAGTAAGACCCAACTTGCCAATCAACAATGTCCTCCTTCTGCATGACAATATATGGAAGATAGTTATGTCTGTGAATTTTCAAAGCATTTATTTAGCATGTTGTAAAAAGTATTTAGGATACTGAAATTTTATATATATGAGGGGGAGTCAAAAGATAATGTCATTTTCTTTATTTTATGTTAAGGTTTTGTTATAAAACTAAGGCCTGTATTGAGACCCTAACGAGGTTCAGAGCAAGAATCCGATGAGTAAGACCCAACTAACCAATCGACAATGTCCTCCTTCTGCATGACAATGCTCGACCACACAAAAGCATCAGGACAAGGGATCAAACCACTTCATTTGAGTGGACAACTTTACCGTATCCTTCATACTCACCAGATTTAGCACCTTCAGACTATCATCTCTTCGGACCATGAAAGAGTGAAGAAGTGGCTCAAAAAACAGTCAACAGAATTTTACGGGCAGAGATACATGCTCTTATTCCAAGGTGGAACATTGCTATATAGAGAAATAGTGACTGTGGAGAAGTAGGGATGTGATCCACTGAGGAACAGCTTCATATTGATGTATGATACATGTTTCTGCGTTGGTAATTATACCTCTCCTAAACAAAATGGCATTACATTTTGACAAACCTATGTGGAGGAGTAGGGATTTGACCCACAGAGGACCAGCTTCATATTGATGTATGATACATTGGTAATTATACTGGTCCTAAACAAAATGGCATTACTTTTTGACTTATCCACATTAAAAAATTTTAAAAAAATATATCATGGTCTCAAATTCTTTATGCTTGATAGCATATTTGATACTAATTGCAACATTAAATTCCTTCTTTTTTTAAAGTAGCGACAATAATGGCTACAGTCACAAGAAACATAGCAAACAATCTTAAGCTATCAGATTTCAAATTTCAGTTTCTGCTCAAGTTATTGGAAAATGACAGGGCAGGGGGAAGAAAAGGGGATTTGAATCTATTTTGCCTAGATGAAATCATTTGTTACTGACAAATTACATATTTCTGATTTATATTCCAGTGTATATTAGGAGAAAAATGATGAAATTCTTCATTGCAAAACAAATGCAATAAGATGGAGAAATTGCCACAAAATTATTGGAAATGGTTTTAAGAGTGACTTCCAATATGCTTCATTGCAAAAATATTTATGAAGAGTAAAGTATAGAAAATAAGAGAAAGAAAAGACCCATGAAAAATTATATAGCTTTTTTAAAGAAAAAAAAAAGAAAAAAAAGAAATTTCAATCAAAATATCTAATGGCATTACTGACAGTTGGTTAACTCAGTAGATTGAGAAAAGTCTTGTACCTTAAAGTATCAAGTTCAAAAATCCATCAGGGTTGATTTGATTTTCCATCATTCTATAGTTGAAAAAATATTGATGTGTAAGTTAAAAATTATGGGGGAAAAAAAAAAATGTGTGTGTATCCTGAACTGCTGGCATAAAAAAATATCATGTGATATATATATATATATATATATATATATATATATATATATATATATTTTTTTTTTTTTACTCTTAATTTATTTTATGAATTCACTAAGAGTAATTTGCAAGTACTCTAGGTTCTAATAGTCCTTTCAAATGAACTTGCTATACTAAATAACATAATTAAAACATTTAAGCTTTTTATTTTATTTCATTTCTTTTATAATATCTGTGCTAGAAGGTGGTGGCTGAGACTCTTGGTGTCCTGGGTTCTATAGTTGAAAAAATATTGATGTGTAAGTTAA
>CM042163.1:75311730-75319230 GCA_023376005.1 Doryteuthis pealeii | reverse complement strand
ATTAATATATTTTCTCCAAAAGTTGATTTTACTTTTACTTTTACTTTTACTCTCTCTCTCTCTCTCTCTCTCTCTCTCTCTCTCTCACTACCTTTCTCTCTTTCACTCTACTCTAACTACCTTTCTCTTCTCTCTCTCACTCACTACTCTCACTCACTCACTACCTTCTCTTTCTCTCACTCACTCACTACCTTTCTCTTCTCTCTCACTCACTCACTCCTTCTCTCTCTCTCTCTCACTCACTCACTACCTTTCTCTCTCTCTCTCTCACTCTCTCTCACTCACTCACTACCTTTCTTTCTCTCTCTCACTCACTCACTACCTTTCTCTCTCTCTCTCACTCACTCACTACCTTTCTCTCTCTCTCTCACTCTACCTTTCTCTCTCTCTCACTCACTACTTTCTTTCTCTCTCTCTCACTCACTTACTCTTTCTTTCTCTCTCTCACTCACTACCTTTCTTCTCTCTCTCTCACTCACTACCTTTCTTTCTCTCTCTCACTCACTCACTACCTTTCTTTCTCTCTCTCACTCACTCACTACCTTTCTTTCTCTCTCTCTCACTCACTCACTACCTTTCTTCTCTCTCTCTCTCACTCACTACCTTTCTTTCTCTCTCTCTCTCACTCACTACCTTTCTTTCTCTCTCTCACTCACTCACTACCTTTCTTTCTCTCTCTCACTCACTCACTACCTTTCTTTCTCTCTCTCTCTCTCTCACTCACTACCTTTCTTTCTCTCTCTCTCTCACTCACTCCTCTCTACTACTTTCTTTCTCTCTCTCTCTCACTCACTACCTTTCTTTCTCTCTCTCTCTCACTCACTACCTTTCTTTCTCTCTCTCTCTCACTCACTACCTTTCTTCTCTCTCTCTCTCACTCACTACCTTTCTTTCTCTCTCTCTCTCACTCACTACCTTCTTTCTCTCTCTCTCTCTCACTACCTTTCTCTCTCTCTCACTCACTACCTTTCTTTCTCTCTTCTCTCACTTTTCTCACTACCTTTCTTTCTCTCTCACTTTCTCACTACCTTTCTTTCTCTCTCACTTCTCACTACTTCTTTCTTCTCTCTCTCACTACTCTCTCTTCTTTCTCTCTCTCACTACTTCTTCTCTCTCTCTCACTACCTTTCTTTCTTCTCTCTCTCACTTCTTTCTTTCTCTCTCCTCACTACCTTTTTCTCTCTCTCACTACCTTTCTTTCTTCCTTCCTACCTCCATTTCATTATCCCTTCTTTTCCCTCTCTTACTTTCTTTTTTCCCTCCCTTCTCTCTTCCCTCTCTCTCTCTCTCTCTCTCTCTTCCCTCTCTCTCTCTGTATAAAACAAAGACTTCATAAAATCACAATGAAATTAAATCTTAGAAACATAGTCATAAGTAATATAAAATGTACAAAAATTATTTGATAGTCTGAGCAAATTCATGAGAATATCTTTAGGTAATATGTATAAACTAGCAGGACCTGTGGATATACCACAGTATGATAAGTTCATTATTACAACATTTGATAGGTTTACTTAAGAGTTATTTCAAAATAGTTCAATATGTAAAAAGTATAATAATCTTGATTTAATTCTCTCATTTGTTTTTTTTTTTGTTTTTTTTTTTCATTATGTTAGATTAAAACAGGTTAGCACTATCACTTCCATGCACTCGCCCTCCCTCTATCTTACCCCTACTCTTTCTTTCTTTCTTATATTTTTTCTGTGTAGCAGGTCATTTTTCTTCCCTTTCATTATAATAAAAACAGAAGGGTCTATTATATAGCTGAGGTGACAACACTCATAAGAAATAAGAATTCA
This sequence comes from Doryteuthis pealeii, assembly GCA_023376005.1. Taxonomy (NCBI): domain Eukaryota; kingdom Metazoa; phylum Mollusca; class Cephalopoda; order Myopsida; family Loliginidae; genus Doryteuthis; species Doryteuthis pealeii. Next base: position 75,317,431 of record CM042163.1, on the reverse strand, counting down.
GCAGACAAGCAACACCAGATAATCAGGATTTAGATTTTTTTTTCATTTTATCTTGGGTGATTTGGACGGTCTTATTTTTAACCAGAGTGTTGCAAGGTGATAATGGTCAGAAGATTAAGGAACACAAGTATTAATATATAGAAGATTGTTTTCCCATAGATTTAAAACTTGATTTCTTCTAAAAAGTACAAAACCTATTGAAAGGATTTCATAATATCTTTTCAGCTAGTATATTAGGTCTGAGACCTGTCAGCTGTTCTTTATAAACATTCATCTTAATTCCACAGAATATTTATACTCTTTCCACAGATTATCTAACATTGCCTTAAAGGAGTTTAGAGATGGGTCATTCACTATTGATGATGGTAGTTTATTCCATGTATTCACCATTCTGTTACTAAAATAATTTTATCTTGCATTTACTTTACAAAATTCTTTTAAGACTTAATTTATGATTGATATTTTGAGCAATGTTTAGTAGATCAAAGTTTGTTGAATAAAATCCATGTGTATATTTGTAGACTTTAATCATATCCCTTCTTGTATGTTAATAAACCAAACTTGGTAAGTCAATGTTCTTAAGTCTTTTTTCATACAAAAGGGTTTTTAAATCATTCATTACTTTAGTAGTTCTCCTTTGAACTCCCTCAATAATATGAACTTATGGATAAAGTCAACACATTAATAATAATAATAATAATAAAAACATCCAATATAAACTCAACAGTCCTTAATAAGAGTAATAATATCTAGAAAATAGATACGAATAGAACTGATAAGAATTATAAGGCATGCTTAAAAATAAAGGCACAAATGCAATTTCCAGTTAATTCAGAAAAAACAAAAAATAACTCCAAATGAAAAATACTTAGGGATTTCCCGGTACAAAGTGATCAATATTTGGAACATAACAAAACAGATGACTTCCAAGACATCAATAAAAAAAATGTGAACTAACAGAATAACAAGTTGCTAGGACCAATCAGAGAGAGAGAGAGAGAGGGAGAGATGCAGCAAATTTAACTGTTATTCATTTATAAGTATATGACTTTAATCCTATTTGGGGATGGGCTGATGTTTACATAAAGTTTATTATCTACATCCACCATCAACACTTTTTATAAAACACCAACTGCGATGGTTGGGTCATACCATCCACATGCCTGCAGACAGACTCGCCCCATAAAATACCCCTAAAAGCGATTCAAAAACCATATTAAGACAACACTGAAAAAATGCACCGTCACACCTTCAAGCCTGGAAGATCTGGACTCCAATAGACAGGGTTGGTGAAACACATGAGACACGTGCCACTCAGGAGCTGACCGGCTCAATATCGAGATTAACAGGGCTGCAGTGCGGCGACGTCTTCATCGTTATGAACCACCAAATGCAGATGGGAATTTCGCAATGTGTGTGACAACATGATAATCATCGTATAATTAAGGAACACAAGTACTAATATATCTATTAACCCTTCTGTACGAATAGTATGTGACAAGGTCAATTTCTTAAGCAGAGTTTACCATGTTTGAATTAAGAGTTTTCCTTCTCTTAGACTGGTTACCTAGCCAAGGTTAAAGAGCCCAGTCTGCCCTACTATTTAACCCATAGCTGGAGGGAGAGTAGTTGGATTCATACCTTTCCCAAGGGTATTAGCGCTATGTGAAATACAAACAACCTTGTCCAGGATTTGAACTCAGGTTGACAAGTCCATTTCCTATGACTAACCATTACACCACATGACTCGAGTATTAATATATAGATATGTTCTATCCAAAGATTCTTTTTTATTTTCTTCTTTTAAGGTTCTTATGAGAAGATAGTAAAAATGAGAGATGCCCAAGGAGACATAACAAACATATAATAATGCAGCAATTTTTAGTAAGTATTAAAAGATTGGCACATCTGAGCTCAAATCAATGTCTTCAGCAGATGAAGATATAGAGAATTATCAATAAAAACATCCTATGCTCTTTTTAATTAGGATTCCAAAGGAAAAATAATTTACTGAAGAAAAAATATAGCACAACCCTGAGATCCATTTAAAAAATCTTCTTTTTTTTAAATGAATCCTTATATTGATTAGCAAAAAAATTCTATTGATGGTGAGTATTTATATTAGCAATAATAATACAGTGTCAAAGGTATGTTGATTAAATTCTCATTGTTTATTAATCACATATCTAAGGTTTTTCTCATTCCAATGTTTTGAAATGTTTTAACACCTTATTCAGCCAGAGGAATATCGACAGATTTTGGATCTTGGCCAATAGTGGCTTAAAAGGGTGCAGCATTCAATCTCACATTTATATACTCTTATCTTAACCTTTTGTCAGAAAGGTTGGTCGGATTTTTATAGCATGTAAACCCATATGGAGTTATTTTATGTCAAAGCTGTTTCGTTTTATGGCATATCAACACTTTCTGTTCATTTAACGCCAAATCAAGTCATTTTGATGTTTGGATTCTTAAAGTACCTTCTGTTGCTTAAATGGTCACTCATCTAAGTATTGAACTGACTCATCACTGCTTAACTTCATTTATCTAACTGGACCCAGTACTTTCAGCGTAACTTGACCATAAGCAAAGTAAGTAAAATTGGTGGAGTGACCTATTGTTGGTATCAGCCAGACAGTGAGGGAGTCTATCCCCTTTTCACTAGTGCTAGAACAAGGATTTTGTTTTTGCATCTGGGGTGGAGCACCACACCTACCATCAGCTCCTTACTTTACCCCACAGATCCCTGTGCTACTTATACACTGAGTTGGCGAGAGCTGGTATCGGACTAAACCGGCCTTTAATATTAAGGGGTGTTTATATATACCACAATAAAGATAAACTGTCCAAAATATTCAAATTCTTCACATTAAACTTCATCTAAAAAAATACAGACATAATTATAATTGGATTTGGTAAAAAAAAGTACTCGATTGTTGCTATGAATTTAAACTGGAAAAATGGTTTATTGGAAATCTACAAACACCTTAGAAAAATCTGAATTCTTTAGATGAGATTTGATAATTAGTATTATTTGGATCATTGTACCCATCTTTATTTGTATGAGTCCAACAAGAAATACTTTATGGTTGGAAGGCACATTGGCCAAAATGTTGTACAGATAACAATAAAGATGAGGACAATAGTCTGGATAATCCAAATACTAATTATAATTGGATTTTAAAAAATAGAATAAAATAAAACATAGCACTCAATTGTTGCTATGAATTTAAACCGGAAAAATGTTTTATTGGAAATCTACAAACACCTTAGAAAAATCTTTTTTTTTCTTTTTGACATCAACCAATAAGAATGTTTATATAAGGATCTTGTTTTGGTTCTCAAGAATCCTGATATTGCACTTTGATTTGTCTTGTATTGGTAGGCTGGCATCTCAATGTCACAATAAACCACAAAATGAGAAACATGAACACACACCCACATACCATTTAGAAAAAAAATAAAAGGCAATGAAAAAATAAACTAAAATTTGAACCATTTCACAATCAAAAGAGCCATTTGATTTATGATTTGTAAAACATTAATTCTACAAAAGATGGTCATTGATATGTCTTTGCAATAAATCATTCTGTTAAAGTGGTTATTATTATTATTATTATCATTTAATCACTTTTTATTGTTGTTGTTATTTTTGTTTAAATACTTCCTTCTTTACAAGTTCTTTAATCTATTCTTGCTATATGATCAGTCTTTCACATGTATAGTAATATAATAATGTAACTCAACTGGTCACACAGTAATGGTTATATGCAACATCACTTGTAAGACAAATGCAGTCTGTCAGAAAGAACAGTACTTTTTTTTTTGTCATTAGTGAAAACTAAAACCTTTAAATGGTTTTCTGTAATTCAACAATTCATTTCTGTACAAAATGTCTTAAAGGGTTAATTTCTTTAACAAAAAAAAGGAGAAAAAAAACATTGAATAAAAATATTTTCCCCACTGAATGACTAATTTAACTTCTTTTTCTAAGATTTATGGCATTAAGTTATTCATAACTGGAATTTGTTTAATGACATATCAACTGGTTATTTTGTTTAATGACATATCAACCCTTGTAGACTATTTAATGCCAAATGTTTTATATATATATATAATATATATATATATATATATATATATATATATATATATATATATATGGTTTTGAGCAAACGGTTTGTAGGTAAATATTTCTATTTGGTTTTATAACTGGTAAAGATTTTAATTTTTTTTTTAAATAAAACATTTTAAAAAAGAGTCCTTTAATGTCTCACTCATGGCTAGCACCATCTCAAACTGTTTGCTTAAGTGTGACAACTACTTATATGGTTAGCAGCACATGCCATTAGTTTTATTTTGTCAGAATTTATGTTAAAAAGTGGCAAGAGTAATCTGAATGGAAATTTAACCAGGACTATTAACACTAATTCATAAAAAATCACACATATATATATATATATATATATATATATACATACATACATATATACAAGTACAACAGACAAGTCTATTTATATTTCCCCAACTTACTTTTCTTTGTACCTCTTAACGGAAAACATTAACACACCTTACCTTATTTTATTATAACAATAATTTAACAATAATCGCTAAGATCATATTAATGAATAAATATACCAGTATAAATACACACATTCTATTATATTAAAAAAAAACTTTAATCATATATTAGCAGAATCTTATCTTTCTTTGCACAAACCAATAATAATTCTTATAAATTGAAAATTAAAAATTTAAAGAGGATTTCTCATGTTTATATTTAGGAAAAAAAATGTGACACAAAAACACCACATCTGTTACCCATTTTTCAAAACAACGTTCCAACGTTCATTAACTGCAAATCTGTTTTTAACAGTCATAACTACAACATAAACTCCTGCAGTTAGCTGTAATCAATATCTTGATTAATTCAGTGGATTTAACCCTGAAGATTCTTATGGTTAAACTCGAGTAGGTTATTTCTGTACAGACTATAATATATATATATATATATATATATACATACACACACACACAGTGATGCTGATAGCTTTTTAATTTAGTATAGCCTGGGACACATGTATTTGATTTGAATGAGTTCCTGGGGAAATTTGATGGCTCCCAACTGAAGTTTCTTAATAAATTGTAGAGTTTTTATCTATGAATAACTAAAGCCATCTAAGCCCTACCTTGCACCCCATACAGTGTAATTCGTTTCCAAGAAAATATATTGAAATATATTTATATATATTGAAATATATTTGTATTCTAGCCAATTGCAGCAATGCAGTAGTCTGGATGGTCTCAGTTCTTCCTCTGATTCCCAGTTCCTCCAGTCTTTTTTTCCAAGCTTTTTGTGACCATTCCAAGTGTGCCCACTACAATTGCTATCTCTTTGACACTCATATTCCACAGCTTTTTCTATTCTCTGGCAAGGTCTAGGTATTTATCGATCTTTTCGCTTTCCTCCATCACCTTGTGATCTGCTGGAACTGCAAAGTCTACCAGTTGACAAGTTCTCATTTTTTTTTTTTTTGTTAATCAACACTAGGTCTGGTCTCGTGGATGGGATAAGGTGATCCATCTGTATCTCAAAGTCCCATGATTATCATTATTATTATTAAAGGCTTTAAACTGAGGCTTTAGGTTTAAAGCCTTATGATGATGATACAAATGTTGATACTGATGATGATGATACCAA
>CM042163.1:75289230-75306730 GCA_023376005.1 Doryteuthis pealeii | reverse complement strand
GTTTGGTTTGTTTTCTGGCATATCAACCTCGGGAGGGGAGGGGGTATTTAATCCCAACAAAGTTTCAAAATAAATTCATTCTAGATGGATACACAATATCTTATAATTTTTATAAACACATTTTTCTATTTAGCTAACTTCAAAAGAATTAAATTCTGATACAATGCAAAAGAGAATTTGGTGACAATTTTGCTGAAATACTACAGCAGTAGGAAACTTCTTGTCATAATTGAGAGCCCTCATGGAACATTGAACCCAACCATTTATTCAATCCACGAGGGTATCCTGTTCTCATTCCGCTAACCATAGCTGGGGTAGAGGTGTTAAGCTGTGTTAATTATTATTCTATGTTACTGTTGCCCTTGATCAGGATTGAACCTGCAGCTTAGAGATAACTGTCACTTAGAACTGTCTTAACCCAACACCTTTATCCACTATGCTATGTGTCCAATTGTGTAAAGATGAGGACAATAGTCCGAATAATCCAAATAATACTATTTATCAAGTCTCATCTCGAAAATTCAGAGAAATAGAGTAGATAACAATAAAGATGAGGACAATAGTCCAAATAATCCAAATAATACTAATTATCAAGTCTCATCTCAAAAATTCAGAGAAATAGAGTAGATAACAATAAAGATGAGGACAATAGTCCAAATAATCCAAATAATACTAATTATCAAGTCTCATCTCAAAAATTCAGAGAAATAGAGTAGATAACAAAGATGAGGACAATAGTCCGAATGATCCAAATAATACTAATTATCAAGCCTCATCTCAAAAAATTCAGAGAAATAGAGTAGATAACAATAAAGATGAGGACATTAGTCCGAATGATCCAAATAATACTATTATCAAGCCTCATCTCAAAAAATTAAGAGAAATAGAGCAGATAACAATAAAGATGAGGACAATAGTCCAAATAATACAAATAATACTAATTATCAAGCCTCATCTAAAAAATTCAGAGAAATAGAGTAGATAACAATAAAGATGAGGACATTAGTCCGAATGATCCAAATAATACTAATTATCAAGCCTCATCTCAAAAAATTAAGAGAAATAGAGCAGATAACAATAAAGATGAGGACAATAGTCCAAATAATACAAATAATACTAATTATCAAGCCTCATCTAAAAAATTCAGAGAAATAGAGTAGATAACAATAAAGATGAGGACAATAGTCGGAATAATCCAAATAATACTAATTATCAAGCCTCATCAAGAAATTTAGAGAAATAGATATATTTAAATTCAACAAGATTTAACTTCCAGCCTTTGATTTATGAGAAACTTTTGGTTATCTTTTAAGAAGTTGGCATCAGAAAAAGTAATAACTTTTAAGGAAATAATACTCGTCAGCCAAAGACTTTTGGTCAGTTCTAGATTTCTCAAATTGTAACATAACTGATGCCCCCTCAAGATATGGAGAAAAAAAAAAAGAAAAAAAGTTTTTATCAGATTTATGATCCCACCCTCGGGGCCAAAATGGTTCTGCGGGCAAAGGTCAAGCACACAGAAGAAAAAGTTCAAAATGTGCGTGCTGGTAGCAGACATTCGATCACTTGATACTTTGATCGGTAACAACTTGGAAGAATTTTGTCCAAGACAAGAAATATATCAATGCCTTAGTTAATGTCCAGTCTTTAGTACCTACAAGAAGTGGCTACCCGGCATCACCTGGGTAGAGGTATGGGGGAGAGATAGTCTCACAGATCCATTATTTTGGAATTGGATCCCCACAGGATGCCCACTAAAATCCCTATATACATTTTTTTTTTTTTAATTACATTGATCCATACACTCTGAAAAGAAAAATGAATGTCTCCTATTTAAATTATTAAATGCCCAAAAAAATTCCATGCTGTTATCATTTTAATTTTATTTTTTTAATCATCTTCACGAATATAAATCAAATCTCTATCATTTTTGCTCAAAAACGAAGCCCTGTGTGTATATATATTTACTTTGTCGTTAATCGTTTTATTTTCGAAATTTCCTTTATATATGTATAGAAAGATAGATTTCCTCCGGACATACACCTACACACAACTGTCCTTTATATATGTATAGAATTCCTCCGGACACGCACACACACACACACACAAGGCCTTTATATATGTATAGATGGATAATACCTACCTGGGATTGCTAAAACAAAAAAAAAGAATTACCTTTATTAGCAAAAGGTCTATATGGCTTGTTTTTTTATACCTCCATCTGTTCGCCTTTTGAAAATTATGAATGCAGCCAAGAACACGCAAAGTTAAAAGGTGATGCATACACACAATTCTTCATCATTGGCCTCTCAGCCCCCGGCGATGCAAATGCATTCATCCATCTCTCAACAAAGTACATGATTACACCTGACCAGAAACGTGAGAGGATAAGCTGAAGATAAGTATCACTAGCAGGTAGATAAATTATAGGCAGTTTACTCCGTTTCTGTCAGAAGACATTACTCAGAGCACATTTCAGTCGCAGATTATGACCATCAAATAGATAGGCATTATACGGCCCTGTTGTATTTAAGTATCTGCGATGGACCTCAACCGGATGTTGGGGAGAGCTTAGCTACGGAATGGATGGATTGATATTTATGAGATAAGGCACAGGTGGCATTTGTGGATTTGTTCTGACTCAGATTCTAACATTTGCTCTTTGTATATTTGATCCGTGGAAAAAAAAAAAGAAAAAAAGTGCAGTTTATCCTTAGAGCTGTTCGTCTTGTTTATGTCCACACAATAAGGTACTGTGATTCAAAATAGTCTAGGAGAAGAAAAACTGAATTCTAACCGGTTTAAACTCCACTAAAGAAATTGACCTTGTGTCACATCCTACTCGTGGTCACAGTCACAGCACTTTTTTGAGGACATAAATAAGATAAACAGATTCTACAATTTGCTTCTCGTATATTTGATCGGCAAAAAATAAAAATGTGCTATTTATTCTCAGAGCTGTTCGTCTTGTTTAATATATGTAAATATATATATATACACATTCACTATCACCAGAGCTTCCTTTTTGTGTAAAAATAATGAAGATTTTATTTATATCTGAAAAGATATTTTAAAAATATGATTTGAATAATAAGAAAAGAGAAAGTCATTGGTTGCATTCGTGATTAAAACATAAATCAATTATATAAGACCAAAACAATCAATGGATCCGCGAGACTAACTTTATTAAATCACTCTACCCAGGCAACGCCGGGTAGCCGATTCTAGTAGATAATAAAGTGATTGTTGAGAATTCATTACATATATTCTGGTGGTGGACGAAAAATTACTTGCTAATTTCTGGGATTAAAAAAGAAAAAAGAAAAAAAGAAAAAAAAAAAAAAAAAAAAAAAAAAAATGGTCATCTTCAAGACATGAAAATCTGAAATACCAAGCCTCCCCCCTCACACACACACAAAAAAAAAAGTTCCGTGATGGCTCCCGATTACGGGAAGAAGGTTTCCGATTACAAAAAAAAAGGTTCCTGATTAAAAAAAGAAATTCCGAAGAAGGCTGGAGGGCACATCGCCCAAAACATTCTACAGATAACAATAAAGATGAGGACAATAGTCCGAATAATCCAAATAATATAATTATCAAGCCTCATCTTAAAAATTCAGAGAAATAGTAAAAATGTGAATTCTTTAAACAAAATCTACATTAACAAGTCTAAATCAGTGCAGATTTGATGAGGGCCGGTATCAAACTCGGAACCTTGAGGTTCCCAAGCGGATGCTCTACAGAATGAGCTAAACAGGCCTCATTATGAAAATTATAAATAATAAAATGTTTGTTGAGTATTCATTATATATACTAGCAAATATATTCACCCTCCAGGTGCAAGTATTTTAAATTTCAATGCAATAAAATATTATATTAAATTAGAAAGGCGAATGGAACTAAAGAATGCAGATAAAAAGATTTGAAACAGAGGTGGGTATAATCCAAAAATAGAACAACTGAGACTTACTCTTACATCACTTCCGTCTTTCATTGATAAATTTTCCTAATTTAACTATCTAGTTAAAATAGGAAGTAAAGAATAAATTTACAGTTATTTCTTGTTAATAGATTTCTTTTAAGATTTATCCCCGAAATTGTTGCACATATTCATTAAGATAAAACCAGACAATTAGAAATCAATAATACTAAGCAAATATTTATCAAAATCAAATTCTTAATATCAATATGCAAATTAGCCTTCCTGTTCAGACTGTAAACCGTTATTTTGTTGTATATATAAATACAATTGCATGTAATTAGTACGTTGATAACAGTATTGGTAATATAAAACAATTTCATTGATAATTGAGGTTTAGATAAAAATAAAATCATCGAGAATGTGATGTAAATTAGAAAGTGAATAGTGACTTGAATACTGATATAGTTTCGGTTACAGACAGACAAACACACAATCTCCATTATAATAAGAATTCTGATAGTGGACTAAAAACGGCTTGCCAATTTCGGGGATTAAAAAAAAGGTCATCTTCAAAACATAAAAATCTCCGAAATCCCAAGCTCTCCCCTCCCAAACACACACACACACACACAAAAAAAAAGATATTCCCACTTTCACTTGGAGGTTTAGCTCAAACGGTAGAGCGTCCGACTAGGAACCACAAAGTTCTTAGTTCGATACTGGCCCTCGCCAACTCAGCGTATGAGTAGCACAGGGATATGGGCGGTAAAGTGAGGAGCTGATGGTAGATGTAGCGCAATGCCTCAGATGCCAAAAAAAATCTCCTTAGTCTAGCACTAGTGAAAAGGGGGTAGACTCCCTCGCTCTCTGGCAGATACCGACTTTAGTCCACCCCGACTACTTTACTTACTTGCATATATTCTGGGCTAAAAACTACTTGCACATTTTTAGGATTAAAACAAAAAAAAAAAGAAAAGGCATCTTCAAAAGATAAAAATCTCCGAAATACCAAGCACCAAAGGGAGGCACCACTAAAAGAAAAAAGAATACACACACACACAAAAAGATATTTCCACTTTTACTTGGATATATGGAATAAAATGCTTGTTTAGTGTTGAAGAGCTGATGTTAGATGTGGCGCTTCATCTCAGATGCCTAAAAGAATTTCCTTGGTCTAGCTCTATTGAAAAGGGGATAGACTCCCTTGCTGTCTGGCTGATACCGACATTAATCCGCCCCGACGACTTTACTTCTGGTGATGGGCTAAAAACTACTTGCCAATTTCTAGCATTAAAAAAAAAGGTCATCTTCAAAACATAAAAATCTCCGAAATACCAAGCCCCCTCCCCCCAACATACGCATGAAAAATAAAAGATATTTCCATTTGCACTTGGAGATATGGAATTTAAAAGTGAATTCTTTAAAGAAAATCTACTGATTAACAAGTCTAAATCAGTGCAGGAAGTGAAGGTGTCTTACAACACCTAAGCAGAATCTCATCAATTTACTTGTCACAATCATTAAATAGATTAGAAGTTAATTGCTTCATCAAGAAATTTACAAGTTTATAATAATAGGAAATGGTCAGCATTTTTTGTTTGAAAAAGACTTACACACTACAAAGAGTTTCTTTGTCTTGAATTAGGGTCAATGCCAGTATTGCCACATTGGTCCATTTTTACCAATCAACTTAGGTAGACAAAATCTAAAACAATCTCATATCAATGGAATAATTGGGAGGTCACCATAAGTACAAATTAATTTTTTTTTCTAATTAACAATTTGATAAATGATTTTTTCATTTATCAGCTTAAGGTTATTGTCACAATCTTGTTTGTTTTTTGTTTTATCGTTTTTTGGGTTGTTTTTTTTTTTACTGTGTGCAGAAGTTTCTTGCTTCTGTTTAAAAAAAATTGTTTCTGCTTTTTATATTAATTTCTCATCTCTTTGAGATTAATTATTCTTTTCTTAAATTGATTTTCTTAGATTTAATTAGCAATAATCATTAATCTTCTAATGATTGGATTGTCTTAATTGAGAAAGTAATTTTAGATAAAGGTTTATTTAGGCAACAAATCAAATATATACATATAAACTTTTAAAAAAACTTTTAAGTTCTGAATTAATGCAACAGAAGGAAAAACAAAACTTGATAATGTCCAAAAGTCATTTCTAAAATTGTGATTTATATATTTGGATATTCATCAAAACTTTTTATTAAAAAACACAAATATATTTTTAATGCTTTGATCTATAATATAGATATATAGATTCTATATTGATAGGTAGCTCAATTTACGGACTTTTCAGAAGTGCGTAAATTGTTAAAAGATATCTTAAAACGTCAATAAAAATGGAAAATTATCTTTTTACTATTTTCTTTTACATTCAATATAAAGAACAATTCCAAGTTAATGTGTTAAAGAAAAAAACAAATTTCTATTACATATAAAATACGTTTTTGCATCTTAAATAAAGTTCTGATAAATTCTTAATCTTTGTTGACATAGTTATAGCTTTTTGGCACACAAAATTAAAGCAACGCAATTTTCTATGGAAAATCATACATGTAATATTTTTAGTATGAAACAAAACAAATTACTATTATAAGCATTTAGTCGATGCATTAGTATTAACTCTTAGTATTATTGAAAAAAAGAGCTGAAAAAATCAAAATTAGAATGTTAAAAATTATTCACAATAAAATTCCGTCAGAAATATTATGGAATCCTTATTAATAAAAAGCGAGACATTTTTTTCTTTGATACATTTCTGATAAGTATATAAAACACTACATACCTCAGTTCTTTAGTTAATTTTGTAGTTTTTAAGTTCATATATAAAAAAAAATAATAAAAATTTGAAAATGGGTCAATAAATTGAAAATTGATATTATTCAACAATATAAAAATCCTTATTAAAAAGTTTTATTAAAATCGGACAGTTAGTTTATTTTAGAAGAATTTCCTGTGTGCCCCTTTATCAGCGGGTGCACGAAAATAAGAATAGCTATATGTTGAATTAATGAAAAAAATAATGAAAAGGCTGCTCAATTTCTTCAAAAGAAACTTAATGGAGATTTGAATTTCTGGATAACAGAAATTCATTTTTTTTATTACTTTCTCATATCAATAAGAAAACCCATTGAAGGAGTACAAACAATATAATGCACTAGTTATTTTATTTGAAAACTCTTACATTTTTTCAGATCAGTTAACTTTGAAACACGTATCTTTGAGGCGTAACACAGATTCACAAACATACGTGGTTCAAAGTTAATTGACCTGAAAAAATGTAAAACTTTTTAAACACAATAAGTGGTGCATTATATCTTTTATTCATTAATCTATCACTACTTGAAATTTCCTTAAATTTTGTTAATACCTTGATTTTTAGTATTTTTTTCTTTCGACGGGATGACATACGATGGTGTAATTTATGTTCGTTAAGTAGGATTTAACCAAAAAGTGCCACTAAATTGATACCTGAACTGAGGAACATACCATAGGAAGAGAGACTGGAGGATCAAATTGTAACAGGGGGAGGGGAGACTTGCCTTGTGGAGCACGGACGTGTCTGGCTTGCAGGATGGGTGGAAAAGAAAAATATGGCTACCTTAACATTAAAATTCAAATACGCGAAATCTCGAAGCCAAGAGAGTAAATGGCGAGAGTAAATTTGCACGTATGTAAATTTTTCTCAGATTGCTTGTATAAAAAAAAAAAAAAAAAAAAAAAGCAAGCACAGCCAAGGAGGGGCAAGAATATGTCGAAACGGTGAATGAGTTCTATGCAGAAAAGAACATTGTTACGGGAAGAAAAATTTGTAGTCGGGCCTTGAAGTTAGAGAGAGAGAGATTAGCCTAATCAATTTCGCAACCTATACAAGTTACTTAGTATTTATTATCGTTGACCCCGTGGGGATATAATAGAAGTCTATAAATCAAGGAATTATTACTAGTAGATCTGTAGGTATCACCAATTTTCCCTGTGAAATCCCCCCTTATATTTAACACAATGAAACTTGTATAAAGGTTAATATTATTTTGAAAATATTTTGTCCATTCGAAAGAAGAAACATTAAACAAACTCCTGATGATTTTTTTTTTTTAATTTTCGGCTGACTGATATAATGAAAATTATGAACGAAAAACAATGTTTACATTTTTGCACAGTTAAATCAATTGAAATTTAACGTAGCCAAAAACAAGTTATGACTAGAGGCTTTTTTTTTTAATTCTATGAAAAATTAATTAATGGTCCGGGTAATTTTTCTCCATTCGGATAATTTGATCTTTGAATTAACTGTTTTTCTTTGTAACAACTCTTTATGTTCGTTATTTCTTTTTTGCGAGATTTTAAAAGAAAAAGATCAAAAATATTTACGTTTCTTCCTTCAATATGGCCTAAACTGATCACGTGACCGATTGTGGTGGTACCCATAGATCTGGTTTGCATACCCCCCCCCACACACACACACAATAAAAAAATTTCTACAGGGGGACAAAAAAAGGAGTTTTCAAATTTCAAAAGAGGGTACACTAAACTTTCAAAAAAATACTGAATTTAGCTTGGTAACAATTTTTTCCCGGTTCACATACTTATATACCAAACTAGGTCTGGTTTGCATACCGCCCCCCACCCCCGGCAATAAAAAAAATTTCCCCAGGAGGACAAAAAGAGTAGTTTTCAAAATTTAGCCTGGTAACAATTTTTCCTGGTCCACCTTCTTATCTATCTGACTATAATGGACAGGAGCTATGGTTTTCAAATAGATACTGCAAGACAAACAAGAGAATTTTTTTTTTAATAATAGGGTGGTCAATTCTTGGAACAAACTACTCTCAGTAGTGGTAAATGCCCTCTCATTAAACTCTTAAGTCTAAGATGGATAAAGGATGGGATAATCAAACTCAAATATCAAGGTGATTTTTAATACTAGCAAGAATATTTAAGTTTTAATGTTGATATGTCCCGAGAAGGAATATATTTAGTAGAAGTAGCAGAGTCGTGGGGCCACAGTAACAGAGTGGTACAATCAAGCAGGTAAGTAATAGTATTGGTGTGACATCGTAGTCATAGGTTTATTTTCCCAGTACCCCACTCGTACCGAGTCAGGCACGAAGGCCCTATTTATGTGGGACCACCCACAAGCCGAGACTCATGGGTGGCGGGTAGAAAAATTGTGTTGATCCCGTCGGCATTCCCCCTCAAGGGGGGGTGCCTCAGGCGCTGGGCAATAAACCCAGCCCTGCCCCTTTAAGTCAAGGGGGCAGGTATTGCCTGGAGGGATGGCCCTCTGGGATTGACGCTAATAATTTACCATCTCACCGGTCCAGTGGCCGAAGCTCACTGGACCCCTAGGCTTAGGTATTGTACCTCTACACTGCTCTGTATTTATGGCTGACACCATATTACTGTGAGGTGGGGGGGCCAGGTGTATGCATATTCATTACATCAAATGTCATCAAATATATTAAATTAGAATTGATTTCTATATAAAAATTATTCATAGGATTGATTTTAATACGCTGGAGAATAAAACCATAATATTAGAGATCAATAACACCAAGTAATTATTTATTCAACCCGGTTTTGTTAAACCCAGTAGGCAAATTGTCCACACTATACATTATGTAAACCTTTATTTCTTAGTAATATATAAGATACATTTCAGGATTTTTAAATGCACTAATGACATGGGCTGTTTTGATGCAAATCTAACTTGGATTTTCATAGAGAGCATCATTAATAAATAAAATTTATACTATGAATTAAAGATTTTGATTATAAATTAAATACTCATTAATACATTTACTAAATTTCTGGGGGTATTGTGATGTATGTAGTAATGTAGTCTCAGTTACAGACAGACAGATACTGAATCTCCCTTTTTTTACTAATAACTAGATCATTAAAATGTTTTTCATATTTTAACCAAACTTAGCACTTGAATTCAGTTTATATATATATATATATATATATATATATATATATATATAATGCCTGACCTGGTTTCAAATTCAAAAGAGGCTTTTTGATTTTAACATTGCGTTAATACCCATGAGAAAGGTATGAATCTATTTGGTGTCAAATTATCAAGAACCATTGAATGCAATTGTTAGAACATTAAGTAAAAATACCAGTAACTACACTTAAATGTAGTAAAAGGCTCTCGATCTGTTTGTAGACCATGCCTATGATTTAGATATCTGCAGGAGGGTCATGAGGATATGCCATATTGACACAAACACGTGGGAGGTAGATGCAAAAAAATAGAACAGTCTGGCGCCTTAATGTTAAGCAAGGCACGGAGAGGGGTGAGGTGGAGAGGAGAGTAGCTTCAACAGCAAAGAGAGCCAGAAGAGGGAGATAAGACAGCAGCCCCATAAAGCATAACAGTGTGTGAATTCAATGCACCAAAGACTGTCACTCAAGAATTGGCTTGCAGAGTCACTTGTGCAGATGCAGATTAACAAAATTTTGGACACTACACCATCATCCTTAGTGGACGGAAAGGTGCCAAAAACACTTAAATGTCCTTCTTACCTTGATATGATACCTCTTTGGGAAGTTGGATCAGTGACTCCTTGCATTGTAAAAGATTTATATCTTATCGTTTGGAACATTCCAGAAGAGAGAACCTTCTCGAAGATTCTCCCACATTCCGAAACACATGTTAAATCTCTCATCACTCCTAAGCCAGATCAAAGGGGACTAGCCCCTTTTTTAGTCGCCATTAATTCTGGCTTTTGGTGAAATTACTTATAGAAAAAATTTTTGTTTATTTCTAGCTAGTAATGGGAATTTAATTATCTCCCTCGGATTACTGGGGTCACTTGTTTTAATCCTCGGCCAACCTCAGATATTGTTTTTCCTTCAGGCTTTAAGACACCTGCTTAGTCAATATCCAATTACATTACAACAATAAGTAAAAATACCAATAACTACAATTAAATGTCCTTCTTACCTTGGTATGATACCTCTTTGTGAAGTTGGATCAGTGATTCCTTGCATTGTAAAAGATTTTCCACAGCCTGTTTGTCCATAGGCAAAAATGGTACCATTGTATCCTTCTGTAACACCCTGATATAATAGAAAATAAAGAAAACAATTAAACAAAACTAAATAATTTGTATTAAGAATCGTTAATTGAAACTAATTGTTTCTTAAAGATTATGATTAGTTACCTGAAATCATGTGTGTAAACAAATGATTAGAACCATATGACCTTTAGGCACCCCTTTTTGATCTCGATTCAGAAGGACATATTTTTCATTTACACGGTCAATATCCGGTTGTTGGTTAGGGGTTAGGGTTTAGCGTTAGGGGTTAGTTTTATAATTTTAAAAAAAAACTAAAAATTGTCTGTTAACAAACAGCCGGATATTGACGGTGTAAATGGAAAACATATCCTTCTGAATCGAGATCAAAAAGGGGTGCCTAAAGGTCATATGGTTCAATGATTATAATTACTTAGAACCCATAAGATAATTTATATTATATAGAATACTTTAAAACATACAATTGTCTGCAAATTCTTCTTTTTGGAAGTCCGTCGCAAATGACAATGATGTCACTCCATATCTTCAGTTGTTGACCCTCTGGTGGCTCGTTAGTCCAATTCTGGACTTGCAGATGTGGTCACACACATTGCAGGTGAAATTCCCATCTACATTTGGTTGTTCATGATGACAAAAACAACACTTGTTACATAATTCATGAATTATGTAAGTACTATAGCTAGTATAAAGTTTGAAATTGAGTTTAGTGAGAAAATTCAAATCAAAGGTCCGAGTGGAAAATTACCTTAACTGTTACAGTTATGATTGACAAGTGGTGACATCCACTTGACCTCCCCCTCACCAAAAAATGCACCAGTAAAAGCACGAGACAAAAATCAGGTTTTTAGTTTAGTTACGACCAGTTGCTTATTGAGAGAAGACGTTCTTTCAAGATATCGCTTCTCAATCCGTGCAGAAAGCTAAATAGAAAAACAACAAAGTCTTGCTTTATTAATTAACAAACAAGAAATGCCCAGACACCCAACCCAAACAAGAAGTAGAATCAGCCCAAATAAATCAACCAACAAAATAAAAAAACAGCCCAGAGAAGATGGCCGATGATGTAGACAAGAAGCAGAAGAAAAGAAGTTAAAACAAATTTATTATCCCCTCACCTTCACCCTGTCTCGCTAATTATATACCTGATGTATATATAACACACTTATCTTTCAATACATGGATTTTTTTCTTTCTTGGTACTATGATCCGCATAAAAAATGCTTTAAAAAAAAATAAAAAAAATTTTTTAATGGATTAAGAAAACTAGTAACAGTATGCAACCAAGAATATATTGGGATAACCTTGGGTGCAACCAAGGTAGAATTTGTTACATAGCCATCTCCTTATATTAGCCTCTATCGGGTCATATCAGGGTTTTTTCTTGGATTGGGCAACATAAGGAATGGGGTAGCCTATTCATTTTGTAATGTAGTGTAGAAAATTTAAATTCAAAAAGTGAATATCACATACACACGTGTCCTGGCCTCCTGCCCTAAAAAACACTAAGCGGTGACTATTGAAAATCCAACCTGCACAACTATTCAACTGTGCTACTCATACACTGAGTTGGCGGGGCCAGTATCGAATTACAAACCTTCTGGTTCCTAGGCAGATGCTCTACCAACTGAGCTAAAACGGAAAAAAGTGTTTATAAAACTTTCTACTTTTGGTATACAGTGGAAGGGTAATTAATGTTTAAAAAAATGGTTGGTTGTTTGCCATAAAGGCAATAGGGCCAGGACAATCATATAGGTGCTAGGGCTTGACATGACCAGCCAATTGATCAGAGAAGTGTTTTATAAAACCTACTTTTGGTATACAGTGTAAGAGTAATTAATGTTTCAGGCAGAAAGAAACTGATAAATTAAACTTTTGTGGCCTTTCAACCGCCTGTCTATCTTAAGCCAAAGTTGAGTGTTTTAGGTCACAAACTGCTCAGCCACCAGGGTTCCATCCATAAGCATCACAGGTTATTGTTATATGTATAAAGTAAAGTCATCGGGGTGGCCTAAAGTTGGTATCAGCCAGACAGCAAAGGAGTCTCTCCCCTTTTAACTAGCGCTAGATCAAGGAGATTGTTTTCGTGTGAGGTGGAGTGCCACACCTACAATCAGCACCTTTATTGCACAGATCCCTGTGCTACTCATACACAGAGTTGGGGGGGCAGTATCAAACTACAAACCTTGTGGTTCCTAGGTGGATACTCTACCGACTGAGCTAAACCAGAAAGAAGTGTTTTATAAAACTTTCTACTTTTGGTATACAGTGGAAGGGTAATTAATGTTTAAAAAAATGTTTGGCTGTTTGCCATAAAGGCATAGGGTCAGGACAATCATATAGGTGCTAGGGCTTGATATGACCAGCCAATTGATCAGAGAAGTGTTTTATAAAAATTCCTACTTTTACTATACAGTGTAAGAGTAATTAATGTTTAAGTCAGAAAGAAACTGATAAATAAACCTTTTTTATATATTTTATTACAGGCAGTCAGTTAAAGCTTTTTCCAATAATTCATTGATATATTTTCTCATGTTAAAAGCGTGTAAAACTGTCATTTCAAGGAATAATTGAGTGAGAATCTGGGCACTTGATGGAGGATTGTCGCTTTAAGAGAGTTATAAACAATGATTGAAATGAAGAACAAAGCAAAGGAACGACTAAAAGTTTTGTTCACACAACTTAATAAATGTTGGAGCAATTGCTTGGTCATTATATTTTGAAGGGTTGCATATGTTATCTTAAGAGTTCAAAAAAGTAAAAATTAATTTTTATCTCTGACCTCTCATACAAGAAGGAATTAACCTCTTTATGAAAAACAAAAATAATTTTAATTTTCTCCCAAGTTTTAAACTAAAATGAACAATCTCAGTTATATATATATATATATATATATATATATATATAGAGATAGATAGAGAGAGAGAGAGAGAGAGAGAGAGAGAGGAGGCAGACAAAGACAGAGGAAGAGAGAGATAAAAAAGTAGGAAAAACTATAATAGGCACACAAAAACACACACACATAACATAAATATATACATATATACACACATACATACACAAATATTTATATAGACATATATATATATACACACATGATGTACACACAAATATATATACAAACACACTACACATACACACATATATACTACATACATATATATGCACACACACACACACACTATGTACACACTATATACACATGTATACATACACATGTATACACACAGTATGTACACACTATATACACATGTATACATACACATGTATACACACAGTACATACACATGTATACACACAACTATTTATACACACACACACACACACATACACACACGTATCACACACACACACTGTGTACACATATAGACACACACGTATACACACAACTATTTATACACACACACGTATACACACACACACACATATATATATATATATATACAAACACACACGTATACACAGACATATACAAACACACATGTACACACAGACATATACAAACACACTTGTGTGTGTGTGTGTGTGTGTGTAAAATGCCACATATTTAATGCCATTTCATTTGGCTTTTATTTTTTAAATATTCCATTTGTATGTAAAAAAAATAAAAAATAGCAACAATATCAGTTTCCAGAATAATAGAAAACAGCAAAAATTAACAGTTTTATTAGTAAGAAAATAGGAAAGAAATATATAAAGTATAAGTATAAAAGAAATAGAGCAGAAAAAAGAAGAATAAGAATAAGAAAAGGAAGGAAGGAGGAGGGGAAGGAGAACTTATAAATGATAGCCGTTTCTTTATGAAAAAAAATAAAAATATTGGATTAAATACAAGTAAGAATATCAATGAATAAAAAAACTTTCTTTTAGAAAAATTCTAATCAAAGGATATCTTAAATATTATGAATGGAAAACATTGAAGGCAGTAAAACCAAAAATAATAAATAAATGATAATAAATGATGAATAATAAATAAGAAAAGAAAAAAAAAGAAAAAAAAAGAAAAAAAAAGAAAAAAAAGAAAAAAAAAGAAAAAAAAAAAAAAAGAAAAAACCCATAAATACAAACATGTATACAATTCAATTCACTTTAGCCTTAATAACAGATCAGAGGTGTAAAATTTCATTTACTGTCTCTAATTAGAAAAAAGTGTGTGATGGGGTGGGGGAAGGAGTGGAACCAGATCCTAACCCAACCCATCCCACTCCCGGGATCTATAGGTCATAGAGAAGCAGGTTTATGTAGATATCCTAAAGAATCATTTTCAATATGGATTATGAAACTAGTTGACATTTTCAACTCGGCTACAGAAAGAAACAACGAAAGAAAAAAGAAAAATTTAATGAAAAAAGAAAAGAAAGAAAAAAAATCTAATGCAAAAAAGAAAAAAAAAAAAAGAAAAAAAAATCTAAGAAGAAAAAAAAAAGGGTTTCCTTATTTGACATATTCAACCATTCCAATTAAAGGAGTTATAGAAGGCTGAAGAGATTGGCACTACAAGAGAATGGTGTGAGCAAGTTGGATGGATTCCAGTCTGTGGAAGCCATTTTTCTGCCTTTTCTGGCAGTCGATATCCTCTCCTTTTTTTTACTTCTGTTGTTCTTTTTGTCGTTAGTTCCTGTATATATCTCTATCTCCCTGACTTTTATAACGAGTAAGTTGCAAGAAAAGCCTGATTGCTGCTCAATGAAATTAGGGTCTGCTCACTTCTCTTGAATGATGCTGGGAGATTTTGAAGGGATTCTAAATAAATGTTAGATCACATTTGGCTTGTCTCAATTTGGACAAAGAAAGTTGGCTCTTATTTGGGAAGGTTGATTACTTTCACCTTTGCTTTTGTTTATTTTATTTTCATAAATGTTTCTTTCTTTTTAGGAAGGATTCAAGATATTTAACATATGTGATTGTTTTGAATTTTACAATTACCAGACAATAGCCAAGAATTTAAGAGCACTCTGAATTATCAGTCAAAAAAAATAAATAAATAAAAAAATAAAAAATCTCAAACTTTTTTTTTCTTTTCCTTCTTCACAGAAAAGTCTTTATCGGCTAATTCAACCTGCTTATGTACGACATTAAAAATCCATCTAATGGTGAAGTTCCAATTCTGGAGTTTTTGGGAGTATAGAGTACTCCTTCATTGCCCACTCTGATTCAGAGTGGTAGTACCTGTTAGAGTCCCATCTATGGGTTAAATGAAAAAAAAAATGTTTAAAAAAATAAGTGTTTAAAAAAATTAGTTTTTTTTTTTAAATTTCAATACCCATCAAGAATGAATATAATGAAATGTTTTCTGCATAAAATAAACCAACAAGGGTTGACATGCCATAAATCAACTCCTTTCTCAGAGATTCTGGTTATATCAGTCTGATCAGATAAATTTCAGATACTTCTAAAATTTATGAAATATTCTTTGAGGAGGCATATGGTGTAATGCTTATATGCTTGAAGATAAACATATGTAATTGTTTTGAATTTTACAATTGCCTGACAATAGCCAATAACTTAAGAGCAATCGGAATCAGTTTAAAAAAATTTTTTAAATCTAAAAAAAGCTAATTTTTTTTTTCCTCTCCTCCCTAAAAAGTCAGTGCTCTTCCAATATGTGATCTACCAAATGGTTTCTAATCCAATATGTGATCTACCCATGAAAAATAAGTAAAGTCGTCGGCCTAGGGTTGGTATCAGCCAGACAGTGAAGGAGTCTATCCCCTTTTCATTAGTGCTTGGTCTAGGATTGGTCAGCTCCTCACTTTACCACACAGAACCCTGTGCTACTTATATGCTGAGTTGGCGAGGGCCAGTATCGAACCAGGTACCTTGAGGTTCCCAGCCGAACACTGTACCGACTGAGCTAAACCGGACCCATTAACTACCAGTTATTTTCCCATTAACTAACCCTAAACCCTAACCCTAACTTCTTTTTTCCTAGTAGATTACATGCCATCAATAGTAGATCACAAACCTTCAGTTGATCACATATTGGAAGAGCACCAAAATATCTTTATCAGCTTATTCAACCTCCTTAGGTATGACGTTAAAAATCCATCTAATGGTGATGAAGGGGTACTTCACACTCCCCAGAGCTCCAA
Organism: Doryteuthis pealeii; assembly: GCA_023376005.1. Lineage (NCBI taxonomy): Eukaryota > Metazoa > Mollusca > Cephalopoda > Myopsida > Loliginidae > Doryteuthis > Doryteuthis pealeii. The sequence continues at coordinate 75,289,656 of CM042163.1, read as the reverse complement.
TATTGGAACTTCACCACTAGATGCAGTTTAAATTCATACCCAGGACACTAAGACCCTCTGCCTTCTAGCATATATATGATAAAAAGGATTTGGGGTTTGTCATAAGGTATGAGTTTTGTTACCTCAGATAAATAATGGGTCATTCTGTTTTTATTAGAAAGAAAGAAAGGGAAGAAAAAGAACATGCTACACAGAAAAAATATAATAAGAAAGAAAGAGTAGGAAAATAGTGCACGGAAATGATAATGCTAATCTGTTTCAATTGAACATAATAAAAAGATGAAAAGAAGAAAAGGAAAGAAAAAAAAAGAGTGAGAGTTAAATCAAGATTATTATACTTTTTACATATTGAACTATTTTGCAATAGCTCTTAAGTAAACATATCAAAAGTTGTAATAATTAAATTATCATACTGTGGTATATCCA